>JAVJIF010007801.1:0-195866 GCA_038442645.1 Agave tequilana | reverse complement strand
TATACCATATATCTCACGTTATCGTAATCTGAATGTATACAACCCGAATTGCAAAATACAATGAATTATTAATTAGCATCTTATTCTTATTACTCATCCGACCCTATATTTAAGTATGCTTACTGGCGTACGTTCCATCCCACACACTTCCATATATGAGTAAGCCGAGGTGTTATTGAAAAACTAATGATAAAACAATGGGTTATGTTTATAGCGGGTCCCGTACATATTCGGGACCACGACCCATGATGTTTCGGTGCTGACCGGAACCTGTCCTAGGCAACAAGAGGTGGGTTTTATATTATGCCCATTCAGGAATGTAACAGGAGCTAGGGAGCCAACGCTCTCCTCGGTCACCTGGAGGCCCTCAGGTAAAATTGAAAGTTATAATTGCACAACATAACTAATACCACTGTAAACATATTCACCATTTTTAGGTTGGCCTTTTTATAGATTATTATTATGTAATTATCATATTACGGGAAAAGCAGGAGTAGGACAGGTTAAGGAGTTACAGCAAGTAAGAAGAGTACTAAAGATACATGCCACTGTATATAATACATGATAGCAAGACAGGATTCCCGAAATATGATAATCACAAGGCAAGCAGTAATGAATCAGATGACAGGTGATAGGTGATATCTAACAGGAGTCAGGTGTCAAGTGATAACATGTCAAGTAATAAGCATAGTAGATATCGCTATACAGGAAAACCGTTCTGATATAGGAGATCAGTAAGAATACAGAAAATGATACCGATACAGGAGACTGATATAAATACAGAAAAATGATACAGATACAGGAGATTGGTATGAATAGGAAAACGGCACCGATACAGGGGATTGGTACGAATACATAAAATGATAGGTCTTGAAAAATAGTACAAGTAAAGATTTCAACTATTCATAACCATCAATACAAGAGTTATTGAGCTACCAAGTAGGTACCGAGTAAACAAGCAAGCGAACATCTAAGCGAAGCTAAACAAGCTGGAGCGACATTAATGTACAGCACTAGATGTTATCACGCTCGGCGTGGTTACCGCTCGCAGCACAGCTAAACGCACGTGTCGCAGCATGGTATGAACGCCATACTACCGCTCACGGTACAACCATGCTCACGGGGCAACTACGCTCGAACGGAGTTAGCGGTAAAGTGTCGACGCTAGGTCCGCCTACCAGGCGTAGCATTTAGAAAGTCCAGAGGATTTTAATAAACCTCAAAGAGTTCCGCCTACCATGCGTAGCATATAGAAAGTTCAAAGGATTTTAACAAATCTCAAGAGGTTGAACCCGAAGGTTAGTAAAACTGTAGAGCAGCTAACACCGGAAGGTGGGTCCGAAGGCAAGAGTACCTCTACAAGCGTTAAAGTATCAAACACACACAAATATATTTCATCTATACTATGACAGGCATCAGTCTACAGAATATAAATACATCTCGCCGGTACCATACACATGTCCGAAAATATAATACAAAGTCTTAGAAAATATAATAAAATGCCCGTCGAAGTGGGGTATCCAGAAAAGCAAGAACACTCGCCTAAATATCTTGAACCACGCCCGCGAAATCCCCAGAACTCTAAATAACCAACGCGTGCGCGTTCAAATATTATAAATATAAATATATATATTATATATTATATATATATATATATATTTAGAGAGTGTGTGAAATAAGGAGAGAGAGTTAGCAGGGAAAAAAAGAAAGAAAAAGGGGAAAAAAGAAAGAAAGAAAAGAGAGGGGGTGACCATCGCATCCAAGCAAGCCCGGGCTGAGCCCCGCGTTGGGCTGGGGTTGGGCCAGCCTCGGCCCAGAGAAGGGGCGAGAGAGTGAATAGAAGGGGAGTGAGAAGAGAGACAGGGAAAGAGAGAGTGCAGGAGTGAAAAGAGAAGAGAGAAAATAAGAGAGAGAATAAGAGAAGAGAGGGGGGCAGGCCACGGCTAGGAGAGGGGTAGAGAAAGAGAGAAGGAAAGAGAAGAGATGCTTTGTGTAAAACAAAAAGAGAAGGAAAAGGGAAGAAAGAAGTAAGGAAAGAAGGAAGAAAGAAGTAAAGGAAAGAAGAAGAAAGAAAAAGGAAGAGAGGAGAAGGGTGGTCTGGCCGGCTGGTGGCTGGCCAGGGGTGGCTCACCGGCAGCAGGGGCAGCATGGCATAGGGGGCGGTAGTTGGGGCCCAAGGGGAGAGGGAGAAGAGATGGTGCAAGTGTGAGTTTGGAGAGTAAATTTAAAGGTTGACGAAGTGTCATTTCAGACAGCAAGGAAAGGCTAGAATGGAGAGTTCACGGGGGAATGGACTGCCAGAGGTGGTGGTCGCGGTGGTGTTGTAGTGGTGGAGATGGTGGAGAAGATGTTGATGGTAATGGGTTTATATTGGTGTTGGTAATGGAAGTGTTGTGAAGTAAGGATGGAGATGGAGAGGTTGTTGAAGAGTGATCGGCAAAAAGCAAGCACAAGAATAAGTAAATAGAGTGTGGGTCGAAGTTACTGCTTTTGCGATTCTTCCGTAGTAGCGAAGTGGCTATACGGGTCATATCCATAAGGACGGGAGGGCGATAGAAGCTTTACCGGTTGATTCATGTTTATGTTAAAAGTTCTTCAAGTTTTAAAGAATGAAAAGAAAAGAAAATAAGAATAAAAGAGAAGTACGGTGAAATACAAAGAAGTGGGAAACATAGAAAAGAATATATTTGTGATTTTTGGATATTTTTCTAAAACAAGTGAAAGAGAGAAAACTCACGGCTACTAACTACTATTGACTCCACCAACACGCTACTAACCTCTTAGTGATAGTTGCCTCACAAGTATCATTGGCCATCACTAGTCCTTGGTTCAAAAGCGATTAAAAGCATGACCCATATGTAACTCTTCACAACCCAACTCAACAAACAAGTGCAAGCTACAATTAAATCATCAAAACCCAATAAGAGTAAGCATGAAGTAAAGTAATGTAAGCTGTTAGAGAGTTAGGAAGTTAGAGTTATATCCATTATCATGAGCCATCAATGGCTCTTGCAAGAGCAAGGCCAAAATGAGGCTATTAGATTCATGTGGATTACCATAAAAGAAGTTAGCAAGTTGGTGGTTAGTAGTTAGTTGCCATGAGAGAAAAGACTAGCTACACATGTAAAGAGATTAGAAAGAAGAAAATAAAAATAAGGTAAGAGAGCACCTTTCATTGATTGTCACCTTCAATTACAAGCACTCTTACTTCCCAACATGTACTACCTCTCTCCCTAATACATGATCTACAAAATGGACTTACAATGGAGGAGGAAGAAGGAACTACACTACCCTATCCTAAACTACAAAAGTGAAGATGAAACTACCCTAACTCAAACTACTCCTCTTGCATCCTCCCTCGACTCTGAAACCCCATGGGGTATTTATAGTATCAGGGGAACAGGGGGGCCAAGAGACAAGAAATGACCTAAAACAGCGCGCGTGGCGTGGCCATATGGCCGCGGAAACGCGGCAAAAGCCGCGTTTCCTCGGCTGTCCTTGGTCGGCGTGTGCGGCGCCGCCTGGGGGGGGCCAGGAGACAAGATGTGACCCCAAGCGGCGCGCGCGGCGCCGCCGTATGGCTGCGGAAACGCGGCATATGCCGCGTTTCCGCGGCATTACTTTTGCGGCGCCGCGCAGCGCCGCCTGCTGCGCGCCGCCTGGTTGGCCCCTGTCTGCTGGATTCTCGGTTTCTGGTTTGGCCGCGAAAACGCGGCAAAATGTCGCGTTTTCGCGGTTTTCCTTGGCGGCGCGTGCGGCGCCGCCTGCTGCGTGCTGCGCTGTTATCCCCCTGTCGGCTAACGCTCCTGGTTTTTGACAGAGTCAGCTCTCTAGGTCAATAGCCATTTTACTAGCCCTTTAATCACCAATTAAATGGTGATTTGGGTTTTCTTCTTCATTTGCCCACATTGACCTAAGATTAAGCAAGAAAGATATTATTAGCAGAATTATTATCACAATAAATGTGAGAATGTGATGAAATTATGCAAAATTGGAGACTAATTACACCCCCACACTTATCTTTTGCTCGTCCCGAGCAAAACAAAAAACTAAGAAAATTATTACACCACTTTCGCAGGTGACGCGATTGCACTGAGCATGTGCAACAAGCCGTTAAACCTCTAAGTTCCCCTTAGAGGAGGAGCTTTGTCTCCTGAGGGTTTTCAGCGGATTACACCCACAAAATCCATAAAGAAAGAAATCAAATGTTAGTATTTTGAAAATGCATTTTTGAAATAGAGTAAAGTGTTGAAGTATTTTTGCGAAAATAATAAGTGATCCAAGTTCATAGGTTAACCAGAAATTTAATCTCCCTTAAACTAAGTCGAAATGCAAAATCTTGTTATAAATTAAATGTAAGAATTTAAATTGAATTGACTCTTTGATCTTTTATAAAACTCTTTAGAAAATATGCACTTTGTGAACTGTGAAGATTTTTGGGATATCGACTCTAACTTTCATGCCATTTATTTATTTATATTTTTTTCCTTTTTTTTTTTCTTCCCTTAGTTTCTTAGGCTTCTTATTTACCCGGGTAGTGAGCCTTTAGCCGGTGACTCCCAAACCCGATGGTCTTAGGGCACCAGATGAGAAAACATCCCTCGGACTTAAGGACTCGAGTAAACAAGGCCACAAAACTAAGGGGATTATTTTATTTTTTTGTCCACCATTTTAGGTATGAAAATCATGCTTCCTGAGGCATAATTACCCAACTTCAATAAGTGGTTTTTATTTATCATAATAATTTTTTTCTTTCTTTTTAAATTTATTTTTATGGCATTTCTAGTTTTTGTTTCAATCCCAAAAATTGTGTAAGTGTGAAGTGCATAAATCTAAAAAATTCAAGATCAAATTATCTTTTCAATTTTGCTTTCTTATCCTAAAATTTAGACAAGATCTATTATTTTGACTCGGTTTAAAATTTTAAAATTTTAGGTCTTCCTAATTCCTAAGATAATCTTAATTTTCTTAAAAATAAATAAAAAACTATTTCTCTTGTTTCAAAAAGTTTTGTAAAAAGAAAAGAAAAGAGTTTCTATTTTTTTTAAAAGAAGTGTAAAAGAAAGAAAATGAAAAACTAACTATGTTAGTAAGCCCTCCCCACACTTATCTCACGCATTGTTCTCAATGCATCGTGAATGTGTATATAGTGAAACAAATAGAGAGAGAAGGAATATTACCTCATGGAGGTGGTTCCGGTGGGTGTCTGACTGGGCCAAGCGTGCTACCCAATCAAGATATCGTGGATCGTCCAGAAATCCACCAATGACCTCTCTAACATGACCCAATAAAAGAATGATTGATTGAATGGTCTTATTGAAAATTTTATCCCTATCTAATGGCCAAGTTTCAAAATAATTACTGAGTCATTTTCTTCAACAGTCTTGTCCAACAATGAAGTGTGATTTTGAGAGATGAGTGATTTGGACTCAAATGAAACAGGAACAAAAACTGATACCGACTCGGGAAGTTGACTCAGATCAAGTCGAGAGTCAACAATGAGAGTCGAAATTGGGTCAAAAACAGGGTCCAAACCAAAGAATTGATATTCACACACTTTCCCCAATGATGAAGTGTGATCAGGAGAGATTGGTGATTCTATTTCACGGTGTACTGGGACAGGATTCAATGTTGACTCCGGAATAGAGAAAGAATCTGGTAAAGATACCGGGGTCATTATTGAATCAAAAAGTAAAAGGGAATCATCTACTTGAGGTTCAGGATCACTTTCAGGTTCAATTTCAATTTCAGGAAAGGGATAACTTGCCAGAATGTCCAGGTGACTTTCATAACTTGGAGTTTGATCAAGTTCAAATGTGTGTTCTGAAATTGAATCTGGATTTCCAAAATGACATGATTCATGGGTCCAATCAGTAGAGTTAGGGATATAAGATCGGTCAAAGGTTGACAAGAAAGGCTTTCCTCACTCTCAGTGATCAATTCGCTCAAAAGTGAATCTAACCTACTGATAGGCCGTGTAACAGAATTTGGATTCGGAATCATGTCTTCCATACTCTTTGTAATTGGTTCTTGAAAATATGAGTATGGAAGTTGATTTTGGAAATTATGGTGGATTTGTGAGTCCTCAGATTTTGCAATTGATGCTCAGACTCACGCAAGGGTTCCATACTCAAGTCCAGTACTGATGGTTGTTCATTTTGAATAGGTGAGACTGGAAAGGATGAGTAGGACTCTTGAAAATTTGGTTGAGATGAGGAGTCCAACATGTTTTGCACTTTATCACAAAAGACTTCCAAACGCTTTTCTAGCTCAGATTCGTCTTCAATTGGATGCTCTAGAAAAGAAGTATGTGGAATTTGATGTGGGAAGGATTGTGATTTGAGCAAATTTTGCATTTGTTGTAGGGACTCTTCTATACTCCTTTCCAATGATGATTTTTCTTCGGGTGGTTCAGGAAAAGGAGTATATGAATCAAAATTGGGGAATGAATATTGTGAGAATTGTGGACAAGATGGTTGAAAATTGGACTCGGGTAGGTGAATCCCCATGAACTCTGTGAAGAGTTGAAATTATTTTGAAAATTATGGTCATATGGTTGGGGATATGGGTCATATTGAGTCGGATAATCCCAACTCGGCATATAGTGTTGGTTCATGTTGTACATTGACAGGTCAGAGTTATCCGAGTCAAATGAGGTCGGTGTGAAATATGATTCATATTATGATTGAAAGAATTATTGTTGTTTAAAATCCATATCACAATTTACAAAAAAAGAAGAAAACAAACAAACAAACAGACAAACAAAGAAAAAGAAAACAAGCCTATGCTAGGGTTGACTTAGACCTAGACGACTCCTAACTGGTTAGACTGTCCACGGGGGGTATATTGTCGGACGCTGACCACGAGTTAATCGGCCAGGTAGGGGCAAGATCAGTGGGAGGTATCCGTGCCGGAGCAACGGGCCTAATTATGCCAAACCACTGTTCTTCGAGGTTTCGCCTCTCAATCCCCAACCTTAGACACCGATTTGACAAGAGTCAACTTCTAACAACTCCCCCCTTAGGTCAATCTCCTAAATGAGTCCGAGATGTCCCTAGGGGCCAACGTCTAGCAATTTTTATTAAGGGTTGGGTTGTGTGAGTGGGGAGGTGATTTTTGGGCCAAGGGAGGGTAATAACTTCCCCACCTTATCTTGTTTGGGTTTTGCCCTTAAGTTAAATTTGTGCAAGTGTGCAATATAGATAAGCATGAATACAAAACAGCGAGTAAATCACTGAAGTGTTTGTCCTATACTATATGCAATGCCATATGTATACCTTCTATCACAACAACATAAGAATAAATATAGTATATTGGAATGAAAATTGACACGTGCCTAGATGCAAATGTCTAAACCGTTTTAAAGCATCCAATTACCGTATTTTAGTTTTTTTAAAAATTATTTACAGTGTACAGGTAATATGAACAAAAATTAGTAGCAGAATATAAAAATATACAAGAATTTACCTGACCACACTTGAGCAAGTGTGGACTTCTGCAACGCTAAAACTTTAACCTGCACACCAAAAAACAAAGAAGAAAAGTTAACAAAATGTAAAATCAAACCGTTCCCATCCCCGGCAATGGCGCCAAAATTTGATCGGCAAAAAGCAAGCACAAGAATAAGTAAATAGAGTGTGGGTCGAAGTTACTGCTTTTGCGATTCTTCCGTAGTAGCGAAGTGGCTATACGGGTCGTATCCACAAGGACGGGAGCCGATAGAAGCTTTACCGGTTGATTCACGTTTATGTTAAAAGTTCTTCAAAGTTTTAAAGAATGAAAAGAAAAGAAAATAAAGAATAAAAAGAGAAGTACGGTGAAACACAAAGAAGTGGGAAACATAGAAAAGAATATGTTTGTGATTTTTAGATATTTTCTAAAACAAGTGAAAGAGAAAGAAAACTCACGGCTACTAACTACTAATGACTCCACCAACACGCTAACCTCTTAGTGATAGTTGCCTCACAAGTATCATTGGCCATCACTAGTCCTTAGTTCAAAAGCGATTAAAAGCATGACCCATATGTAACTCTTCACAACCCAACTCACCAAACAAGTGCAAGCTACAATTAAATCATCAAAACCCAATAAGAGCAAGCATGAAGTAAAGTAATGTAAGCTTGTTAGAGAGTTAGGAAGTTAGAGTTAGATCCATTATCATGAGCCATCAATGGCTCTTGCAAGAGCAAGGCCAAAATGAGGCTATTAGATTCATGTGGATTACCATAAAAGAAGTTAGCAAGTTGGTGGTTAGTAGTTAGTTGCCATGAGAGAAAAGACTAGCTACACATGTAAAAGAGATTAGAAAGAAGAAAACAAAGATAAGGTAAGAGAGCACCTTTCATTGATTGTCACCTTTAATTACAAGCACTCTTACTTCCCAACATGTACTACCTCTCTCCCTAATACATGATCTACAAAATGGAACTTACAATGGAGGAGGAAGAAGGAACTACACTACCCTATCCTAAACTACAAAAGTGAAGATGAAACTACCCTAACTCAAACTACTCCTCTTGCATCCTCCCTCGACTCTGAAACCCCATGGGGTATTTATAGTATCAGGAGAACAGGGGGGCCAGAGACAAGAAATGACCCAAAACGGCGCGCGGCGTGGCCATATGGCCGCGGAAACGCGGCAGAAGCCGCGTTTCCGCGGCTTTCCTTGTCGGCGTGTGCGGCGCCGCCTGGGGGGCCAGGAGACAAGATGTGACCCCAAGCGGCGCGCGCGGCGCCGCCGTATGGCCGCGGAAACGCGGCATATGCCGCGTTTCTGCGGCATTACTTTTGCGGCGCGCGCAGCGCCGCCTGCTGCGCGCCGCCTGGTTGTCTCCCCTGTCTGCTGGATTCTCGGTTTCTGGTTTGGCCGCGAAAACGCGGCAATATGCCGCGTTTCCGCGGCTTTCCTTGGGCGGCGCGTGCGGCGCCACCTGCTGCGTACTGCGCTGTTATCCCCCTGTCGGCTAACGCTCCTAGTTTTTGACAGAGTCAGCTCTCTAGGTCAATAGCCATTTTACTAGCCCTTTAATCACCAATTAAATGGTGATTTGGGTTTTCTTCTTCATTTGCCCACCATTGACCTAAGATTAAGCAAGAAATATTATTAGCAGAATTTATTATCAAATAAATGTGAGAATGTGATGAAATTATGCAAAATTAGAGACTAATTAAAGAGTGAGAGAGGGGATGGGGTGGTCGGAGTGGTCGTTGATGGCCTAAGGGCGACGCGCGCTGGTGGGTGCCACAGGTAGGAGGAAGATGATGAAAAAATGAAAAAAGGGAGGGGGGAGATAGAGAAATGGTACTTATATAACATATGTATATAGGTATGGGGGATTGATTTTATTGAGACATGCGTCCCATGCAAATGAGACCCGCGCGTCTCTCCACAGGGTTGAGCCCAGACGGGGAGCTCAGGTCTGTGAGTACGATTGATGTACGCGTTATAAAAGAGGAGAGAGAAAAGTGGTTAGGGGATATTTATTGTGTGGTGGAGGAATTTTTGAAAAAATATGAAAGAAAAAGAAAGAAAAAGAAAAAGGAGGGAATTATTAGTGGATGAGAAAATCAGAAAATAGAAAAAAATAAAAGAAAAAAATATCTGGATAAAATTTCAGAATCTGGGAAAATACCGAAAACTTCGAAAAAGCCTAGAAAATGGAGTAACTCGGAATGATCCTAAAAAATTCTCAAAAATAATTAATATTATATTATAAAGCACTTGGTGAAATCAGTTTTCAGAAATTCAATCCCGTTTTCAAATTAAAAATCCTAAAATCAACTAGCGATATGAGTCAACACCAAATCCGGTAGAATTTTGATAATTCAGAAAATTCTCAAAAATGCGTTTAGATAGAAAATGTGATTTAAGGAATAATGAAAATGCAAATTTTAGAAATTTAACTTTGTTTGTAATTTAAAAATCCGTGAATTGATCGGCGACACTGGTCGATACTGGTTTTGACGATTTTGCATTTAATTCAGAAATTTATTAGAAAATCATTAAAAATTTAAAATATTAGAAAACAATATTTGAAAACTGAAATCGGTCAAATCTAACTATCAGAAAGGTCAAATCGGCCAGTACACTTGGATCGGGTCCCCAGTTCAGACTCAGGTTAATTCTGAATCAAGAAATCCGGATCCAAATACCAAATGATGATATAAATAATCATAAAACAAAAATAAATATGAAGAAAATTGAAAGAATATGATCAAGAAATCAGAATACGTTTCTAGGTACGTACTCCAAGAATGAGGTATTAAGTTCTACCCTTGAAAAATTTCATCCTCAAAATTTTGATAAGGGAAAAATGAACACAGAGAAGATAGGAACGAGAATTATACCAATTAAGATATAAATAACAAGGGAAATATTCATAACTGGTTAATCAATAGATTCGAGACCTAGACGTTTTCTGCACCTCCTGCAGTATAAAACTTCAGATCGTGCCATACCACTATGATCTGATAACTATTAATAAGATAATTCTTTCTGACGAAGATAATAATGAATCTGAATGGTCCGATTGGGACTGCTCAGTCTGAGAGTGATAAGACAAGCTGATATAAGAAGAGTCCCTAACAGTGAAAATCACCTAGAGGGGGGTGAATAGGTGATGGCTATACTAAATGACAAATAATGTGGAATTAAAAATATCTTGCTAGCAACCTAGCAATTAGCAAATACAATTAAACAATATAGAGTGCAAGTAAAGAGAGAGAGTAAAGAGAGAGATTAAGCAATCACAAACACAATGATATGTTTCGAGGTTCGAGCCACTACTCTACATCCCCGCCTTCAACACTATGAAGGATTTCTGCTATGATCGATCCCACTGGATTGTCAATCGGTTACAAGTTCTCACTAGAAAGAACTCTTTGAACACACTTGTCCTCTCTCACGGTGCCGCAACACCAACTTAGAGCTCACTAGCTTGCTCGAGGTGGCAACCTCTACAACTTCTCAATCGAAAAAAATCGGTGATCAACTCTTGACCATAAAATAGCTCACAAGTACAACCCTATAACCAAGATAAGGAAGTGAAACTCTTTGGGATTGTGTAGTGAAAATAACTAGTGGAGATGTAGAGGAAAGGCTCAAGCTAAAAACAAGAACTTTGGAAATCTTTGGCTCAAAGAGAAATCTTTTGTAAAGAGGCTAAAACTTGTAAAACTTCGATCTAAGGATTAGAAATCTTGTTGTTGAGTTGTTTCATAGTCCCACTATTTATAGAGGATGAAAACAAGAGTAGAAAATACAATAGAGCCGTTTGGACAAGACCCAGAAAAAGAACAAATTGAAACTGGCCGTTGGGAACCAACTCAGCAGAAAATTCTGTTGTCGGTCGACCGGGCGGTCGACTGCCAACGGTCGAAAATTTGACCGTTGGGGAAAGCGGTCGACCGGTCGGTCGACCGAGGTTCTAAACCAGAGAGTGAAAACTCTCTGTCGGTTGACCGGACCCAACAGAGAGCAATGCTCTTGCAGACGGTCGACCGTCCGTCGGTCCGACCGTCCGGTCGACCGAAGTGCACGGTTGCACTTTGGTGCATGTCGGTCGACTGCCCGGTTGACCGATAGAGCAATTTTGTTCTGCCAACGTTCAACCGCCCGGTCGACCAGCAATGGGCCAAAACACAATCTGGATATTTTTTGCAAAATCAATCTTTTTCCAATGAAAATTCTTTTGATATATAAATACAAAATAGAGTTCTAGTGTCTTGAAGAACTAGGGTGTGATCATGGATCAACACTAAATAAATCAGAACCATATTTTGACAGAATTCTTTTCTAAAACAAAACCAGTTTTTCCAAAACTTGTTTTTCCGAAACTCAATTTCCGAAACTTTGTTTTTTCTGAAACTCGCTAAGGAAAACGGTAAGAAGCCTAGTTGTAAACTTTTGTTTGAAAAACACAAAGGAATATGAAATGTGTGTGTGTCAATCCCAAAAGCTATCAACTTCTATAATCTTAGTTTTAACAAACGACTATAAATCCTATCTAGAAAAGTAAAAAAATCTTGAAATAGTCTTCTGAATATCGTTTGATCCTTGAGCTCTTCTAGTGTGCTAGGCTCTGGGATCTAAATCTTCTTGGCTTCCAAATGCGTGAGTCTTATGATGCAGCCGAATGCAACATATAATTTTACCTGAAACGTAATTAAACAATCTTGTTAATACATAACTACATATGGTTTGTTATCATCAAAAATAGGGTTAGTGGCCTTTGGGCCAACAATCTCCCCCTTTTTTGATGACAAAACATATAGAGTTATTACAAATATTTTGGGAAGAGAATTCAAGTGAAGCTCCCCCTAAACACATGCATATATAAGAATATGACATAAAAGAGCTAATGCACAATAAAAAACATATATAGTATATGACAATTTGGCTCTTATGCCAACCATCTATGCATAACAAGGATATTGAGTTATAAGAGTGTATGCACAAAGGTTACCCTCCAACTGTTCGAATTACCTCCAATCTCTAATAACAAGTGGTAGATGGGTGGATGGTAAAGGAGCTAGAAACACAGCACATATACCACATACACCATACATATGAACACATATACACACACACACCATATCAGAAATATGTCCATACATACACAGAGGTTCATGCCAACCTCAAAACATAAAACCAAATGCATACCACACAAACCATATGTTCATAAAACAAAGCACATATCCAAATACAGAAATCAAAAGTAGACACTCTGAAAAGTAAACACTCCCAAAATATAACTCCATCTCTGAAATATAACTCCATCAAAATCTCTTCGCCTTTTTGACATCAACAAAAATGGTCAATCCTCCTAGAAATCAGGGTCTTCTGGTGAAGCGGGTGCCTTAGGAACAACATGTGGAGGAACCCATGCATCAAATGGGGGACCCGTTATAGGAAGCGGCTGTGAGTGACCACTCGGAAGAGGAGCCGGCCAAGCGTTCTCACTGTAGGTGTCATCGACACAGGTCTGCAGATAGCTAATAGAGCCACAAATGTGATGGAGATCATTGTCCACTCTATGCTCTAGCCGCTAAAAGTGAGCGGTCATCTGTAGGTTGTGCTCCCGAAGCTGAATAGAAAGGGCTAGATACAGATCAAATGAAGCAGAAGACGCAGAAAAGGATCCAGGAACAACAACAGGAATGATAGAAGGGGGCTGAGGAGCAGGAGCACGCTCCCTAACACTCATCCTCTTGAGAAGAGTGTTGTTGATATCGACTGACGGTTCGATGGACCGTTCAGTGGAGAGATCAAGCTTTAGGTGCTTTAAAAGGCGAGTGATAAGCATCCCAATGGGCAAGTGCCGGTTTGGGATCAAGAGATGATCAGATGCCATATAATCAATGATGAGTCTGAGTATGTTGACTCTAATACCTTTCAGAAGGCAATAGATCAGAAGTGGAACAGAAGCCCTAACATGACTATACTCTCCTGATTTTGGTAGGAGGTTATAGAAAATAATCTTCGCTAGAACTTGGATGGTGAGAGTATAATACTTCACCTCCTTGTTCCTAACAAGAGCAGGGTTATCATCATCATGAAGCAACAAGGAGGCGGTGAGGGCAGACCCACCGTCAGGATAGTCAAAATCATGTAAATCAACATTGTATATATCTACCCCCTCACAGGAGAGGTGTAGCAGATGGGCAAAATTTTCAAATGAAATGTTGATATCCTTACCAAGTACTCTAGACCTGATATGATTGTTCTGAAAAAACAGGTTAGAGTAAAAATAATGTACAAGCTCAGGATAAACGGTTCCTTGATTGTAACGAAGTGCTCAAGTGAGCTAGTACTCAAATAGCAGCAAGATTAAGGTGCTCAAAATCACCAAGCACCACAGTTCTACTAGATATAACAGTTTCATTATGGATGACAGAGAATCTATAAGATGCATTTTTAGAGACAAATGAGTTTAAAGAGGATTCAGGGGTTTTCTCCTTCTCAGATCTGGATCTCTTGGACATATTGAAGACAATAAACAAGAATATGGCACGAATAATGAAAGATTAACTAGAATAATTTAGGAAATTGAAAAGTTAAGGAAGAAATTTGGTTATACCTTCAAAATCCAAAGAAACTCTTTGAAAATTGGCAGATCTAGAGCCTGAAAAGGTTTTTAATAATTTATATAGGAGGAATTTTGGATTGGAAAAGATTGGAAGGGGTTGGATTGAGTTTAGGAGGTGGAGAATTGCACAGGGGAGGAAGAGAGAGTCTGTGGAAGGGGAAGTGAGAAAATTTGAGAGTTTAGGGTTTTATAAAACCGGGTAAAAGCAGGCAGACCCACACCTCGGTCGACTGCCCGGTCGACCGGGGCTAACCGAGACCAAACTCAGTTACAGTCGGTCGACCGGCCGGTAGACCGGTTGCGGGTCAAATTTTTCTAAATTCCAGGATAGGTCGGTCCGACCGTCCGGTCGACCGGTACTGTGCCAGGTCAACTCGGTCGACCAGGACAGCCCAAAAACTATTTTTTAAAAATATGATATTAATGGTCTTTGAAGATAGGTTTTTATTGGTATGTTTTATACATAAATCAAGGGAAATATACCAAAAATCTTATTGGCATGAAAAACACACAAAAATATTATATTATTATTATTAAATAGACAAAATATATTTGATATTTTAACACATAATTTAAGCAATAATTTGAGATATTGAAGCCGAATGCTCTTTACGGGTTCTGAACTTCTCATCGTCATTCCACTAGATAAGAGTTGAGACGCGCAATTGCTATCTTTATTTATACGCTTAAATATAGTTAAAATATAAAATTAAATATTCGTATTTGACAATATGTATATAGAAACAAAAAAAATCTTTTAAAGGAATACTCTACATATGATCATCAAAACAAGGGCTAGTATAAAAACAAACTAAGTAGACTAGACAAGATACAAAAACAAGAGTGTGCAAGTCTACACAAGGGTATATTATAAAAAAATATATAGCTTACTCTATACATGCAATGATCTAGCTAGAAAAGAAATATCAAGTGGAGAAGTTACCAAACAAAGGGCAATCTCCAAAATAAGTGCCTCTTTGATAGCGATGCAAGTGACGATTGATTCGTTGAGCTTCGATGCATCTACCACTGTAATACCCATAGTTAGTAATACTGTATTTTCATTTTCCTATTTGATTTACTGATTATTTTTATTTAATCAAGTTAATTCATTATTTTTTTCTGTGATTATTATTGTTGAATATGCAAATTATTTTCGAGATAGTAAATGGTAATTTGGTATTTTGTATTTACCATTATGACCTGTTAGTATTTTAATTACCAACTAGTAATTTTACCATGGTTATTATTATTTCTATTGTTAGTGTTCAGTAATTGTTATTAGTGCTACCATTATTTTATTTATTTTAATATTAGTATGAGTATTAATGATGATAGTTATTGTTAATTATTATTAGTGTTTGGTATTACTTATTTTATATTGGCATTTGTACTAATCATGGTGGTGGTGGTGTTCTCCTTGCTTAGCCTCTCACCCTATTTCCTATTTATCCATCTGGATTCTTTACCCATTACCGTGATTACTCATCTACCCGTTTGGATTCCTAATCCTACCCATTAACCCTATAGTCCAATTACCTAATTGGATCCAGATCCAGTAAACCCATTACCCATTGGTGATCCTATACCCTTTATCCTATTACCCTCAACCCATTAGATCCATAGCCCAATACCGAATTATCTAATTGGATCCTAACCCATGCCCGCTAGCCTAAGCCCAACACCTATTCATCTATTGGACCTCAACCCGTTAGCTTATACCCATCTACCCGCAAACCCAATACTCTTCCTATAAATATTCCTTAACCTAAACAAGAAACCCTAACCTAATCTTACCCTAATCTCTCCCTCAACCCTTGCAGCCGCTCTCCCATCTTCCCTTGAGGGCCGTGTACCACCAGCAAGTCCTCCCTGTGCAGCCATGCCACTCCCATCCAGCCGCCCACCTCTTCTCCTCTCCCTCCTTCCAGCCGTGCACTCCACCTCCCCAGATCTGTACCACAGCCGCACCCCTCTCCATCTTCTCTGTTGGTCACAGCCCCCGTTGGACAGCAGCCGCGCATCCAGCAGCCATGGCCCAGCGCCACCATCCTCCTCTGCAGCCGTCGACAGCTCACCAGCAAGCAACCAGCGGCAGCAAGGACAGCCGGCCATCATCCCCACCAGCAGATCTAGATCACCAGCAGGCCGAGTTCCCCTGCGCGACACCAACGACAGCACGACACCAACACGGCAACAGCAGGGCAGCGAGCAACAGTTCCAGGACAACCACCAGCAGCCCAAGGCCGAGCACTCTCTTCTCCGTCAACAGCCGTGCACCAGTCCAGACCGCAGATCCAGATCTAGCGCAGAACAGCGAGCAGCCCCCTCTCCTGATCCACGCCAGCCCGTCGTCGGAGACCAACACGGCAGCCTTCTCAAGCACCCTGGCTACCCTCCCCTTCAGTCCAACAGCGAGGAGCGGCACCACAGCAACCATAACGGCGACACGCCCGACAACGATCAGATTTCCAATGTGAGTGTTTTCTCCTCTTTTGATTCCTCGTAATTATGTGAATTTGATTTAATTATGATTCATCTGTGTACATAGATTAGTGTAGAGATTGTGTATGTTGATGTGTGCTAGGGAGGATGCTTATACATGTTTATTGTGTGGGAGAATAGATCTTAGAAAGCCTCTGATATCTGTTCTGGCAGAGGTATTAGTCGACTAATACCTGTTATTAGTCGACTAACACCTGTGTTAGTCGACTAACCCAGGAGCCTAGTCGACTAATTTAGCTTCCAGGAATTTATAGACTCTCTGTATCTCTGTTAGTCGACTTGATTCACTTGACTAGTCGACTAATACTTCTCTAGTCGACTAGTAACTTCCCCCTAGTCGACTAATGTGAGTCTGTCAGCTATGTATAGTTTCTTTATTGGATGTAGGCCTTCACCCATGAGTTGTGTAACGGTTATAGATGGAGGTATATGATTCCTAGCGATGGATATTGGTGGTATTGACTTGACTTATCATGATAGAACTTAGATGCATGTATATGATATGTTGCCAAGTATTGGGGACTGATGGTTGACCTTAATAGAAATGTGAACTCTTGAGGACTTGGGAATCTGATTAGAATGATAGAGGGTGAGAACTAAACTATGATTATTGATATATGTTGGAACGACAATTATGTATCAGATTACTTGATGTGTATTGATACATGACGATCATGTGACTATTGGACATATGAGTTGGTTGTAATGACTTTATATTGATCTGAGACTTATGTAATTTACATTGAATAATGATCATTATTTAGATGTGACTGTTTTAGTTGGATTGTGATTTAGATCGATCTTGAGTTAGAGGTTATCCAGAATCTATATTCCTTATATTGGAACTTGACTTGTTTTGAGATGAGATTGACGTTGTTGGCATTTGAGATTCATTAGACGATATGTCGTTGATGTTAAGTATCAGTAGTAGCTATTCTATAGAGTAGCTGATCGAGGATATGTTGGATGTGATCTTACTTTACTAAAAGATTATGACAATTGGATGGGTACATGGACTATTTCAGAGTTGGACTGTGAGTTGGACTGAACTTGAGTTATAGATCATTGGATTTACATATTTTATGATAAAGCCCGATCTGCATTAAGATGAGATGATATATTCAAGTAGAGTACTTTCCAGACTTGATATTCATTTATTGGTGATGACTTGATGATGATTCATTCAGATGTTGATATGGACTTGTTATGATGTTAGACATTGATTACTTTGAGAGATTTAGTTATTGTGTTAGTGATCTATTTGATATCAGTAATGTTGTACTTCTGAAGTTATTAGATAGCAGTCATTACTTTATCAGTTGGTGAGATCATTTATTGACGACTTTGAGGATATATGTTGATTCCATATTTTGCCTGGATTATTCTATTCATGACAATAGATCTTTACTCATCTTGGATAATCTTGTTTACCTGTGAAACCTGACTGGTTATTCTTTATATGTATACCTGACAACTATCATGTTCATGTTACTGAAATTTGCTGGGAAAAATATTATTACACGGTAACAACACCTGCATGTTATACTTGTTATATACATTCCTGTTATGCCGGTATCATGTTCCTTGATATTTTATACTCCTGCTATACCGGTACCCTGACTTTCACATGTTGATATTGTTACCGTGATCACCACTGAGTCATCCCAGAGATTTAAGTAACATGTATACTAAATAATCTTGATAAACTAAAACATAACAACAACTTGCACTGGGATTGGGAAATTGATGGAGGAGACAACGTCCGTATTTTGGGTGGACCTAGGATTTAGGTTGCGCAGCCGAAAGAGGGTTCCACTGCAGGGTTCCCGTGGGGTGACTGACACCCCGTCATGTTTTTATTCCTGTTATACATGTTCCTGACTACCTTGCGGTAGGTCCTGGTTCAGCGCCAGGAGTCTGGGCCGTGGTCCCGGGTATGCACGGGACCCACCTAAAGCATGGATAATGTCTCTAACCGATCAGTTTCAATAATTTAAGGGCATCGATTGGCATGTGTGGTAGGCGTAGTATGGGATGCGTCTATTACGTGTGACAATTGGTGTTCGCTGACATAATTAATAATAAACTGTTAATGTATTGTGACTGACTGTAATCACCTGATTGTATATCTATATATATCATTATGATAGACACATGATTATAACCATGACCAGATTATCATGACCAGGACCAGACTTATGACCAGATTTGGATATCAGCCTAGTGATATGTGATAGGTTAAATATTTTGACATCAGTTGCTTGTTTACTATTGTGACAGTTGTCTTTTATATTTATTCATGTTGATTATCAGTTATATTACAGTGCAGTCATTTATCTTGTTATTCAGTCTGTTATATCTGCAGTTGTTCTTTCTATTATTTATGCACATTGTTCTTCTGCACGAGCTTTTCCCTTTTACACACACACTCACCATGGTCGCTTTCTGACGACCCTGGATTTGCACGTCCAGATATTGGATGCTTGTTCTATTGTGCAGGTGTTCGATGAGATGGTACGCTTTGCGAGGGCTTGAGTCCCTCTCTGTTTCTGGTATCCTCATTTCTGTATTATTCCTGTTACTTTCATGATTTTCTCTTTACCACATTCAGCTGTCATTTTCTTGTCATTATTCATCTGCTATCATTTTGATTGTCATGGATATGTATTATTGCAGTGATCGATGATTATTACAGTTCTGATTTACAGCTTGTTCAGGCTAATTTAGGCTTAGCGTGTATACGTGGGGTATTTTCCTCGCGTATATACGTCGCCGACCTTCGTCGCGACTCGGTTTCCGCGGATTTTGGGAAGCGGGGCGTGACAACCACCCAGGCACCATCTCCCCCTAAGTCTTAAAGGAGGACAATACACCTGTATCAATCAAATTTGGTGTGTTCTTTGATACCCAAATCTTGTTGGGTCCTATGGGGTTAGTACCTTCACGAACCTAAACATTCTTATTTTGCATATTTAGTTTTGCATAACAAAATTTAGCCAAATGACCTTTGCGGCCACAATGTGCACAAGTATATACTTTCCCATACATAAAAGCATGCTTGTGTTGATGTGTATGATGTGTGTTAGATGCATGAGAAGTGTGTTTCCTTTGGGTTTTTCCCTTTGGAAACATAGAAGCAAACTTATTCATATCAAAAGCACACTTTTTCAATGTGTCCAAAACCTCAATGCGTTTTTGAATATCTAAAAATTCATTTTTATTGCAAGTGATATTTGGGCTTTTACCTTTATAAGTAGTTTTGTATTTTTCAAAAATCAATTTTCATTTTCTCAAAAGATTTTGATAAATCATTTTTCTCTTTTAAAACAATTTCAAATTTGTTCTTTAAAAGATCATTTTCCTTTTTCAATTTTTTGTTTTGAGTAAGGGAAATTTCATATCTATTTTGAAGTTCTTCAAAAATTATGCCAATTCATCCATGGTCAAATCATCATCTTCTAAAGAGTTTTCAAGATTTACTTTAGAAGCTTCGTCACCGTGTGCCATGAAGCACATGTATGCGGTGTCAATCTCCTCTTCGGATTCTGTCTCCGAATCATCTCATGTGGCCATCATCGCCTTCTTTTTCTTATGCACGTTCTTGGATGTCATGGCTTGTAGTGAGGGATAATCCGCAATTAGATGTCCCGTCCTTTTGCAATGAAAGTAAGAACCTGTCTCCTCCTTCTTCTTTTCAAGTCTTCCTTGAGGTCTTCCTCTTCGGAAGTTGCTTTGTCTTCCCTTCTTGTAGAACATGTTGCCCACTTTTCTAATCAGCATGGCAAAGTCCTCATCATCGTCTTCAGATGATTCATCTTCATAAAAGGAGGATGGAGTCGCCTTGAAAGCTATTGCTTTCTTCTTTGGAGCCTCCCTTTCTTCTCTCACCTTCATTTCCAGCTCATGGGTTTTGAGATTACCAATAAGCCGGAGAAGTCCATCTCCTCCCTATCGTTGAGCTCCTTGAGGGTAGTTTCCTTGACTTCTCAAGATTTGGGAAGAGCTTTAATGACCTTTCAAATCTTTTGGTCATTATCAATCTTGTCACCTAAAGAAGATAAACTGTTAGTGATTTTGGTGAACCGAGTGAGCATTTCATCAATGCATTCATTCTCAAGCATATAAAAATTCTCATATTGAGAACGGAGCAAGTCAATTTTGGATCTTTTGACCTGAGACGTTCCCTCATGAGTAATTATGAGATCGTTCCAAACTTCAAAAGCAGATTTACAATTTATTACACGAGAAAGATCATCATCATTAAGTGCTTGTGTGAGTGCATATTGGGCTTTGGCATCTGCTTCATAGTCCTTGGCGGTTGCGTCGGACCATGTATCCTCTTCACCGTGAGGTTCTACAAATTCCTTGGTTATGGCCTTAGCAACTCTAACTCCTAGGGATTTGAGAAATAAGTTCATCTTGACTTCCAAATGGGGAAGTTCAACCCATCAAATTTAGGTGGGGACTTGGTGCTAGAGAAGTCGTGTGATGCCATGAAAACAAGTTAGTGCACAAACAAATAATAGATGCAACAAATGAATACAGCCAAATAAAGAGGATCTCCCTAAGGTGATTAAATCAAAAGTTAGGGGTAGGGTCTGATACCAATTGAAAATCACCTAGAGGGGGGTGAATAGGTGATGGCTATACTAAATGGCAAATAATGCGGAATTAAAAATATCTTGCTAGCAACCTAGCAATTAGCAAATACAATTAAATAAAACTTGCAAAAGGAATAAGCAATATAAAGTGCAAGTAAAGAGAGAGTAGAGTTAAGAGAGAGAGAGTAAGCAATCGCAAACACAAGAATATGTTTTGAGGTTCGAGCCACTGCTCTACGTCCCCGCCTTCAACACTATGAAGGATTTCCACTATGACTGATCCCACTGGATCGTCAACCGGTTACAAGTTCTCACTAGAACTCTTCGGACACACTTGTCCTCTCTCACGGTGGTGCAACACCAACTTAGAGCTCACTAGCTCGCTCGAGACTGCAACCTCTACAACTTTTCAATTGAAGGAAATCGGTGATCAACTCTTTACCACAAATAGCTCACAAGCACAATCCTATAACCAAGATGAGGAAGTGAAACTCTTTGGAATTGTGTAGTGAAAATAGCTAGTAGAGATGTAGAGGAAAGGCTCAAGCTAAAAACAAGAACTTTGAAAATCTTTGGCTCAAAGAGAAATCTTTTGTAAAGAGACTAAAACTTATAAAACTTTGATCTAAGACTTAGAAATCTTGTTATTGAGTTGTTTCATAGTCTCACTATTTATAGGGAATGAAAACAAGGGTAGAAAACACAATAGAGCCGTTAGGACAAGACCCAGATAAAGGCAAATTTGAAACTAGCAGTTGGGAGCCAACTCAGTAGAAAATTCTGTTGTCGTTCGACCTGGCTGTCGACTGCCAACGGATGGATTTCCGATCGGGGGAAAGCGGTCGACTGGCCGGTCGACCGAGGTTCCCAACCAGAGAGTGATAACTCTCTGTCGGTCGACCGGGCGGTCGACCGGACCCAACAGAGAGCAATGCTCTTGCAGACAGTCGACCACCCGATCGACCGAAGTGCACGGTTGCACTTTGGTGCATGTTGGTCGACTGCCCGGTCGACCGACAGATTGATTTTGCTCTACCAACGGTCGACCGCCCGGTCAACCGCCATTGGGCTAAAGACACAATCTGGATATCTTTGCAAAATCAATCTTTTCCAATGAAAATTCTTTTGATATATAAATACAAACTAGAGTTCTAGGGTTTTGAAGAACTAGAGTGTGATCATAGATCAAGACCAAATAAATTAGAATCATATTTTGACAAAATTCTTTTCTAAAACAAAAACCAATTTTTTCAAAACTTGTTTTTCTGAAACTTGGTTTTCTGAAACTTTGTTTTTCTGAAAATCGATAAGGAAAACGGTAAGAAGCCTAGTTGTAAACTTTTGTTTGGAAAACACAAAGGAATATGAAATGTGTGTGTGTCAATCCCAAAAGCTATTAACCTCTATCATCTTGGTTTTAACAAACGACTATAAATCTTATCTAGAAAAGTAAAAAAATATTGAAATAGTCTTCTGAATATCGCTTGATCCTTGAGCTCTTCTAGTGTACTAGGCTCTGGGATCTAAATCTTCTTGGCTTCCAAATGTGTGAGTCTTGTGATGAGCCAAAATACAACATATAATTTTACCTGAAACTTAATTAAACAATCTTGTTAATACATAACTACATATGGTTTGTTATCATCAAACTAGGGTTAATGGCCTTTGGGCCAACAAAGAAAAATGCGATCTGAATCTGTGTCTCTGTCCGACACAATAATAAGCGAAATACTATGTAGCTGAACTATCTCTCGTATAATTATCTGTCAGAAGGGTCTGTAAACTGACCTACTCTGAATGACATGAAATGATCTGACTCCAGAACTGGTCAAACTTCCACTGCTCAAATTCTACTAGAATTAACGAAGATTACTTCTTTCTGAAACGTCGTGTGTAACACCCAGTTCCTGAAATACGCACTTAGGTACGTAATCTGATTTTTCTATCATATTTTTGATTTAGTTTTGTATTTGTTTTTATTTTATGATTATTGGTGTGATTGTTTTGTATTGGATCCGGATTCGTGAACTCGGAGTCAGCCCTAATCTGAACCGGGGGCCTGATCTTAGTGTATTGCACGATTTGGCCTTTCTGGTAGTCCAATTTGACCGATTTCAGTTTCAAACATCGTTTTCTAATATTTTAAATTTTTCATGATTTTCTGAAATTTTTCAAATTATTTGCAAAATCTTCAAAACCGGTCTAGTCGACAACGCTGACTGATTCTCGAATTTTTAGTTTTCAAATGGAGTTGAATTTTTAGAAATGGTTTTCACATTACTTCTTAAAATCTTATTTCTAATTAAAAACATTTTTTGAGTTTTTTAAGAATTTATCGAAAATCAATCGGTTATGGTGTCGACCGGTGTCGCTGGAAGATTTCAGGATTTTTAATTTGAAAATTAGATTGAATTTCTCGAATACGATTTCACCTAGCATCTTAAAATAATATTTTCTATTTTGAGAATTTTTCAGAGCGTTTCTGAAACAGTTAATTTTCACCATATTTAAATAATATTATTTTCCCTTCTCTCTTCATTTTCTTTCTTCATTTCTTTTTTCCTTTCCCTTCCCAAAGTCAACCACCTGACAGTCCACTCCCCCATCCCATCACCTGACAATCCCATGCCCCATCCCATCAATTTTTCCCTTTTAAACAATCTCCCCCCTTTCCAATTCAATCCCTTTTCCTTTTTCTTTTCTTTTCTTTTTCTTTTTTCCTTCTTTTTCTTCTGCTTCTTCCTTCCTCCCTGGCGCCTGACGACCCCCCTTCCCCTAGATCCGGCGCCCCCAGGGGGTTGCTGAGCGCCGCCGGCACGTCGCCGCCGGCTTAGAGCGGCCAGGGGGCCTCCTGGCCCCTGTGCGTGGGCGAATCTCTCCCTTCTCTCTCCCCCCTCTACTTTCTCCCTCTCACTTGTTGGCCACGCCGGCGACCAGGGCCGCCGCCGGCCACTACTGGCCGGAAAGGGTCCGGCCAATCCCCCTCTCCCTTCTCTCCTCTCTCTACTGGATCCCTCTCTCTCGCCCTCTCTTTCTCTCTCTCTCCCCCTCTCCTTTCCCTCTCTTTTGGGGTGGCCAGCGGCCACCCCTGCCTGTGCCGGCCACGGTGGCTTGCGTAGTCTCCTGCGCCTCCCTGGCCGCAGGGCCAGCCCCCAGGCCAAGGGCCTGGGCTGTGCGTGGGCAAGGGGGCGACAGCCCCCTACTTTCTCTCTCTCTCCCTTCTCTCTCTCATCTCTCTCTATCCTGGTTTCTCTCTCTCTCATCTCTCTTCCCCTGTTTCTCTCTCCCTCTCTCTAGCCGTTCCTCTCTCCCTCTCTCTACTCTCTCTCTCTCCTATTCTCTTTCTCTCTCTGAAATCCCTCTTTCTCTCTAGACTTTCTCTCTAAAATCTCTCTTTCTCTCCCTAGACTTTCCTCTCTAAATCTCTCTTTCCTCTTCTCCTCTCTCTAAAAATAGTATATATATATGGATATTTTAATATATGGATTGATGGTGTGCACGTATTTCTGGTGTTCCGAGATTTTACGTCATTTTTCGGTGATTTAGGCGAGTACATTTCTTGCTTTATTACCATCATTTCATGTCTAATAATTATTATCTTGCTTTTAATATATGATGTCTCTTTATGCAAGTTGGTATATGTTATATAAGTGATTTCTAAAATTATCATGTTTTATAAATAGCTGCCGGCTGTTATTATACTTTGTCGAACCGGTATTATACAGAGTATGCCTAGATCTGCTCCCGCTTTACTCAGCTTCGCATAGCTAATTAAAAGATAAATTTATTATTATAAATATGGTTGTGAAGAGTTTGAAATGTTTATACCGTTCCCCTGTACCCTGTTATGTGACCGGTTGATACCTGATATTTGATGTTGTGACTCTACCGACATATTAGTTACCTGATCCTTACATGTATACACCTGATGCTTATTATGTTATACTTAACACTTGATATCTGACACCGATGCTTGCTATGTTATACTTAACACTTGATATCTGACATTGGTATTTGCCATTCTATATTTGACACTTGATATCTGACACCGGTACTTGCCATGTTATACTTGACCCTTGATATCGGTCACCGGCACTTGACATGCTATCACTCACTTGACATGCTATCACACACTTGATATGCTATCACCTATTACTAGTACATTTGACCTGATATTGTGACACCTGACTAGTTACTGTTATACCTTGCATCTGTATTATATTGCATATTCATGACTATCACTTTTACGGAGACTTGACATGATTATTATACTGTTACCAGATTTTTGGTACTCCTGTACTCCTGAACTCTTGTATTCCTGAACCCCTATAACAAGGAGACTCCTGATATTATACTCATGATATTATACTCCTATTAATCCCCGTAATTGGATAATCATGGTTATTAGATTACTGTATACATCTGATAGACATTAGCTTTGGGCAACATATATAATAAAGTAATCAACTTACACTAGGGTGGGGGAAATTGATGGATACCAGTATGATGTCATATTTATAATGGTGATATTTCTGAAGTGTCGTGTGGGGCGCATAATGATAAGTCCCCGGAAGCAGTAGCCTGAATTTGAAGTGTCGTGTGGGGCGCATAATTATAAGTCCCCAAAAGCAGTAGCCGTACTCCTGAGTCAGTCGCGGGCTGAGACGGGACCCACTATAAATATGAGCCATCAGATTTATCAGTTTCTAAATAATAACTCGTCTTATTCATTAGTGGATGTATGTGTGTCGGTAGCACATACCTAAGCATATGGATCAAATGAATAACATATAACAACCAAAAGTAATAATGTTAGGAACGTGTGATATTTGGTCTCTCCTTTGTTCGGGTCCTGGTAATTACATATCAGACCGGGTAAGTTCTACAGAGTGCGAGCTCTAGTATGGACTATTAGTAATGTGAGGCGCTAGTAGGGATGCGATTGAAATATCACACGGTACTGATTGTTTTTATTGTATAACTTAAAATACGGCAGCTTTATATTCTCCAGTTATAGTGTTATGTCCTGAGTTGACACCCTGCTTTATGATATATGATTTCTGTGATTACTATAGACACACTCTATTTCTGTTACCCTGAGGGCAACTCAAGTTGTACGAACTCAGGTGATGGTGACATCGGATATGTGGTATATAAATGAGGGTTTCCTTGTTTGGATTATCCGCTCGACGTATCAACCCCAAGAATCCATAATCTGAGCTTATACAACTAGTTTTATCCATAGTTATATTTATCGCATGTTTATGTGTACCTATGCTCTCTATACCGTTTTCCATGCATGTTTTCCGATTCAGATTTATTGATATACATGTATTTACTCGATCTCGAATTTGCTGTCATTTCTTTATATTACTTGTCATTGCATGTATATGTATGCCTGAGCCACCTCACTTGATCATGTATACTTGTGACTGCTTGAGCACGCCAACTGGCTTTATTATATGTACTCGCGGATTGCATCTGACATCCCTGGATTCTCATGTTCAGATCCTGGAGTCTGGACCGTGGCCTTGCTATACCTGATCAGAGTGGCGCAGCGGAAGCGTGGATTAGCAGTTGCCTATCCCGATCCTCCTCCAGTCTCTCCTTGATCGGCTCGCGAGATTCTTATCTTACTACTCGTGAGTACTTTCCCGTATTTCATATTGTACATCCTACTTTTGTGCTTCTTAGTGATCATATATTCTTGAGATATTATATCATGCCTTGTGATAACTGTGTACTTGTGCTATTATTATTGGAATGTATATTACCACTGTGCTTCCGTGCTCTGATTCTTGCTTGTACTGATGCTTAGCGCATATACGTGAGGATATTTCCGACCTGCGTATGTACGTCACAGTGACGTCTGCGTACTCGTGGGATCGGGGCGTCACAGGGTGGTATCAGAGCCCAGGCTCTCACATCTTCAATACAACCAGTCGGCAAATTAATTGTAAAGGAATTTGCAACTGGAGTGCATGAGTCGTGGTTATACAATCCAACTACAAGTACAAAGTTATCTATTCCCTCTTGATCGTCCTTTCCTTGATCTTGAAATCTCTTCCACCTTTTTTCATTTCCAGTTCCTATCATCCTTATACCAACTCAAGATATGGATAGACTGGTAGGGTAGCAGCAAGACAGATGTGGTTCGCTATCATTGTGTTCTGGTATTCTTTGACTCAGGTTCATCGCCTTGTCCTATATTGGATAGTTTTTAGCCTCGCATTCTATTCTTATATTTATGGATACATCACGGGGAATCAGTACAGCAAGTGGAGTAGTCATCACTTATATAATCAGATAGACTGT
Source organism: Agave tequilana (assembly GCA_038442645.1). NCBI lineage: Eukaryota > Viridiplantae > Streptophyta > Magnoliopsida > Asparagales > Asparagaceae > Agave > Agave tequilana. The sequence continues at coordinate 168,358 of JAVJIF010007801.1, read as the reverse complement.
ATCATTACATGAGGAACGTGGTATGAAACAATATTCCAGATTCAAGACATCGTCAGACAGAGTTATGATATTTTCTATCCAGCAGCGATCAGGATTTCTTCTACCATGTTCATGGAACTCGGGTATTCTCAGAATTGATATGCAGTCAAGTTATTATTCAGAGGACAGCACTCGGGGCCCGTTTCGGTTATTATGAGTTCTTGATCGTGTTCTCAGAGCCACCACTTCTGGCAGTTTTTATTGATTTGGTGGACTACGGACCCCACTAGCCTCGCCAAGCGAGGGTTTGTGTTCTAGTCACCCGTGGACCTAACCAGGCGTTGGCTTCGCTGCACCCTGGTGCTTAGCATTTAGCGTTGTGTTACGCGCTGGCTTCGCCGCGTGAGCTTCACCAAGTGCGAGTTTCACAGAGCGTTAGCTCCGTTGCACCCTAATGTTTAGCGCCTGAGATGTGTTACGCGATGGCCTCACCTAGGCTTGGCTTCGTCTATGGCTAGTTCCTTCAGTGCTTAGCACTCTAGCCCGTTCCTCGGATTTCTTCTGCCTAGTGTGTTTTTATGGATCCCCTGGATAGGATTTTCTCACTGTATCTGAGCTATCGCCATGATCCTTATGAACGATCCACTTGGCCAATCTTGCAGGGCCCAGATATATTCTACATGTTTTATCTATAGTCAGGTTAGCATTCAGAAGTCAGTATTCAGAATTCTCCATTGTTATTCTATATTCTTGGTTAAGTCTTTCAGGGAATACAACGCCCAGTATTCAGAAATTCTTGATTGTCGGTCTTTTTTATTTATGCTCAGTATATCGGGGTTTCTTTGTCTTCAGTATTCTGGTATATTCCAGGAGAAATAGTATGTACGCAGCATCAGTAATTCTACTACAGACTCTTTGTCAAGAACAGCTTCATGTCATGCGGGGTTTTATATTATATTATGGATTTTAGCACTATGGATTTATGTGGGTTTCATCAGCTTTGCTTCGCAGTATTATTGAATAACTCACCAAGTCAACTCACTTAATATTATTTAGAATGGGTCAGTTTTCAGAAGTTCTGACAGTATTTTTTTTATCAGCAGACATCAGGTCAGTACTATTATGGCACCGTCAGAGGATATATACGGCAGAAGTGCAGAAACTTCTCAGTCCTGAGTTTATCATTCAGTCAATTTGTGGGAATTACCCTCACTTACTTATATCTTGATTGGTATAATCCTCGTTCCTATCCTTTCTGTTTTCATCTACCCCTTATCGAAATTTCGAGGACGAAATTTTTGTAAGGTGGATGGAATGTAATACCCCGTTCCTGGAATACGCACTTGATACGTAATCTGATTTTTCTATCATATTTCTTTGATTTAGTTTTGTATTTGTTTTTGTTTTATGATTATTGGTGTGATTGTTCCTGGAAACTCAGGACTTAGACGTTTCTGCACTTCTGCCGTATATATCCTCTGCAGATTTGTGGGAATTACCCTCACTTACTCATATCTTGATGGTATAATCCTCGTTCATATCCTTTTTTTTCATCTTCCTCTTAGCGAAATTTCGAGGACGAAATTTTTGTAAGGTGGATGGAATGTAATACCCAGTTCCTGGAATACGCACTTAGATACGTAATCTGATTTTTCTATCATATTTCTTTTATTTAGTTTTGTATTTGTTTTTGTTTTATGATTATTGGTGTGATTGTTCCTGGAAACTTAAGACAAAGACGTTTCTGCACTTCTGCCGTATATATCCTCTGTAGATTTGTGGGAATTACCCTCACTTACTCATATCTTGATTGGTATAATCCTCGGTCCTATCCTTTCTGTTTCCATCTTTCCCTTATCGAAATTTCGAGGATGAAATTTTTGTAAGGTGGATGGAATATAATACCCCGTTCCTGAAATACGCATTTAGATACGTAATCTAATTTTTCTATCATATTTCTTTGATTTAGTTTTGTATTTGTTTTTGTTTTATGATTATTGGTGTGATTGTTTTGTATTGGATCCGGATTCGTGGACTCGGAGTCAGCGCTAGTCTGAACTGGGGCCCGATCTTAGTGTATTGCTCGATTTGGCCTTTCTGACAGAGTCCGATTTGACTGATTTCAGTTTCAAACAATATTTTCTAATATTTTAGATTTTTCATAATTTCTAAAATTTTTCAAAATTATTTGCAAAATCTTCAAAACCGGTGTAGGTGGCATCGCTGACTGATTCCCGTATTTTTAGTTTTCAAATGGAGTTGAATTTTTAGAAACGGCTTTCACATTACTTCTTAAAATCTTATTTTCTAATTAAAGATATTTTTTGAGATTTTTCAGAATTTATCGAAAATCAACCGGTTTTGGTGTCGACTGGTATCGCCGGAAGATTCTAAGATTTTTTAATTTGAAAATCAGATTGAATTTCTCGAATCCGATTTCACCGGGCATCTTAAAATAATATTTTCTATTTTTGAGAATTTTCGGAGCGTTTCTGAAACAGTCAATTTTTACCTATTTAAATAATATTATTTTTCCATTCTCTCTTCATTTTCTTTCTTCATTTCGTTTTCCTTTCCCTTCCCAAAGTCAACCACCTGACAGCCCACTCCTCCATCCCATTACCTGCCAATCCCATGCCCGATTCCGTCAATTTTTCCCTTTTAAATAAACAATCTCCCCTCTTTCCAATTCAACCCCCTTTCCTTTTCCTTTTTCTTTTTCTTTTTCCCTTCTTCTTTTTCTTCTGCTTCTTCCTTCCTCCTTGGCGCCCGACGACCCCCTTCCCCTAAATCCGGCGCCCCGAGGGGGCTGAGCGCTGCCGGCACGTCGCCGGCGGCTGAGCACCGCCAGGGGGCCTCCTGTGCGTCGGCGGATCTCTGTCTTCTCTCTCTCCCTCTTTCCCCCCTCAACTTTCTCTCTCTCACTTGTTGGCCACGCGGCGGCCAGGGCCGCCGCCGGCCACTACTGGCCGGAGAGGGGCCGGCCAGTCCCCCTCTCCCTTCTCTCTCTACTAGATCCCTCTCTTTCCCCTCTTTTTCTTCTTTCTCTCCCTCTCCTTTCCCTCTCTTTTGGGGTAGCAGGCGACCACCCCTGCCTGCGTCGGCCACGGTGGTCGGCGCAGTCTCTTGCGCCTCCCTGGCTACAGCCAGGGAGCAGCAGGGCCAGCCCAGGCCAAGGGCCTAGGCTGTGCGTGTGTGCGTGGGCAAGGGGGCTGCGGCAGCCCCCTACTTTCTCTCTCTCATCTTTTTCTCTCTACCCTGGTTTCTCTCTCTCATCTCTCTCTTCCCCTGTTTCTCTCTCCCTCTCTCTAGCCGTTCCTCTCTCCCTCTCTCTACTTTCTCTCTCTCCCCCTCCTATTCTCATTCTCTCTCTAAAATCCCTCTTTCTCTCTAGACTTTCTCTCTCTAAAATCCCTCTCTCTCCCTAGACTTCTTCTCTCTAAATCTCTCTTTCCTCTTCTCCTCTCTCTAAAAATAGTATATATATATATATATGGATATTTTAATATATGAATTAGTGGTGTGCACGTATTTCTGGTATTCCGGGATTTTACGTCATTTTTCGGTTATTTAGGCGAGTACATTTCTTCGTTTATTACCATCATTTCATGTCTAATAATTATTATCTTACTTTTAATATATGATGTCTCTTTATGCAAGTTGGTATATGTTATATTAGTGATTTCTAAAATTATCATGTTTTATGAATAGCTGCCGACCGTTATTAAACTTTGTCGAACCGGTATTATACCGGGTGTGCCTAGATCTGTTCCCGCTTTACTCAGCTTCGCATAGCTAATTAAAAGATAAATTTATTATTATAAATATGATTGTGAAGAGTTTGAAATATTTATACCGTTCTCCTGTACCATGTTATGTGACCGGTTGATACCTGATATTTGATGTTGTGACGCTCACCGACATATTAGTTACCTGATCCTGACATGTATACACCTGATACTTGTCATGCTATACTTAACACTTGATATCTAACACCGGTACTTGTCATGCTATACTTAACACTTGATATCTGACACCGGTACTTGCCATGCTATATTTGATACTTGATATCTGACACCGGTACTTGCCATGTTATACTTGACCCTTGATTTCCGACACCGGTACTTGACATGCTATCACTCACTTGACATGCTATCACCTAGTACTAGTACACTTGACCTGATATTGTGACACCTGACTGGTTATTGTTATACCTGGCACCTATATTATATTACATATTCATGACTATCACTTTTATGAAGACTTGACATGATTATTATACTGTTATCAGACTTCTGGTACTCCTGTACTCCTGAACTCATGTACTCATGTATTCCTGAACCCCTGTAACAGGGAGACTCCTGATATTATACTCCTGTTAATCCCCGTAATTGGATAATCATGGTTATTGGATTACTGTATACATCTTATGGACATTAGCTTTGGGCAACATATATAATAAAGTACTCAATTTACACTGGGGTGGGAGAAACTGATGGATACCGGTATGATGTCATATTTATAATGGTGATATTTCTGAAGTGTCGTGTGGGACGTGTAATGATAAGTCCCCGGAAACAGTAGCCTGAATTTGAAGTGTCGTGTGGGGCACGTAGTGATAAGTCCACGGAAGCAGTAGCATGTACTCCTGAGCTAGTCCCGGGCAGAGACGGGACCCACTATAAATATGAGCCATCAGATTTATCAGTTTCCAAATAATAACTCATCTTATTCATAAGTGAATGTATGTGTGCCGGTAGCACATACCCAAGCATATGGATCGGATGAATAACATTAAACAACCAAACAGTAATAATGTTAGGAACGTGTGATATTTGGTCTCTCCTTTGTTCGGTCCGGTACTCACATATCAGACCCGGTAAGTTCTACAGAGTGCAAACTCTAGTATGGACTATCGGTGATGTGAGGCGCTGGTAGGGAGGCGATTGAAATATCAAAGGGTACTGATTGTTATTATTGTATAACTTAAAATACGGCACCTTTATATTCTCCAGTTGTAGTGTTATGCCCTAAGTTAACACCCTGCTTTATGATATATAATTTTGTGATTACTATAAACACACTCTAGTTCTGTTACCCTGAGGGCAACTCAAGTTGTATGAACTTAGATGATGGTGACATCGGATCTGTGGTATATAGATAAGGGTTTCCTTGTTTGGATTATCCCCTCGACGTATCAACCCCATGAATCCATAATCTGAGCTTATACAACTAGTTTTGTCCATACTTATATTTATCGCATGTTTATGTGTACCTATGCTCTCTATACCGTTTTCCATGCATGTTTTCCAATTCAGATTTATTGATATACATGTATTTACTCGATCTCGGATTTGCTGTCATTTTTTTATGTTACTTGTTATTGTTTGTACCTGTATGCCTAAGCCACCTCACTTGATCATGTACACGTGTGACTGCTTGAGCACGCCAACTGGTTTTATTATATGTACTCGCGGGTTGCATCTGACAACCCTGAATTCTCATGTCCAGATCCTGGAGTCTGAACAGTGGCCTTGCTATACCTGATCAGAGTGGCGCAGCGGAAACGTGGATTAGCAGTTGCCTATCCAGATCCTTCTTCTTCCAGCCTCTCCTTGATCGGCTCGTGAGATTCTCATCTTGCTACTCGTGAGTACTTTCCCGTATTTCATATTGTACATCCTGCTTTTGTATTTCTTAGTGATCATATATTCTTGAGATATTATTTCATGCCTTGTGATAATTGTGTACTTGTGCTATTATTGCTGGAATGTATATTACCATTGTGCTTCCGTATTGCCTGTACTGATGCTTAGCCTATATACGTGGGGGTATTTCTGACCTGCGTATATATGACGTCTCCGTACCCGTAGGACTGGGGCGTCACATCGTGGCTTTAGAATAACGATACTTACCTGTTCAGAACGCATGCTTACACTGCTGGACGTGAAGTTGTTTCTGACGAAGAGCCGTAATGAGACTATTAGATATTCTGCTTGTTCTCTGTTACTTTGAAAGTAGACCATAATAACATAGATAAAGAAAACTTGATAAACTGATCAGAAATATATAAATGAAGAAATTTATAAGAATTGCTCTCTGGAGGATAACCCGACTGTAGATTAAACACTTAGAAAATACCCAAGTCCTGGGAGGTTGGTCGAATAGATCGTCAATAAAAATTATGACAAGTTGGTTCAGCTGTAGCGAGAAAACCCGGTTCATTAAGTCCATGCAACACGTTAGGCGAGAGAAATCTGGGGAACAAAGTTAGGATGCTAAACTTTGACGGAATTATCCACAAGCGAAGTCAGAGCTAGGTAGGGTCATTGTGTAACACAGCGTCAGGCGCTAAGCACTAGGGTGCGGTGGAGGTAACGCTCTGCAAGGCTCACACATGGCGAACCTAATGCGGCGAAGTCAGCGTGTAACACAGCGCTAAATGCTAAGCGCTAGGGTGCAGCAAAACCCACACCTATTAAGCTCACGTGGCTAGTACATGACTCTGACTTGGCGAGGCTGGTGGGGTCTGTGGCTCATCAAAAGACCATTAGGCGTTGTGGTTTTGAAGAACATGATCAAGAATTCAGAATAACCGAAATGAGTCTGAAGTGCTATCTTCTGGAAGTCAACTCTATGACAGATCACTTCTGAAAACACTTGAGCTTCGTTAAATTGATAGAAGAGATTGTGATCATTTCTGGAATAACATAGAGAATACCATGGCTTCATCTGACAGAAGTTTTGAATCTTGAAAACCATTTTACACTGACTCCTCTCGTGTAATGATATAGTTTGTCTGATTATATAAGTGATGACTACCCTACCTCTTGTATTGATCCCTGTGTTGCGTCTATACATATAAGATTGTAATGCGAAGCCAAAGAACTGACCGGTATAAGATAACACTATGCACTAGAATCAAAGAATTTCAGGATAAGAGTGAGAAGGACCACATCTGCCCAGTTGTTACCTCACTAGTCTACCCATTTCTTAAGTTGGTGTACAGAGGACAAAAACCAGAATAGTGAACAAATAGAAGGAATTTAGAAATCAAAGGAAGGATAATAAAGAAGAAATAGATAACTCTGCACTTGTAGTTGGATTGTATAATCACTCATGCATTCCAGCTGCAATTTCTTTACCTTTAATTTGTCGACTGGTTGTACTGAGGATGTGAGAGCTTAGGCTCTAATACCACCCTGTAACGCCCCGATCCCGCGGGTACGGAGACGTTACTGTGACGTATATATGTAGGTCAGAAATACCCTCACATATATATGCTAAGCATCGGTACAGGCAAGAATCGGAGTATGCAAATACGTGGTGCATTATATATTCCAACATATGAGTACAATTACAAATTACAAAGTTATCACAGGATGTGACAAAATATTATAAGAATATTACATCACCGATAGGCGCAAATACGAGAATACAAAGAGATATACAAATATGAACAGTACAAAAGATGCTCACGAGTCACAAAAGAAAACCCGAGGGCCGAGCAGGGGGGCTCGAAGGAAAAGACTTTAGACGGTCTGTCGATGATCCACACTTCCGCTACTCAACTCTGATCAGCAACCAGGAGAATGCACAAGCTCCAAGCTCCAAATTCTAGACATGCAGATTTAAAGAAGTCAGAAACTCTCTAATGAGTGGTGAGGCGAGAGCCAAGTGGCGTGCAGGGACAAGCATGCATGTATCAATAAATCTGAATAAAAAAACATGCGTTGAAAATCGTATTGGGAGTATACACCCGAACATGAATGAGGTATCAAGTGATGAGATGTACAGAAGCGACAAAACTAGTTGTACGGGCTCAGTAGATAGATTCATAAGATTGATACCTCGAGGGGATAATCCAAATAAGGAAACCCTCATCTATATACGATATACCTCATGTCTCCATCGACTGAGTACGCATAACCAGAGCTGTCCATAATTACAGCTTAATAAAACAGTATGAATTATCAGGAAGCAGGGACAAGCACGCGTGTATCAATAAATTTGAATAAAAAATATGCGTTGAAAATCGTGTTGTGAGCATACACCCAAAATGAATGAGATATCAAGTGATGAGATGTACAGAAGCGACAAAATCAGTTGTACGGGCTCAGTAGATAGATTCATGAGATTGATACCTCGAGGGATAATTCAAACAAGGAAACCCTTATCTATAAACCATATACCTCATGTCTCCATCGATTGAGTACGCACAACCCGAGTTGTCCATAATTACAGCTTAAGAAAACATTATGAATTATCAGGAAGCAGTGATTATATGGTAACAAAAGTATCCGTATAAAGCAAGAATAAGTAAGTCAGGAGGTTAAGTACAGTGGTACAAGTATAATGCCAAGTAAGAGGCAGGTTGTGTACAATATGGTAACAGCAGGAGATCTGTGGAGTAGTACACAGGTGGTAAAGCAGAAGATATATATAGAAGAATAATAATAAATACAAAATCGGAAATCTGCATTAAAAACTGACGAAAGCAAATACGACAAAACCAGCGGTACAATCCAGATTACGGTTTCATGAGATAAGTAAGTCGAAGGAATAATTCAAACAAGAAAACCCTCATCTATATACCATATACCTCACATTATCGTAATCTGAATGAATACAACCCGAATGGCAAAACATAACGAATTATAAATTAGCATCTTATTATTATTATTACTCGTCCGACCCATATATCTAAGTATGTGTACTGGCGTACATTCCATCCCACATTCATCCATATATGAGTAAGCCGAGGTTGTTATTAGAAACTGATGATTAAACAATGGGTTATGTTCGTGCTGACCCGGAATCTGCCGCTAGGCAAACAGAAGGTGGGTCTTATATTATGCCCATTCAGGAATGTAACAGGAGATAGGGAGCTAGCACTCCCTCGGTCACTTGGAGGGCCTCAGATAGAACCGAAAGTTTTAGTTGCACAACATAACTAATACCACTGTAAACATATCCACCATTTGAAGTCTATCAGTTTCCCCTTACCTTATTTAGGTTGGCCTTTTTATAGATTATTATTTAATTATCATATTACGGGAATAGCAGGAGCATGACTGGTTCAAAAGTTACAGGAGTAACATGAGTACATAAGTACTAAAGATACATGTCACTGTATATTATACATGATAGCAGGATAGGATTCCTGAAATATGATAATCACAAGGCAAACAGTAATGCTTCAGGTGGCAGGTGATAAGTGATATCAACCAGGTGTCAGGTGATAGCATGCAGGAGTCAGGTGTCAAGTGATAACATGTCAAGTAATAAGCACAGTGTATCACTATACAGGAAAACAGCTCCGATATAAGAGATCGGTAAGAATACAGGAAAACAGTACTGATACAGGAGATCAGTACGAATACAGAAAATGGTATCGATACAGGAGATCGGTACGAATATAGAAAAATGGCACCGATACAGGGGATCAGTATGAATATAGGAAAACGATACAGTTTTAAAAAACAGTACAAGTAAAGATTTCAAACTCTTCACAACCATCAATAAAAGAGTTAATCGAGCTATCAAGTAGGTATGCAAGTAAACAAGGAAGCGAACATTAAAGCGAAGCTAAATAAGCTGGAGCGAAGCTAATGTATAGCACTAGATGCTATCACGCTCAGCGTGGTTATCACTCGCATCACAGCTAAACGCACATGTCGCAGCATGCGTATGAACGTCATACTACCACTCACGGCACAGCCGTGCTCACGGGGCAACTACGTTCGAATGGAGTTTGCGGTAAAGTGCCGACGCTAGGTCCGCCTACCAGACGTAGCATATAGAAAGTTCAGAGGACTTTAATAAACCTCAGAGAGGTTGAACTCGAAGGTTATAGTTAAACTTCAGTGCAGCTAAGCCCAGAGGCTAGGCCGAAGGCAAGAATACCTGTACAAGCGTTAGTATCAAACATCATATTCGCATTCGACAAAGTCAAACTTTCCCCAACCCTGGGGGAACGATGGGGACATCTCTCCAGGATTGTGATTCTACATCAGGAGGCGTCGTCACACTCTTTCAGTTTGGTTCGATTAGAGCTTAGAGATTCAAGCTACATTGGGCTGTTCATTTTGTTCTTTTCTTTCAATTGTATTTTTAATTTATTTTTAATAGTTTCTTTTAGTCCCATATCGGTTGTAATGGGATATCTCCATTAGTGTAGGCCTATTTAAGGCCAAGACTGGTATTGAATTGAGTAGTTTTGGAATGAATTAAAATTGCTTTTTAAAACTTTGTCATGTGTGCTTTGGGTGAGAAACTAGAGGGAGAGAATTCCGTTGGTTCCCCATTAATCATCTATACTATTATAAGCATCAGTCCACAGAATATAGATACATCACACTGGTACCAATACACATGTCTGAAAATACAATACAAAGTCCCAGAAAATATAATAAAATGCCCGTCAAAGTGCGGTATCCAGAAAAGCGAACACTCGTCTAAATATCTCGGACCACGCCACGAAATCCCAAGAACTTCAAATAACCAACACGCGTGCGCGTTTAAATATTAAAAAAATATAATATATATATAATTATATATATTTAGAGAGAGAGTGTGTGTGCGCGAAATAAAGAGAGAGAGTTAGCAGGGAAAGAAAGAAAGAAAAGAGAGGGGTGACCCTCGCATCCAAGCAAGCCCGGGCTGACCCCATGTCAGGCTGGGGCTGAGCCCCGCGTCGACCCAGAGAGAGAGGGAGCGAGAGAGAGAACAGAAGAGAGTGAGATAGAGAGATAGGGAAAGAGAGAGTGGTGTGAAAAAAGAAGAGAGATAAGAAAGAGATAATAAGTGAGAGAATAAGAGGAGAGAGGGGGTAGGCCACGACTAGGGAGAGGGTAGAGAAAGAGAGGGGAAAAGGAAGAGATGCTTTCTGTAAAACAAAACAAAGAAGGAAAATGGAAGAAAGAAGTAAAGGAAAGAAGGAAGAAAGAAGAAAAGAAAAAAAAAGAAACAAGAAGAAGGAAAGAGAGGAGAAGGGTGGCCTGGCCAGGCTGGTGGCCTGCCTGGGGTGGCTCGCTGGCGGCAGGGGGCGTCCGACGGCCTGGCCTAGGAGAGAGGGGGAGAGATGGTGCCTAAGGAGAGAGGGAGAGAGATGTTGCAAGTGTGGTTTGGAGAGTAAATTTGAGGGTTGACGAAGTGTCATTTCTGAAAGCGAGGAAAGGCTAGAATAGGAGAGTTCACCGGGGGGAATGGACTGTCAGAGGTGGTGGTGGTCGCGGTGGTGGTGGTGGTGGCAGTGGTGGAGAAGATGTTAATGGTGATGGGTTTATGTTGGTGTTGTAATGGAAGTGTTGTGAAGTGAGGATGGAGATGGAGAGGTTGTTAGAGAGTGAGAGAGGGAGGATGGGGTGGTCAGAGTGGTGGTCGGCAGCCTAGGGGGACGCGCGTTGCTGGGTGCCACAAGTAGAAGGAGAAGAAGATGAAAAAATGAAAAAAGGGGGGGAGAGAAAGGGTGCTTATATAACATATGTATATAGGTATGGGGGATTGATTTTAATGAGACCCGCGTCCAATGAAAACGAGATCCGCATCTCCACAGGGTTGAGCCCAGACACGGGGCTCAGGTCCGCGTCTGAGTACAACTGTGGTACGCGTTATAAAAGAGGAGAGAGAAAAGTGCTTGGGGGATATTTATTGTGTGGAGGAATTTTTGAGAAAAATTATGAAAGAAAAAGAAAGAAAAAGGAAAAGGAGGGAATTATGAGTGGAGGAGAAAATCAGAAAATAGAAAAAATAAAAGAAAATAAAAGAAAAAATATCTGGATAAAATTTCGGAATCTGGGAAAAAAACGAAAACTCCGGAAAAACCCGGAAAATGAAGCAACTCGGAGTGATCCTAAAAATTCTCAAAATAATAAAATATTATATTAAAGCACATGGTGAATTCAGATTTCAGAAACTCAATCTCGTTTTCAAATTAAAAATCTTAGAATCAACCAGCGATACCTTTCGACACCAAATCGGGTATAATTCAGAAAAATCTCCAAAAATGCGTTTAGATAGAAAATGTGATTTTAAGGAATAATGTAAAGTAATTTCTAAAAATTCAACTCTTTTTGTAATTTAATAATTCGTGAATTGATCGACGGCACTGGTCGATCCGGTTTTACCGATTTTGCAATTAATTTAGAAAATTTCAGAAAATCATGAAAAATTTAAAATATTATAAAATAATGTTTGAAACTGAAAGTTCAAATCTAACTATCAAAAAGGTCAAATCGGTGAGTACACTGGGATCGGGTCCCCAGTTTAGACTCGGGTTGATTCTGAATTCAGGAATCTGGATCCAAATACAAAATGATGATATAAATAATCATCAAACAAAATAAATATGAGAGAAAATTGAAAGAATACGATCAAGAAATCAGAATACATTTCTAGGTACGTACTCCAGAAATGGGGTGTTACAATTATTATTGTTAATGGTGAGTAACAATTATTGTTATTTTTATTAACTATTATAATTGTAATTAATATACAGTTGTTATTAATCATTATTTTTATTATAATTCATATTCACTATTTATTATTATTATTTGGTATTTATTATTATAATATTATTAATATATAATTGTTTTAGTTATTATTACTATCTGGTTTTATATTGAGATACTATTTTTAATATTAAATTACATATTGGTTGAATAGGAATATTACAATATTGATCGTAGAATTTTTGTCTGCATAATATATTTATTATCTTTAATTTATTCACGATTAAACTGGATTAGTCTGTGCATTTTCTTTCTTAACCCATCTGCCACGTTATTTGTTTTAATCCTTTTCTACCTAAGGATCGTAACTTGTTGGTGAAGCGTGAGTTTAGTAATATTGTCTCTGATTTCTGAACACTCGTACATGTTTCACATCACCAACTGATCCACTGAGGAGGAAACTTCATACAATGCATGGGAAGTAGATCAACTCCCTATTTAGATTGTCAAAGGCTTTGTGTAGGTCAATTTTAATGCAAGTAGCTTTTGCCCCATATTTCTTCTTAAAATCCTTGATCAATTTGTGAGCCATCAGTGAGCAATCACTGATGCGTCTCTACCTTCGAGAAAAGCATTTTGATGAGGTGAAATAATAAGCTCTTCTATGACTGCTTCGGGTCTATTTCTCAACACCTTTTTAATGATTTTGTATTTCACATCTCAACAGGAGATTGACCTGAAATTAGAGAGACTAGAAGAATTAGTAAATTTAGGAATTAAAGAAACAAAGTGTGATTCACCACCTTCAGCAGCTTGCTTTCAGTAAAGAAATGAGTGATAGCCCTGTTAGATACCAAGAGAAACAAGATCCTAATTTTTCTGAAAGAAGCCAGCACTGAATCCATCTGGTCCTGGAGAGTTGTGAGGGTGCATTTGGAATAGAGCTTCCTTGATTTCTTTGCGAGACTCTAGTCAACAAAGCTTGTGCTTCGCTAGTGAGCTGCTTCTTAATTACCATGTTAGGGAAGGTAGTCCAGTAGTCAGATTGGTTGAACAGATTGGAGTAGAATGCAGGAGCCATGCTTCTAACACCATCCAAATCTGAAACCTGCACACCGCAGTTATCATATAAATGATTGAGGCAGTTTCTAGCTTCCCTGTTCTTGACGGATGCATGAAAATATTTGGTGTTTCTGTCACCCAAATGAAGTCTAACTTCCCTATTTTTCTGTCTTGGCTCTCCTTCTTCACGTGCCAGCCATTATTCAATTCTGATTTGAGCTTATGATCCTCCTTGTGAAGGTTTTTGTTGTGCTCTGCAGACAACAACCCTTAGAGGATCCAACCAGATCTCAATCACCAAAAACAATGAAATCACAAACACGAAGAACACACAATCGCAAACAACCAAGATCTAACGAGGTTCGGCCAACGTGCCTACGTCCTCGGGGCAATCAAAGGGGAGAATTTTAATTTGGAAGATGATTACAATGGATCTTAGCCTCTCTCAATACAAGAGAACCCTAAGCCTCCTAATTTCGCAGGTTCTTCTACAAGATTTCCCTTCAAGATTCCTTCTTAGAAAACCCTAGCAGCCCTTAAATACAACAGGTTTCCGAACTGCAGATTTCAGCCCAAACCCGACTGTCGGTCGACCGGGACGGTCGACCGACCCTTCTACCGGTCGACCGGGCCGGTCGACCGATTCCAACAGAGAGTTGGGCCCTTTACAGTCAGTCATATCGGTCGACCGGTCCGGTCGACCGCTCTTTGACACTGTGCACGTCGTGCACGTCCGGTCGACCGGCCCGGTCGACCGGAGAACCTGTTTTGCTGCTGCTGCTTGTTTTCTGCTGCTGTTTCTTCCGTCGTCTCTTGTCGCCGACTTCCTCGACAATCCCTTGACGGTCCGGGTCATCTTCCTCAGTACAAATCTCCCTCTTTCCAACAATTCTCCACCTCGGCGAAGATTCCAAAATCTGAGCCGACATCCAACGAACCCCAGTCTATCACCTGGCGAAATCGACACACGATCTCGGCGAAATCGACACACGATCTCGGCGAAATCGACAAACGATCTCGGCTTGGAATCTTTGGCTCATCTATTCCTGGAAAACATCGCACATGCCTTCCCTGCACTTCACCTTAGGAGAATTTCCATACCTGCCGATCACTAACCATGGCTCCTTCTCTGCAACTTTATGACCTCACGAAGACTTCCTTATGAGCCAACACTGACTCTCCACTGACTAGCTCTATCTAGTCTACCTGTCTTCCTCTGACGGTCCAACCAAGTCTGCGTAGAGCCAACCAAACATCATCGGCTTCAACTGGATGCACACCCCTCCTTATGCAAGCTCAACATCTCCTCTCCGGAAGATAAACTGTTCTTCGAGATCACACCACTCCACCTCAATGTGAAGTCCAACTGGCCACACCACTTCACCGCTACATGAAGTCTCTTCACCTCTCCGTGAAGTCTCTTCAACTCTACGTGAAGCTCCATTGACCACACTTCTTCACCTCTATGTGAAGGTCCAAACAACTTCTCGAGAACCCAACCCTAGCTTCATAAGAGTTGCATCACCAATGGCTGCGCCTTTACGGCTGCCTACGTACCTTTGCCCAAAAGGATCAAGCCAACCGTAGTTCTTTAAACTGAGCTTCATCAAGCTCGAATAATGTTACCTGTTCCTGCAGCAGTGAACCTGTTAGACTGAGTCATATGAACCTTCCCCTGACCATCATGGAGAGCAACGGCCTTCAACTTGAGCTTGTCGCGTCCACAAGCTTGAGATTCATCCTTCTTTGACCTCGAACGTGGTCTCTCCTTGGTTCCAATAGCTGCACACACCTTGACATCCTCTGCAATGTCTTCAACCTGTTCAGCATCACTCTTGTTATCATGATCTCCACCCGGTGTCACTTCCGATGAAGTCTCCTTTGATGCCGAACTACCTGGAGATGATGGAGTAGCATCGACCTCCACCCGCTGCGATCCTCCCTTGGTCTTCGTCCTCTCCACCTGCTGAGAGACGATGCACTTCAACCCTGAAGCCTCTCCAAATGTGACATTCCTGCTCATCACGATCCTTTTGTCCTTGGGATCCCACAACCTGTAGCTGTTCTCCTTGATGCCCAAATAGACAAACCTCCTTGCTTGCGGATTCACCTTGCCATTCTTGGCACTGAAGTAAGCCGGACTTCCAAATTCCCGCAGCACACCGTGATCTTGAGCTTTTCCCGACCAATGTTCCAATGGAGCTTTACCTCCTATCGCAGTCGTTTGATTCTTGAGATGGCTAGCATACTCAATCGCCTCAGTCCAAAACGACCTGTCCAATCCTGCATTAGACAATAGTTTCCGAACCTCCTCCAGCAAGGAACGGACCAACTCCTTAGCCAACTCATCTGTACCTGTTGAGAAGTGTGTAGCAATTCCTGTGTTCTGTCCAAACTGTAGGAATTGGTCAATGTCTTTCCCAACATTGCCAATATGAAGCTCCTTTACCTTCCTACCTATCTGCCTCTCCATTCTTCCGCTCCACTTCCTCAACACATCTAGGGCTTCACCCCTTTGTCTCATCGGATATATCCAAACCTGCCTAGATGAACAATCAATTACCGAGACAAAGTACCTGTGACCTCCAAGCGATGCCGTCTTAGCAGGTCCCATACATTCACGTGAACACGATCAAGAAGACCTTCATTGTGGTGAGAACTGGTGCTAAAACTCACCTTCTTCTTGTCCAGAACCCTGTGTCCACCTTCTGACTTGCAGGTAGCAGCACCTTCTTCTGATTTCATCTTTGCAGGAGCTCGCAAAGATTCTTCTTCTTGTCCGGCTTTTTCCTGCTGAATCCCAGGCCAACCTCATCTTTTGTACTCGAAGTCTCCACCTGATCTGAAATAGTACTACCCTTCAAGTAGTATAAATTTCCTCGGCGGACGCCCTTCATTACAACCATCGAGCCCTTGATCATCCTGAGATCGCCATCTCGAACCGATATCATCATGCCCGATGCTTCCAAAGTTCCCAAAGAGATTAAATTTCTCTTCATCTGAGGTACATACCTCACACCTGTCAACTCCCAAACCATCCCATCAAACATCCTGATTGGGATTGTACCAACACCCTCCATGCTACATGAGTGATCATCACCCATCACAACTGAGCAACCTTCCAGCTTCTCAAAACTGGTGAACCAGCTCCTGTTTGGACATGCATGGTATGTTGTTCCTGAATCCATAATCCACTCATCTTTGTATGAGTTACTAACACTGGGAGAACTGACTGAAAAAGAGAATCCCGACGAGTCTGAATCTTCTCCATCTGCCTGTGAACTACTCCGCTGAGTCTTTGTCACCTTTGATAGATTTGCTTCAGCATTCGACTCCTTCTTCTTCCCTTGAACTTTGGGCAATCTACCTTCCAGTGCCCAATTTCTCTACAGAAAATGCACTGATTTCTTTTGAGGTCTTTGAATCCCGGCCTGGATTTCGATCTTCCACCCATCTCTCTACCCTTCCTTGATGAATTTCTGCCTCTCACCTCCAATGCCTCCGCCACTGAGCTTGACTGACCAGAATGTCTCTCATTCTTCCTTGTCTCATAGCTCATCAATGCGGACGACACCTCATCATAGACTAAAGTTTGTCTACCATTGATAAACGTCATGGTGAATGTCTCATACTCCTCCGGTGGGAGCGAGTTCAGGAGAATGACAGCCTTGTCTTCCTCTTCTACCTTGACATCCACGTTTATCAGATCTGTGAGAAGCTTCGTATACCGATTTATGTGCTCATTCACTGTGCTCCCCCTCTGCATCCTGAACAAATACAGCTTACTCTTAAGCTGCAGCCGTGATTCCACACTCTTGGTCAGGTACTTCTTTCTAGGGTTTTCCACAGTTTCTTTGCCGACGTCTCATGTTGCACAAGGTACTTTATATCCTGTGCCAAGCATGAACGAATCAAGCCACATGCCGATCTATTCATCTTTGCCCATTCCTCCTCGGTAGTAGTGTTCTTCTTCCTCTCCAATAGGAGTGTGTCCTCGAGGTTCTGTGCATTCAATGCATCCATAACCTCACACTTCCACATTCCGAAATTGTTAGTTCCATTGAACTTAACAACATCAATCCTGGAGTGATTCATTGTTTTAACAGACTTAGTTTCCTCTGCCATTGAGATTCCTTTCTTTGACCCTCTAACTATGCGGAAGATCAAGTACTTGCAAAATAGATCTATTACTGAGATAAAAAAGTGATTTTTACCTCTTCCTTGAAACCCTAACTTGAGTTTCTCACCAGATCTATTCCACCACTGATTCAACGAGCCCTCCTGCGTCCACCTGAGATCGACACACGATCTCCTTGAACACCAATGCCTCTGACCTGAGACCGACACACGATCTCCACCTGATCAGTTCTGGAGCCCTTCGAATCTTCAGAGTATCCCAAGCGTAACCTGGAGCTCTGATACCACTTGCTGTGCTCTGCAGACAACAACCCTTAGAGGATCCAACCAGATCTCAATCACCAAAAACAATGAAATCACAAACACGAAGAACACACAATCGCAAACAACCAAGATCTAACGAGGTTCGGCAACGTGCCTACGTCCTCGGGGCAATCAAAGGGGAGAATTTTAATTTGGGAAGATGATTACAATGGATCTTAGCCTCTCTCAATACAAGAGAACCCTAAGCCTCCTAATTTCGCAGGTTCTTCTACAAGATTTCCCTTCAAGATTCCTTCTTAGAAAACCCTAGCAGCCCTTAAATACAACAGGTTTCCGAACTGCAGATTTCAGCCCAACCCGACTGTCGGTCGACCGGGACGGTCGACCGACCCTTCTACCGGTCGACCGGGCCGGTCGACCGATTCCAACAGAGAGTTGGGCCCTTTACAGTCAGTCATATCGGTCGACCGGTCCGGTCGACCGCTCTTTGACACTGTGCACGTCGTGCACGTCCGGTCGACCGGCCCGGTCGACCAGAGAACCTGTTTTGCTGCTGCTGCTTGTTTTCTGCTGCTGTTTCTTCCGTCGTCTCTTGTCGCCGACTTCCTCGACAATCCCTTGACGGTCCGGGTCATCTTCCTCAGTACAAATCTCCCTCTTTCCAACAGTTTTCTGATAGGGGAGAAAGAAGCAGCTTGTTAGATATATCCTGCAGTTGCGTTGTTACCTTAATTCTTTTGCAGACAGTAACATCCTCATCTTTGCACCACACTTTGATTGCTGTTTTGAGAGATTTAAGTTTCATAACCAGCTGAAATAGAGCATTATCTGTGATGAGGACATCACACCGCTTAGGGGGCGATTCGATCGAGTCTATTTCAGGGAGCAGCGTAATACAATTCTTTAGCCTTAGCCTAATTTTATTTTAGACTTGTTGTGTCTTTTAGTTGATGTAGACAGTAGTTGGTGTTCTTTTTTGTGGGCGTTTGTATCACATCGGTTATTTCCTAGAAGTCATTTCTTGTAAAGCCTATAAAAGGCCACCTTGACTACTTCATTAGATTATTGAATGATTAAAACTTTCCTCAAAATATCCAATTAAATTCCTGAGTTTATTTGCTCTCGAGTTTTGGGTGAGAAGCCTGCGCAAGGGGTGGAAACCCGAAATTCTATCCTGTTTTAAATTTCAAATTTTAGTTACGATTTGAAGGTGATTGCGATCCAGGTTGATTTACATCAATCTGAAAAAACACTTCTATGCCAGGTGTTATGCAACATATCCTTAAAACCAGGGCAATTCATCCAGTAATTGAAGAATTTGAAGGGTTTTGGACCTCCTTTTGAACCAGGGTAAAATTGCAACCATAAGGGAGAATGATCACTTGAAGCTTGATTTTGACATTCATAACTGGATTCTGGAAGTGTGTTTATACATGCCTCATTACAGAGAACTCTGTCTAATCTCACCAAAATCCTATTGGTCCCTTGTGAGCTATTGTGCTAAGACCAATAATTCCTGAGCTTTTGTTATCTGAAAGGATGCAATCATCTATGAAATTGCTGAAGCTCTCAAATTTTGTAAAGTTAATATTCCTGCCACCAAGCTTTTCATCCAAGAACCCGGCAGACTAGGGTTTATGACCATAAGCATAAGCTTAAAGTTAATATTCCTGCCACCAAGCTTTTCATCCAAGAACCCGGCAGACTAGGGTTTATGACCATAAGCATAAGCTTGATATCTCTCAAAGTCAGACCATAGAGACTCCCTTTGAGAAATCCAGTTCTCCCCATGGACTACTGAAAGAATAATTTCCAATCCCCCTTTATTGAGTGCTTGAATAGTAATCTGTTATAGTAATCTGTTGCAAAGAAACACCCAAGACTGAACATGTCCAGATGTTAGTATTCCGACATAACCATATTCTCCCCTTTGCTAAAGAAAGCATAATTATTTACATAGTCCCAGCCATGAGGTATAGATTTTATAGCCCTATAAGACTTATTGGACCTCACTTTGTCTCTACAAGACCAACTATAGATGGTGACAGCTTGTGTACATGGTCTTTGACATTTTTCCTTCATTCCTTCCTGTTTAAGCCTTTGACATTCCAAACTAGCACGGCCATCTAAACTGATTCTTCTTGTGGAGGTGACATTTTCTCAGCCTAACATTCTTTCTTTCAGGTGCAGAAGGTTGAAGCTTCTTCCTGACTTTGGATTTAGTTTTTTTTTCATTTTGCTTTCCTTACATAAATCCAATTGCTTCTGTCATTCAGGGTTTTCCTCAGCAATTTCGAAATTAATGGCGTCTCCCACTGCAGCATCACAATCTCTGGTCTTTAGCTATAGTTATATGTGATCAATTTTATCCTTCTCTGATTCTACGTCATCTTCTACATCAGGGTCAATACTTGTGTTTCCCTCAGAGTCTGCATGAGCAATGGCCTCGTGAAGATCAGGATTAGCAGCGGCAGTAACAATACCTGGCAGACTTTCATCATTTGCAACAGGCCCTGGCAGATTAGAGGATGCAGCAAAAATAGGACCTGACAAATTAGGGGAAGCTATTGCAGGTTGTGTTGCAGGTTGGCAACCTGGAATGTCCAAATTGGCGGCATGAACGGAATTAAAAGACTGACTCAGGTCTGCTATCCGGTCGGGTCCGGGTACCACAGTACTCGGACCAGACCCAAACCATTACGGGTACCACCTTTGGACCCAGACCAGACACTAAAAGACTGACTCAGGGCTGCTATCGGGTCGGGTCCGGGTACCACAGTACTCGGACCAGACCCAAACCATTACGGGTACCACCTTTGGACCCAGACCAGACACTATTATGAATGCATCCGGGTCCAGATCTGGGCCGGGCACATATTCGTACCCACCAAGTTAACGGATAGGGTATTTACTGCAAAGACCCGTATCCTCCTCATTGAGGGCGAGTCTGGGGTGAGTCCAGGGTCGATATCAGGCATATTTAAATTTCACCAAAAGGACTAACAAACATTACAAGATTAAAAGAATAAGAAAAAAGAAACAACAAGCAAGTAATAACACACAAAATTCAAGAATAAAAATGAAACTTCAAAAACATAATGCAAATCGAGAGAAAATTATTATAAAATCTGTTCACTATAACTAAAAGAGAAACTCAAATTCCTAATTCCAACAATACATACCCTCTCTCTTGTGTCACATGACAAGCGACTACTCGTGCAATTCAACTTATAGATCTAATGGAGGAGGACAAGGATGAAGGTGGCAGCTACAAAGTAACTGAGAAAAAAAAGTGAAGTGGACTTTTGTTTTTATTCTCAAGGTTAAAGTTTTAATGGGTTTTGTAATTAAAATTGATGAGAGTAGTTAGATAAATTAATATTTTTTCTATAAGTAAATTCATCTTAATAATGAGTTGGACATGATGAAAGCCTACTTACTATTATTAATATTAGTATATTTATTTATTTAAATAACCAGTATTTTAACGACTTCGGGTCGGGCCCGGGTTTTGTAATATAGACACTACCCATCCATACCCAATGACTAAACGGGTCAGGTCTACATGAAAAATACCCAGACATACTCGATTTTATGAACGGATCTAAATTTTAGATCCAATATATGCCCGTTTGTAAGCGGGTATGGTACGGGTACGGGCCGGCTCTGTGTAGGGTCTGGGTCAGGTCTGGGTATCGGGATATGTAACAACCCTAAGCAGTGGCAGAGCCAGAGATTTTCACTAGGGTGGGGTGGAATTTAATATACAAAGTTTCTTCTTTCATGTGTCAGACACAACATTAGTTTTTTCATATGTGATATGATAGTTTTGTTGTTTTTGTTGTTATAAAAATGAGAAATTGAAAATAAATTCTTTTTTTTAAATTCAACCAAGAATTTTTTTCTTATAGTTGATAGAGAGGAGGTTATTAGGTGATTGAATTTATTAGAGTCCTCTAAAAAGTTAACTAATATATTTAGAGAAGCAACATTTTCAATTTACTTACCTTATTAGTTGGGCTAGTCAATAATATTCTTTTTAACCAATCAAGAGGAAGTTGTGGACATTAAATAATTGAATCTACTAGATTCACTTAAAAAGATAACTTACATAATTAGTGGAGCTAAAATATTATGTCTAGTTTACTTACCTTATTCGTTGAGTTCCTAAAAAACTATTAATTTTCTTAATTGAAATGTGATAGATTTTTTAAACATTAAAGGGAAAGTATTAGCTAATTTTTTAAGACCCTTTTTAAATTTAATGGCCCACACTTGCCTACAACTGCCTCTGCGCTTGGCCCTAAAGACTGTATCTGAGGCAGCTGGGTGTGTATCAGATACCATGGTCTGTAACATGTGATGGGCTTGGAATATTCTGAGTTTGATCATGGGGCTTCTGCTACTCTATAACAACATGAGTTTGTGATTTATCAACCAGAATACCTAATGTATTCCTTGTACCAGCAGAAAGGTGGGTTTGATTCCTGCCAACTGGAGAATGATGTCTAGTAGATGTGTCAGTGTAATCCCCGATCCTTAATGTACGTATCACAGTATGAGTACTCAATATGGCGTATAAAGTTGATTTGATTTTCCTGATAGTCAGATTGAGCCGGTTTTAGTTTCAGATATTATTTTCTAATATTTTAGATTTTTCAGAATTTTTTAGATATTTTTGGATTATTTTGAAAAATCTTCAAAGTCGGTGTCGACCGATACCGATAATCGGTTATACGATTTTTAATTCACAAACGGAGTTGAGTTTCTGAAAGTCGCTTTATATTGTTCTTCAAAATCATATTTTTTTTACTTTCGGGTATGTTTGAGAATTTTTCTGAATTAGTCCAAATCGTCAAACTGGTGTCGACAAGTATCACTGATATATTCCAGAATTTTTAACTTGCAAACCTGACTGAATTTCTAGAATCCGATTTCACATTACTTCTCAGTGTTATAATTTCTATTTTACAGAATTTTTGGAAACCGTTCTGAGCTAGTCAAATTTTACCGTATTTAAATAATATTAAATAATTTATTTTTCTTTCTTTTCTTTTATTTTCTTCTTCTCCAAACTTCGCCTTTCCACCGCCTTCCTCAATGGCTGCTCAAGCGACTTTCCCCCTAACCACTCCTCTAAATCACTCTCGTAATCTCTCTTTCTAACTCACTAATCTCTCTCTACTCTTTAATTTTTTATCTCCCTCTAATCTCCTTCTCTTCCTTTCATTTATTTCTTCAACTCAGTAACCCACAGCTGGCCCAACTCCAATGACCTGGTCGGCCATCTCCGCGCTGCCGGCCAGGTCACGACGACACTTCTTCATCCCCACCTCCCTTCTTCTCCATCTCATATTCTAATTCTTCCATTTCCTTTTTGAATTTTCTTCTCCAACTAAACCCATCATCTCCTCCACCAATTCCACCTCCTTCCTCAATTAACACCACCACCCTCTCTACCACTTACTTCACCACCCAATTCGCCACCACCACCAACACCACAACTGACCACTACCACCAAATCCTCCCAAATCAACCATCAATTCCTTTACCAATTCATCACCACAACATAATCATCTCCACCTATTCCCTCCACTTCGCCTGGGCCCACAGCGGTGCCTCCACGCCATCCACCTGGCCAGTCGACCAGGTTCGCCGGCCGGCCAGCCAACCAACGCGGCCGCGGTCGCGGCCGTGCGCGGCAGTGCAAGCAGCCCATGACTGCTACTTCTCTCCCCTGCTCATCTCTCTCTCAATCTGGATCCAAAACCCATTAATCCAAACCCGTTAACCTGTTTCCTATTTACCCAAATTCATTTAAGTCAATTGGGTCTGGGTTGTGGATCTGAACCTGACCCGTTAGCTATCCAAACCCATTAAAAATCAAGAAAGATAATTTTACATAAAACCCCCTGAAAATTTATAAGATTTACATTTTAAAATCTTTTTATTATATATTTAATCTATTTTTAATGGTTTTAATTTTCGAGCGATATTAAGAGCATCCGGTGTCCGATTTGGACGATTCTCGAGTTGTTGCGATCATAGGAAGACGAGCTACATCCCTGTACTAGCTATGTGAGTGTTTTTCTCTTATAAATTATATTTTATATTATTAAATGAATCAATTGATTATTTTATTTAATAAAATGTGATTATCAAAAAATCACTGTAATTATTATTAAATAGATTATAATTATTGATAAATTAAAGTAATTAGAATATGCCTCATTGCACTTTAAACAAGTCAATAAAATAATACACCATTATATTCCTTGATTTAATATAAATATAGGTGAATTATCTATATATATTGAGTAATTAAAAAGAGTTGATAAAGAAAAATCCAGGTTTATAAATAAACTAATAATTTAAAATATGATAACCTAGATATTTGTGTTTAATTACTTTATAATATCGATCATGTTAATAATAATGAAATCATTATAATAAATATTGATATATATATAGACATATTGGCACATGATCTTGTTTCGTGTATTACCCTGACACTGTCGTCATATCGGAATAACCACGACACACTGGCCACTATTACAGCATGTTCCTGGACACTATTATTCCATGTACTGTATCACTGTTACACGGTCACAGTTCTTACACATATTAGTATCAACATTACACGGATACTCTGTTATAGCATGTAGATGCTTGTTATATCGAACATTCTTATTGCATGTACTTGTATACTTGTTACACGGATCTCGTATTGCACCGATATTATTATTTTATTCATATCTCACTATTACATAGATTCACCTGTATGCATGCGATGATTGTTTTTATATTTTCATTACATTGAACACTGTTCATGTTACATGGATTATTGTTGCATGAATATTTCTATATTCATGTTACATGACTATTTCCTATTACTAATATGGATATGATATTCCTGTTACTAGACATATAGCTGTTGATATGCTATATGTGGAACTAAGTGCCACGTGGATCTAAGTCACGGGGGTCACCTCTAGAATCCCACATCTCTTGTTCCCATTTTCAGTTATCTTGTTTCATGCTATCAACAGAGCCATGTCCTGTTATCGTGTTACATATATTATGCATTGTTCTTATTCCTGATACATGTAGTTTAAATATAATAAATATAACAGGGGGATGGGGGAGACTTAACGGTTGACTAGATCTTATTGGATGGATGTCTTAAATCCTTATTTATCTCACTGTAGGGGAGGTAATGCTGGTTACCGATTGTATATAGCACCATGAGCTCCCGTTTTCTGTCCCCCTCTTAGCGGAGGGACCTGGTCTTAGCAGCCGGGGGTCTGTTTAGGGCCGTGATTCTGGGTTTGCACGGGATACACCCACCTGATTAGAGCTCCTTGACTATTGAGTTTTCAATTAACATAATAAAGCAGTATAAACAATGATGACGAAAGGAACGCTTGTTATTTGCTCACTCTCTCATTCGGATCATGGTACTCATATGCCATGTTCGGATGGGTTCAGCCGGAGTGCGGGCTCCGGTATGAACTGCCAGTGGTATGAGACACTGGAAGAGATTGATTTAAAATATTAGGCGGTACTGATTATTATTATTGTATAAATAACATGACTTGCTCGGTACATGTATATTAGCATTCAGTTGTACTTGTTACTATTCCTGATATTTTATCCATTATCATGTCACCTGTATAGCTTGTTATACTTTCTGATACTTGTTACACTTCATGTGGTGACACACCATTCATGTACACATATACTTTATATTTCATATATTCTGTTTTATGTGTACCATGTAGACACTGTTACTGTATAATCACATCACTGTAGTATGGTTATTCTGCATACTTTATATCTACATATTTATATTCATCACGACACCATTATGTTACTGTTATTATTAGATTAAATAAGAAATATAAAGTAATTAAAACTTATTACATGTTACTCATACACACACTGATGTAATTAGGAACACTTAATATTGTATCTTATTACGCATATTGAGAATAATATATAAACTGATAGTAATGATATAAAATTGGATACTACTGTGGTAATGACACTGTTATAACATGCTAGGTACTGATGATATAGTATTAAAACATACTTGTAATATCGATATTCTGATTGTTAGAATATTTATATTGTATCATTGTTAGCTTGACATGTATTATATTATTATGATTGTACTATTATAATATATATTACTGCTTTCTTCATTTTTCTACTCACTTGGTCACTTTCTGACGACCCTGAGTTTGCGTGCCCAGGTTGGAGATCTGAGATATCGTGGTACCAAATATTTCACGGGGTACACATAGGAGACTCGTCACCTATAATATTTATAGGTATCTTTATTATTCTATTTTTATTTCTTTATTTATCCATGTCACCTATATTTATCATGATCACTGATTCCGCAGGTATTCTTATACTTATTTATGTTGAAATTATTCTGTATTTCGTGTTTATTCTTTGTACTGAGGCTTAGCATACGTACGTGAGGGTATTTCTGCCCTATGTATATATGTCGCCGTAGCATCCCGTATCGCGGGATTAGGGCATTACAGTCAGCCTGAAAAGTAGATGTAGCAGCATGAGATGGAGATGAGGCCTGTGCATCACCGCTGGTGCCTCTTCATGAGCTGTAGCAGAAGAGGATTTAGGAAACCAGGTTTAGTTAATTTTCATTGGTTATCAACTTGACCAAAGCTTGTGCATTTGTTGCAAGTTGGAGGCACCCACTCCCACTCATTCTATTGGAATAAAGACATCCCTCTTAACTTCCAAACACACTGATTTTGGCAATGAATTCTGAGCTGATACTTCAATAAATCACCTTGAATAAGCTAGGTTCGCACAAGTAGAGAAGTAGCCTTGTCCATGAACAAAGGGATACCCACCAAGCTAGCAGTTTTACTGATAAGTGCATTGACCAGAATTTCAAGTGGAGAGAAGGAAACCGAATCCAAATAGGTACTTGAAGATAGAAGTTTTCTTTCCAGTCCCAATCAGGTGAGACCATTGTTTCAAAATGATTAAATGGCCATCAGATAAGCGTGGACCAGTTTGTAAAACCCTAAGACATTCTTCCTTAGTACCAAACTTAAAAAAAGAAATAACCATTTTCCTTCTGTGAATGTCTAACAAACAAGATGGCTTCCACGTTCTAGTAACACAAGCTTTAAGGTGCATGTAATATGTTTTCCCCAAGAACATATCCTGAGTATTAAACCATTTAGAGACATTAACATCGATTTCTGTTCAGTCTATTTTGGCATATTAAGATCCATCAGACTTAGATAAGGGTTGAATACAGGTTAACTTACATTCATCCTTCAGCTTTCTTCTTATGGTGCACACATCCTTCCAAGAAATAGTTGTAGATCCTGGGACAAACTTCCATTGTTGAGGCTTCCTTGCTTGCATAGGCGCAGATTTATGAAATCTAATATGGTTTGATTTGGGAGCCTTCTTCCTATTAAAAGCTTCACAGTAGATGCACTAACTCCCTGCGGCTGTTCCTTAAAAACAAGATTCTTCCCCGTCGTTTCTCAAACCTAGCCCAGCCTTCCCCATCTGGTTGATTGCCTTGAGCAGAATCATGAGATTTGTCAGACATGCATGGAGGGATCTGACTCTCTATCGGGGGAGGAGCCAAAAACCCTAGCCGCCATTCTTGCTACACACAAACACACACTAAAATGGCTAAAATTTCAAGAGCCATTGAAGGTTATTAAAAAAAATTCCAATTAACATTAAAATGGCTGGAAAATGACAGAAATATCCAAAATCATCAAAGGTTATTAAAACTTCAAAATAGCATAAAATGGCTAAAACTCCAAAGCCACCGAAGGTTATTAAAAATTTCAAGTAACCTTAAAATGGTTTAAAAAATGAAAAAAATGTCCAAGCCATCAAAGGTTATTAAAAATTTAAACTAACCTTAAAATGGTTACAAAACTGCAAAAATGTGCAAAAGCTATAAAAGGTTATTAATAAGTTCAATCAAACATCAAAATAAATAAAAGGTGATTTGAGCTGTGCAATGGGTGGCGACAAGGTTCTCTCCTCATCCTCTTATCCCAATTTGAGAATATAGCTTTTTGCCAAAATGATTTTCAAAATCCATAACCCAAATTTTACGCACCACAATGCCCCTAAACTAAAATCAAGTTCAAAGCCAAATATTACAAACGTCCAAACCAAAATCTTATGGACCGCATAGTCTCTAAACTATAACCTCTGATGCATGGGTACCTCAATTTGGGGCTTGTACCCGTATTTCACGGGTATGAGTATGGGTGGGACATTACGTTGATGTGGCACCATACATGCCGTACCATGTCCGCCTCGAAAAGAGGGAGAAAAACGTGAAAAAAACCCAAACTTTTGAGTTGTGTTTGTAACGAATCGTATCAGGTTAGGTTACATCTGGCTTATTAACCAGAACGTGTTACGAAAAAATTAAAGGAACCTTATCTCTTGAACTCTACCTCGATCGTTGACCTTCTACTGAAGTCAAAGCTCCAGCGAGCTTCTTTGTTGATGCCGGCGTCAGTGGAGGTATCTTTGGCCTGGTCGAGCTCCACGATCCATTGACAAGGCTCCAGCGATTAGGGGTGACAATTGGGTCAGGTTGCGTCATATTCGGTCGACCTATATATGCCTGACTCAAACCCGACCCATTTATTAAGCAGATCAAAATGGAAGATTGAAACCCAACTAGAGTTAAATGGGTTAGGCCGACCCGATCTGATCTGCTTGACCTGTTTAGTAAATGGGTTGGCTGGTCGGGTCGATTCATTTAGACCAATTGACCCATTTAGAATTTTAAGCCCTTTTAAAATACGTTATAGTATAATAAACATCTAAATTTAAAAATAAGTTAAAAAAGTTATAATTCCATAAAAAACAAATAAAAACATTCATAACATCACAAAAGATTAAAATAATAAAATATTTAGTATCCACAACATCTATTGTGATACATGTGATATCTTTTAAACAGGTCTAATTGGGTCATAATCGAGTTAAGCTAAAACCCAAACCTGAGCTATTTAACTGTCGAGTCAGGCGGATCAACCCGGTTACAACTCAAACCTATATAAGCTAAACCCAAACCTGAAAATTCTCGATCGGGTCGGAATTGCCACCATTACTAGTGATTTTCGATGGAGCTTGACGAGGAAGGCGAAGTCCAAAGAGGACAACAACCACGTTGAACAATGACATGAGGCTCTAGCAACCATCGACGACGCCTCTACGAGGACGACAAGGCTTCAACGACTGTTGACGAGGCTTAAAGAAGGCTCATCAAAGGTGTTCATTCTCCTTTCAGGCAACGTTCGAAATCTCAGAATCAGTATTGGAATCGACCGATGGTTAGTAGTATCGAAATCAGCTGATTGGTCGAACGTCCTGGTGATATCGAAATCGGTGAAAAAAATTAAAAATTGATTGAAAATCTATAAAAATATTGATAATTATAGCATTTTGACATTTTTTAAAATAATTAATGTAATTTGAATCACATTCAGAAAAAGCAATACAATACAAAGTAGTCGGTGCAAATGCATTAATTACAAATCATTAAGCAACTAATCTAACAATCTAACAAATCATTAATATAACAAACTAATTAACTATTTATGGTAACTTGCCAAAATTAATAAAAGAAAAGTAATATTACTTCATTAACAACCCAAATAACATGCGCTTTAGCCTAAATTAAAGTAACATTAGCAATTAATATGGATTTTAACCCAAAAGAAATTAAATATGCATATAAATTACCCTTTTTACCCTTTTCTTTCCTCCTCTTTCTCACGTAGAACCCACCAATAGGGGTGCGAAATGGGTTGGGTTTGGCCCGGCCCGGTCCGGCCCCAGCGGGTCAAGAACTGGGTTGGACCAAGCCTGCACTCGCTCATAAATAACGGTTGGCCTGGCTCGGTCCCCCTTGGGGGACTCGGGCACGGCCCGCTGACGCGCCCGGGCTGGGCCGTGTCAACCTGGCCCGATATTTTTAATTTACTTTTTAAAATCCAAAAATTGGATTTTTAAGGTATATTTTTAAAAAAGTTTAAATCCAAAAAAATTAGTAAAAAATTCAAAAACTCCACAAATTTTGAAAAAATTGCTACAAGTTGTGAAATGCAAAAGTAATTTTTTTATTAACAATACCATAATTTGGATAAATTGATGCAAATACAAATGAAGTATATAGATAAAAATGAAGTATAAATTGATACAAATACAAATTAAATATATAGATTAAAAATAAAGTATAAATTGATGCAAATACAGATATAATGAAGTATATAAATTTTTATTTCTTCATTCATCTTCAGGAGAGTCTTCAATTATTTCTTCTACTGATTTATTTTGGCTTCTCTTCACATCCAACCAATCCTTCCTACCGATGCTCATCTCGATGGTTTCTGACGTCAGGCGGTTCCTCGTATTAGTCAGCACTGTCTAGATATACTAAAAGCCGATTCTAAAGTTATTGTAAAGATAGGAGGGGTTAGTAAATCACGCATCATG
The DNA here is from genome assembly GCA_038442645.1 of Agave tequilana. Classification (NCBI taxonomy): domain Eukaryota; kingdom Viridiplantae; phylum Streptophyta; class Magnoliopsida; order Asparagales; family Asparagaceae; genus Agave; species Agave tequilana. The sequence goes on along the minus strand of JAVJIF010007801.1, from coordinate 137,930 downwards.
ATAGAAAGCGCATGATATATTGATTTCAGTGATTTCCACTGGGCCAAAATATTAAAATTTTTAAATCTTGAGTCTGTATCAATCTCAGTAGTTATAACATGAGTCGAATAATAATGAAGCTCATTCAATGTGTTTGAACTTCTTGATGTTTTCAATGCAGATAATAAACCAGATTAAAAAAGAATTTCTAAATGAAGATGCAGGATGGGATGATTGTTTATTTTCAAATTGAGATTTATAATAATCATACAAATTATTTATAGAATTCTCAATATTTATCCTTATTAGGGTAGAATCAGAATAATTCATTTCTTCATAAAAAGTTTCAAGTAAATATTTACATCCTTCAAATTTAATTCAACGATCCATAATAGTAGCAAAATAAAATATAGTAGGAAAATCTTTAAAATAATATTGAATTTTTCTTCCATGAAAGTAATAATATCTTGAAGTAAAAAATCATTTCGTTATGTATAAATTATGTATAAAATAGTTTAATAATTTTAGTTAACTCGTAAAATACTACATTCGTTGTGTGATAAGAATTCCCAGAAAATAATCTTGTTATGCTTTCAAATTTATTTAGAAATTCACAAATTACATCACAGATTTTTCATTCCTCGAAAATATCTTGATCTGGTAATTTCATGAAAATAAACAGATTTATTGCTTTCCAAAAGAGAATAGTTTTTCTCAATATATTATATGTTGAGTTCCAACGAGTTCTTATGTCATGAGGTAAACTTTTAATTTGTAGGCCTAAGCCAAATTTTTTTAAGTATTTCTCCTTGGACCACTACTAATAAATAAAATAATATTTTTTTACTTTTGAATATAGGTATCTATACATTTTAAATCATCCTGTACCTACAAGTTAATGATGTCACATGCACATCGAATATGAAAAAAATTTCATTCAAATCGGTCTAAAATAATTTTTTAAAAACTCAATTATAGCACTATTATTACTATCATTATCAACTGAAATAGAAAAATTTAGATTCAAGTCTAAAATCTCTAACAACTTTCAAAATAGGTTGATTGAGATTAGAAGCATTGTGAGAAAAAGTAAAAAATTTTAAACTAAATAATTTTTTTTTTTAAAAATCAATCAGAATCAATAAAATGTGCAGTAACAACTATGTACTGGGGGTGTTTTGCCCTAGTGTGCCTACTTAGTGCGTCGGTCCACTATTTTTTGAAAAAAATAAGAAACATCGAGACAAAACTTGCATACAACCCCTCCTAGGTCCATTAATAGCTTTTTTTAAAATTTTCCAAAACCTTAAATTTTCACTCTATTATGAAAGTTGATACTTCAGCAGTGAAAGTAATGGATTAGTAGGTTCAAAAGAAGTAATAAACTCTGTGGAGGATGTTTCTGATTGTGTGAATGAAAAAATTGGAGTGTCAGGTAAAAACAAATGCAAATCATGTCATTCTTGACTGGTCAAATCTAAATTACAATAAGACCTAGAAGAAGAAGGATTATTATAGCTTACTGATGAGAGGTTTATCTATTTTTACTAGCAAAATATTCAACTAAAGTTGACAATATTATAGATACAGGAATGTGAAAGAGAGCTTGAGAAAGCTTGAGAGGCTGGGCACTCGTGAATTTGAATAATATTTTTTTATTTTTGAGAATTTTTGGGAGCGTTTCTGAAACAGTCGATTTTTACTCCCTTCTCTTCAACCACCATCTCCTCTTCTCCAATTTTCACTAAAACCCATTATCACCATTTTCTTCTTCTTTTTCAATTCACCATCAATCCACCTTCTCCACTTCCAACCCTTCAACCACCATCTCCTCCTCCTTTAACTCAACACCACCATCTTCAGCCAACACCGCCACCAACAATAACCACCACCTTCACCATCAATATCAACAATAATAACATCAACCAGCACAACAACAAACCCAACCCTACCCCCTTCCTCCCCGGGCCTAGGCGGCGCCGCCCTCGTCCGGCGGCAGCGGCCAGAGCCGCCGGCCATCCCCTCATTCTCTTCTCGTTTCACTTAGAATTCTTTTCCTTCTTTCTTCGTTTATCCCTCTTTCTTATTTTTCCTATTTACCCTTTCATTCATCCCCTAATTACCCTCCTTCCATTTCCAGCATAACTCCCTTCTCTCTCTCTCTCTCTCTCTCTCTCTTTCTCTTTCCTACAACACTCTCTAGCTGTCTCTCTCTTGTAGTCCATTCTCTCTTACTAACTCTTCTTCTCTCTCCCCTCTCTATCCTCTCTCATTCTCTCTAATATATATATATATATATAATATATATATATATATATATATATATTATATGAATTGGTAGCGTGCACGTGGTGTTCGTGGATTTCTGGGATCTAGCTCTGTGTAGCATTCCGGTTTTAGGCGAGTGCTTTCTCATGTTGTTCCTTGTGTTGCGAGTTTCATTTTAGGAATTGTTACTCGTTTTGCAATAGCCTTGACTCGTTATTGTGATTGGTTTTGCTTAGCTAGTTAATAGATTAATTTATTATTCATTTAGATATGGTTGTGAACAGTTTGAAATGTTTGACTATAATGTTTTTCTGTATCATGTCACATGACCTGCTGATTACCTAACACCGATATGTTAATGATATGTTAATACCTGTCTCTTGATATCTGACACTGATACTTGACATGTTATTACTTGATTCCTGATACCTGACAATTGACATGTTATCACTTGATACCTGACATGCTATCACTTAGTACTAATACACTTGACCTGAGACCGTGACACCTGACTGGATACTATTACACCTGACACTGTATTACATTACTTATTCATGATTATGACTTTTAGGGGGACTTAACATGATTTATTCTGCTACCAGATATTTGGTACTCCTGAACTTCTGTGCTCTTTAACTCTTATAATCCTGAACCCCTGTAACAGAGAGAGTCTTGATATTATCCTCTTGATACGATACTTCTATTGATCCCTGTAATAAGATGACCATGAATATAGGATTATTGTGAACACGCTGTGAATATTATCACTGAATAATTTATAATAAAGTACTCAACTTCCACCGGGACAGGAAAACTGATTGGTACTGATATGGCTTCTGTGTTATGGTGGCCATACAAATGTTGTACAACTAATACTTGGGATTCTACCTGGAGGCCACCAGGTATTCCATGGGGTGTACTAACACCCCTACTCCCCTGCCTCCTACCGGGTGTGCCATAATTCCCGGGGTCTATTCCTTTGGGGAGCAGTGACACCCTATTCCTGTTCGGGCGTATACTAAGTCCTACGGGCATATAGTGAGACCCCGTACCTAGTGGTACGTTCTGGCTCAGTACCGGATACTCCTGGACAGTTGTTCCGGGCATGCATGAGACCCATTCTAAACATGGTTCATCGATCTCCATCAATTTTCAATAAGCAACCTCGTTCGACTGGTATGCAGAGGTATATAGTATGGGACATGTACCGAAACATATAAATTGGACGAGTCTTAATAATATAATAATATGTTACTGTCATCTGACTAGCGACATACTTGATCTATACTTGTGAAACTTGTGACACAATACATTATCCTGACCGTTACATACATATGATATCTGTGCTAATGTATTGAATCGCTTAACTTGCTTATTTTTGTGTTTTCATATCGATTCTTTGATTTACATTTATGTTACTGGTCATTGCATGTAGCTGTATGACTGAACCACATCACTTGATCATGTACACGTGTGATTGCCTGAGCACGCCAACTGGTTTTATCTTACGTACTCGCTGGGTTGCTTTCTAACAACCTTGAATCCTTATGTCCAGATCCTAGAGTTTAGACCGTAGTAGTCTTGCTATAGCTGATCAGAGTGAGCAGCGAAAGCGTGGATTAGCGGTTGCCTGTCCGGACTCTCTTTCTTTAAGCCTCCCCTCGATCAGCTCGCGAGATTCTCATCTTGCTACTCGTGAGTACTTTCCCATCTTTTATATTGTACATCCTGCTTTTGCGCTTCTTGGTAATCTAATATTATTGGGATATTTTATCATGCTCCATGATAACTGTATACTTGTGCTATAATTACTAGAATATATATTACCACTGTGCTTTCGTACTCTGATTCTTGTCTGTACTGATGCTTAGCGTATATATGTAAGGGTATTTCTGCCCTGCGTATATACGTCATAGTAACGATCCTGTACCCGCAGGATCGAGGCGTTACAAAGACGCTCCATTCCCAACTAACCCTACCGGAGATAGAGATCAATGCTTCGAGGCATGAACATATCAGTTCCGAAAGCCTATAGTAAATGCAAACCAGGCAAGATCCAAACATAAATTATTTTTATTCCAAAAAATAATCATTATATTTATTGTGTTACATCTAATAAGAGTAATACAAAAAGCCCCTTTACATCTATGTGTTTACGTCGTTGAAAAGAAATACAAAAGATTTGAATCCAGACGCTCCGATCCTTCCACCTCCGTCAGTCCTGCCTTACCTATGAACTTCGAGGATGTATCTACAGGGAAACATCTACCGGAAGAAGTCATACCTCTTCATCCACACCCCTCTTAAAGACTCCAGTATCGGTGAAGAGAAGACCAAGATGCATGACTCCAGGGCAGCCAAACTGACGCCACCATTCTCCTACATTTGCAAGAAGGATGGGATGGATCCTTAGGAAGCCCTCTGACAGCGAGGCAGTGTTGTCCAACCAGATCGAAGCCGTAAGATGCGCAAGAAGATGATGGTATCACATCCCTTCCGAGGTGTTCTGAGGGAGAGATCCGAATTCCAGGAAGAGTGTTTCATCGGCGCATTCCTGCAATGAGCTACTTCTCCTTCCTCGTGCACACCGTAAGAAAAGAGGCTCCAAGCCTCAAGACGTAGCTTGCTTGCTCAAGACCGGGTGAACCGAAAACCAGATCGCCCGATTAAGTTGTATCAAGAATCCTACCTTTCACCCTTGATGGCAACAATCAATCATGACGACTAATGCTTCGTGACAGGTCCTTCACGGCTACTAATGTGACGCGCCAACCAGACTCCCAGAGAGCAAGAGTCTACCCTTCGTTCTCCTCATGTCCCTTCTTTCCTTTCCTTCATCTGATGAAGAGAAGGAAGAAAGCATGGCGAACCGCCCAAAGAAGAAGCTGCAACAAAGTCAGGATTTTGGTTATTTTGGAAAACTTAGTGAAGTTGAAGATGATCTCCTTTCCACCAGATCTCCTTCATTTTATAAACAGATAAATGAGTTCATTGCCATCATTACGAGCCTTGGAAATGCACGGGCTCCTGAAAAGTCATCCCACAATATGAAAGATCGCTCAATTGAGAAGAAAGGCTAACCATCACCAGTAGGCCATTATGACACTGAGAATCAAATCGACGCCCATAATAACACCAGGATTTGAATCGACGCCTAACATGACTGGTGACAGCTGGCCTCCAGAGGGAGCACCTCCCATTAAATGCCAAGGATCCACCATGATTCAAAGAGATACACTGAATGATCTCCTAACTACAAGTACAAAAGATAAAGACAAAGAAGCCTTCTAACAGACTCTGCTCCTTTACTTCTCCTCTGCGAGCTCTAATAAGTGCGAAAGCGGAGGGGGCATATGTAATGGTCAAAACTTGACCCCTGCTAGGATCATGACACATGTCCAGTGACAGGAGCATGTGAAGCCTCCGGGTCCCTGTTTCAGAATCTCAACCAACCTAAATTCGATGGCAGCCCTCAACTATAGCTCCGAAGTCATACGACCACTGAGCCGACTCAACTCAGACCGAATGCCCCGTCACGCGCGAATTTATCCACCACCACAGACAGATACAGATGAATTCCTTCAAGTCGCGGACTCTTTTACATGACTTTATCCTCGTCCAAAGCCACCTTACAGCTAGGCAGAGCAGTTTGGAGATAGCAATCGATAAACCTCCAACACACTAATTCTAACAACCTGGATTCGATCTCAGCAGTTACAGGATCAGCAAATTCAAATTGGACAGTTGAAGATCTGTATCTATTCAAATCCACTCCACCATCTCTATCAGGTATAAATATACCTCCTCCAACGAAAAGGGATTGCTTCTCTAATCCTAAGAGCACAGATATCACACCACGTTGACAGTTTTCCTTTGCTGTGAGCCTTCTTTAGTACCTGAGAATCTGCACTACTGCATCCCAATAAGTTATCCTTAGTACTGAAAGAAACTAACTTACAATACTCACAACAAATGCAATATTATATATAGTTATAGTTAGGTAATTCAGCTTATCCACTAACCGATGATACCTATCAGGATATTTAAGAGCTCATCTTAATCTGATAGCAGCTTGACATTAGCTTTCATGAGTTATCAACAGCTCTTGACTCGAACATACCTGCCTCAAAGAGCAATCAAGCATATACTTTATCGGTGAAAGTGTAATACTCTTGGACCTAGCTACTTCAATGCCTAAGACGTAACGCAAAGATCCAAGATCTTTTGTCCGAAAATGTTTCTGAAAGTAGCATTTTAAATCTGCAATCCCTGCGCATCATCACCGGTGATAATGATATCATCTACATACACTACAGGGAGTAAAATCTTCCCTTGATGTTGTCACCAAAACACAGAATGATCCTTCTAAGAACAAGAAAGACCAAAAGCCTTACCAACAGAGGCAAATCGTTCGAATCAATTTCTTGGTGACTACTTTAATTCATACAAGAACATATTCAGCCCACATATCTTTCCTGACTCCTGAGCAACAAAACCGGTGGTTGCATCATGTAAACCTTCTCGTCAAGAATACTATTAAGAAAAGCATTCTTATCATCTAATTGATGGAGGGGCTAGTGATACGTGGCAGCCAAAGAGAAAAGAATTCACACAGATGTCAGCTTTGCAACTGGCTAGAGGTGTCCTGATAATCCATGCTATACACCTGAGAATAACCTTTGGTAACTAGACGTGCCTTCATACGAGCCAAGGACCCATCAGGATTTAGCTTCACATGTACACCCACCGACATCCAACTATCTTCTTTTCTTGTGGAAGAACAACACATATCTTAGGTTCTATTCTGTTCTAGGGCAAGCATTTCTTCTTTAATGACATTCTTCCAATCTGGGATAGAGAGGGCTTCTGACACAGACTTGGGAACATAATATGAGTCCACGGAAGAAATAAAGGTATGAAAGGAGAGAGATACGTGTAAGATATAAAATGAGAAATAAGATGAGGTGTGTAAGTGTATTTACCCTTGCAAAGAGCAATGGGAAGGTCATCACCAGAGACAATGTCAGTATCAGTAGTGATATCGCTAGAGGGTAATACAGAAACATTCTCCAGTTTGTGAACCAGAAATTAGAGTAGCAGAAGATGTTGGCATCTGTCTGAAGACTCTGGTTGTTTCTCTAAATCGGTGATGTGGTTTTGGGTCTCTATGTACAAGTGGCAATGTACCCAAATCTATATCAACCGATAATAGAATGCACAATTTAGCCCATTGGAGAGGCTAATAGGTCAAAACACAATATGGGCTAAGAACTTTTCTAACTCAAAGTTTAAGCTGATAGGTAGAGGTCAAACTTCATATTCATGCCCTTAACTTTTTTACTCAATTATCTGATGTGGGACTATTCATAGCTCACATGACAACAATCTCTCCTTCATGTGTGATGCTTACGAGAATTGCTGTTAGGATTGTGCCATGTTTTTCAAGAGGAGATGATGGTCCAAGAAAATTCAATTGAGTTGGAGAAGATGATGACTTGAAGCAGAAGAAGCAAATCAAGGTAAATCAGTTTCCTTTTCAGGCGATACGAGTTTCCTTTTCAGAAGGAGTATGAATAGGATTCAATTTCTATTCAATGAAGATATGTTTCTAAAAATTAAAAGGTCTAGAATCCTTCTAGATCAAGAAGATTAACTTCTAATTAGATTGATCAAGATTCTTCAAGCATCCAATGGTCAAGATCATCTCATAGTCCAAATAGGAGTTGTATTGTAAAATTTTATAAATAAAAGATTGCAACCTAGGATTTAGGTGGAGCAGAAGAGCAGAAGAAAGTTGTAGTGAATAACAATATAAGGCCCTAAAAAGCTAAGAAGGTCTTAAAAAGTTAAGAAAGAGAGGAGCAAGGTGAAGATACATAGAGAGAAGATATACTCTTGTAATCTAGGCGTAGATTCAAGAGGAAGGTGAATACTTTTGTGTCATCAAGAGAAAAGTTAGATCTTTTTATATCAAGTTTATTAATAAAGCTCTCTCAAGTTCTCTCCCCGTGGACGGAGGCCAAGTTTGAGCTGAATCACGTTAAATTGCGTGTTCTTATATCTTTTAATATTCATCTAGTATGCTCGAGGTAATCGATCTCATGGCATGCCTGAGGTATCAGTGAGGATCTCTGTATCTCCCAACTATTAGTATCATAGTAAATATGGTATCTCGAGTTATGACGCAATAATTGATATCGAGCATATCAATTTCGTCACAACAAATGATATCAGAGTTCGTACAAAACTCGAGTGCTCTAGATGAAAAAAAAGAATGTCAAGTCGATGGAATTCGGCAGAGGCATTAAGATGAAAAAGACAAAAAGAAAGTTCAGATTTGTTCTAAGGTAAAGATCGATGACTTTTGGAGTATATTGATCAAGGTGGAGTTGTCAAGGCTCAATGATGCTCAAATCTGAACATGGTAGACGCAGCGACAATGATCGGATCATTGCCAATGGTGAACGAGCTCGACGAGCTCCGGAGGCATCACACAAGTCATCCCATGGAGGTTCACTGCGGCAACAAGTCAAAGGAAAACAACAAAGGGTGATGAAGACGATCAATGGACGAGATTGATCAGAAGGTAGATCGTGCAATTGTTGTCGGATTCAAACGATCAAGGTGTCGAGTTTTATATTTTTCGGCGTTCTGGATGCAATGGTGGGTGCAGATCGAGGAGATTACAATATCTGATGGAGGTTCTGTATAGATCGGTTAAAGGAATCGACAGAGATATAGTCAAAGTTATGACGGACTAGTCGTGACATGGTGAGATTATTGCAGGCTCTGGTGGATCTATCAGATTCGCAATCATCAATTGCAGGGCAATAAATCTGGCAAACATCAATACAGTGGTAGATGACAACCCTGATTGAGGAAGGAAGACTATAACAGTGATAAGACCATGGCAGTTATGTGAAGACGGTAAGTCTCAAGGTTAAAATATCGATAGAAGGTAGACTATCACCAAGTGACCGGTGGAAGACCATGGCATGACAAGCCTTGTGTAAAGTTGGTAAGACCATGGCAGAATTAGAGATGGATTGCCTCAAGACCGGTGGGGGCCTCATGTCCGAGAAGGCGTCACAAAGCGGAATTTGCTGGTGGCAGCGGTGATGCAGTGCAAGCTAAGAGAAAGAAACTAAGGCAAAGAGTTCCAATGAAAAGCTTGAAGGGAGCTCACTTCGAGGTGGAGCTTCAAGAAAAACTGCAACGAGTTTAAGAGTTTTAGGACGACTACAGAAAGGGTGTATTCAACTGAAGTTCGAAATGACTCATGGCATAACGATTCTGCCAAAGGCCCCAGGGAGAGGGCAAGGGTTAAAGGCTTCACGATATGGTTACAACCAAGGAAAGAATTAAGGTAGTAATTTAAAATCTCAAGTTATTTTGCTAAAAAACTTGAAAAGCAAGTCAAGATGGAGATTGTTATGATTTTGCCTTGTTTTTCAATAGGAGATGATGGTCCAAGAAAATACAATTGAGTTGGAGAAGATGATGACTTGAAGCAGAAAAAGTAAATCATGGTGAAACAATTTTTTTTCCAGGTAATTGCGAGTTTCTTTTTCAGGAGGAGTATGAATAGAATTCAATTTCTATTCATTATAAAGATTAAAAGGTCTAGAATCTTTCTAGATCAAGGAGATCAACTCCTAATAGGATTGATCAAGATTCTTCAAGCATTTAATGGCCAGATCATCTCATAATCCAAATAGGAGTTGTATTGTAAAATCTGATAAATAAAAGATTATAACGTAGGAATTAGGTAGAGCAGAAGAGCTTAAGAAAGTTGCGGTGAATAAAGCCCTAAAAACTAAAAAGGCCCTAAAAAGATAAGAAAGAGGGAGCAAGATGAAGGTACATAGAGAGAAGGTATGCTCTTATAATTTAGGCATAGATTTAAGGGGAAGGTACATAGGCCAAGTTTGGGTTGAATCACGTTAAATTTTGTGTTCTTATATCTTTTAATATTTATTTGTGTACTCGAGGTACTCGATCTCATGGCGTGTTTGAGGTCATCAGTGGGGATCTCCGTATCTTCCAACTATTGGTATCATAGTAGTATGGTATCCCGAGTTATGCACGCAATAATTGGTATCTAGCATATCAATTTCGTCACAACAATTACATGGGTCAACAGATCCCTCAATAGAGGGAAAAAGTGCACATGTCTAACACTTAGGTCAAGATATGAATTATATGGAGAACTTAGACGGCCCATGAGCAGCAACATGGGCCACAAATGACACCAACATCTAAGACTTACAAACATTGGATCCAAAACTCCCCCCTGGGCCAAATCTGGTTCTAATACCAAGAGAAGATTTAGATTCTGGATACAAGTCTAATTCTACTCCTATTTTACTTGCCTTATGCAATTCATATTTCCTAACAGGTATACTGAGAGAAACACCCATCCCATGCCTCTGCACCCCCATCTCAAGCATGTGTTCTACTTTTTCTCTCCTCACCGCATTTTAAGCATCATTTTGTTTGCATACCAGTTTGATTTTTCAATTATAAGGAATGGCTTTGCGTATCCATAAAGTATAACGAGTTAAACAGATTATTACCAAGTGTATTGTTCAGTATCTATGGAATAGCACATGATAGACTGTTATGTAACATTGTTATGGAGGCTTCTCTCCTCTCTCTCTCTTTCTCTCTCTTTTTCCCCTTTAATTTGATATTACAGTGTTGCTAATTACTTCCTGGCTGCAGATCAGTGATCAGGAAAGTGGACCACCATACAATAATTATGTGGCTGAGTAAGTCTATTTCTTGATTAATCTTTGATTTTAATTTTAATCTTGTTATGCTGATGATAGAAAAAACTGAGTCATGGCAATTGTTTGAAGCGGAATATTACAGATATAGATGCTCCTCTATGTTTCATTTTCAGCTATGAAGAAGTTCTGAATCTGATAGGGTTCACAACTCTCCCCATTGTGGATAATAAGCTTGCTATTGGGCCACACGTGGTACTATAATTCTACTTACGCTAATTGGAATCATTTTATGCATCAATACTAGTGACAGGATCTTGCAATTTCAATTTGGCTATTGTGTCCCATAATTACAATTTTATCATAAATGTCATTGAACCTCTAGCAGTTGAATTCGCAAGAATGTTAAGAGAGCTATCAGATTAATGGGTTTATACCATCTGATTGTATAGACAACTAAACATAAAGCTACAATTGCTACCTGGTAATATAATTCAGACGGAGATTAAGAATAGACAATATAATATGGTTTGGTTGCTTATAATATTTTATATATATTCTAATGTATATAACTGAATAATAGCAAAGTACTATCGAAGTTATCACTTGCATCAGGCTTAGTGATGCAGGACGGAGGGGGGAAACTAGGGTTTTGAAAATTGAGAAAGAAATTAGGGTTCGTAGTGGGAGTGGGGTAAACTAATCTAGGGTTTGAAAAATTGGAGAAAAGATAAAATTGATTCAAGCCTCACACTAGAGTGATTACTCACTCACTCCATGCATCGCACATAGAGATTTAAATTCGGGCTTCACGCCCTGGAGAATCGCTCTCCCACTCCATGCTTCATACACGAAGATTTCAAAGAACCCAATTAGGGTTTCAATCTCTCAAAATTTCAATAATTCATTAATAATTCCAAGCAAAAGAATTACAATAACTTATATGGAAAAGAGCACACGTGCACTACTCGTGCTTCACATAAAGAAAAATAAAAGCCTAATAAAAGAAAATAAAAATTACTACAAGAAAATAAAACTACTAAAATAACTCTTTTTAAATGTCTTCATATCTTCATCATTCTTCCCTAGATATAAAAATTCGTCCTCGAGTTTATAAAAAAGTGTAGATGATGGTTGGCTTTTAGTTCTCTGCAGTGAAGACATTGTTGCAGACTCGAATGGTGACTGAATTCAGAAATTAATAGTGAGAGCATCTCACCCAGGTGAATCACTCACTCATTTCATGCATCGCACATAAAGATTTTAAAAATTAATGAGTGAATTGTTGCCAACGCGTCTGAATTTGTAATGGGTCAGATTGGAATTGCAGCTTTTACAATCGAGTTGAGAGAAGCTTAGCGGGTCAGGTGGTGGAGATCAGGCTTGCACAGAACGTGATTCAGATCTGTAGATCTGATTGCAGATCCTTGTAAAGTCGGAGGCAAGATTGATGGATGCAAGCGAAGTCGGTGACGAGATTGGTGGCTGTCGTTAGCAGGACTGATGGATGGATAGGTTGAGGTCGACGTCGACGTCGAAGGCAGATCTGATTTCAAAGAAGAGGGGGAAGAAGGAGAAATTTTTTTTTTTTTGGGATCTAGATGGATTTTGGATCTTAGGGTTTTGTGGAAGAATTTGTGAGGAGAGTAGGATTTGGATTTAAGGTTTAGATTTTGTGGAGACGATTAGGATTTTGGATCTATGGCTTTTCTTTTTTTTTCCAGAAAGCTATAGGAATACAGATTTAGGGTTTTTGAGAATTTTGTGTGTGGAAGAAACATGAGACGAAAGGGGAAAATTAGGGTTTTAGAAATTGGGGAAAAAATTAGGTCTTGTGGTGGGATTGGACATAAACTAATCTTAGGTTTGAAAAATTGGAGAAAAGATAAAAATTGATTCGGGTCTCACACCCAGGTGATCGCTCACCCACTACATAATCGCACACAGAGATTTAGATTCGGGTTTCACACCCAAGAGAATTGCTCCCTCACTCCATGCCTTATACGTGAAGATTTAATAAAACCAACTGGATTTCAATCTCTCAAAATTTCAATAATCTATTCATTGATTTCAAGCAAAAGAAGTACTTCTACATAGAAAAAGCACATGTGCACTACTTGTTCCTCACATAAAGAAAAATAAAAATCTAATAAAAGAATATAAAAACCAATACAAGAAAATAACATTACTAAAATAACTTTTCTTAAATGTCTTCATATCCCCATCACATCACTTAGACTATCAGATTCTGATTCTTAGAATGTGAGTTCCGAATGATCATGATTAATTGTTATTGTAAAGAGGAATCATCTAGATTATAAATAAAAGGATAAAACATCAGAGTAAATGGAACATTTAGTAAGTGAGATGATAATTTAAGTATCATAAATTTGATCATTTCTTATTATAAGTTGCTGAAATGGAAAATAATGCCAAATCTTCTCAAAAAGGGGGGAAAAAGTTAAAGAAGACTTACACACACAAACAGGATGTTATAGAAACTATGAACAGGAAAAAAATTTGAAAATTTTTAGTATGCAATAGCTATTTGAAGTCTCAAAAGACAAAAACTGTTATGAAGTCCTATCTATTCCCTTGGGAACTGATCTATATTGGTTGTAAACCTATAAAATAGCAAAGATCCACCTGATGCTGAATCTGATTTTCTTATTGTGTTCGGTTTTACTTTGATGTAGATCCAGCTAGATTTTATCTTTTACTGTTTTGCAGTTAGTATTTTTTTTTTAATCTTGATTCTTTTTTTTTTGGTTTTGTTGGGGGGGGGGGGGGGGGGGGGGGAGGGAGGGGTGGGGGGGGAGAGAGGGCCTCAAAACTCGAAGCCCCAGTCCAATTTTATAGATATTAAAATAGAAGTTCAAGTTTAACAAGAAGTTAAACCAAAGAGCTACTCTAAAGCATGACGGAAACGAAAGTACAACAATGCACAAAGAAGAAATAGAAACTAATCACCCGCCTGAGGATGTTGGAACTTCATAAATTTGCATATAGCAGGAAGCCCGTTGTTGGTTGCACTCAGCCTATTGAACATTTTGGTTGAAAATCCGCGAATCGCGCTCAGGCTAAATGGATAAAAAATTGCCTAAACATTGTTGTCTCATAACTTCCTCATAGTTGGTGATATATTAAGAGCTGTCTAGTCCCCCATAGTTGTGACTATCGTACTGTTGGGATTTGGGTCGAACAAAGCCACATCGGCTAGACATGGGGATGATCTTGGGTTTATAAGGATTTGGGCTACTCACCTAACAGACTAGTCTTTGGGGATGGTGCCCCGAGTCCTTATAAATGGTGTCAGAGTCATGCCCCGAACTTAGTCGTGCCTGTGGGTGATGTTCAATCCCACAGGGCGCAGCGGAAGGCGCAGTGGGCCCCTGTTAAGCTGGATCTATAAAGATTGAGCTCGAGAGGTAATCATGCTCCAGGCGCTTCACATAAGACGTGTTGTCCAACGCAGTGAAGAGGAGTGTTTCAGATGCTTCATGTAAGACGTGTTGTCCAATGCAGTGAAGAGGAGTGCTCCAGGTGCTTCATGTAAGATGTGTTGTCTTTCAACACAGTGAAGAGGAGTGACCTCGATTGAGCACACGATCTTCTCGGATGAGGAATGAGGAATAACGGCTTGCAGGGAGGCTCAAACTCTTTGTTTGAGGGGGAATAAAACCTGCTCAATTCCCAGGGCGCAAAAAGGCACAATAAAGTCGAGATTGGCAGCGGAGCCCTGCTTTACGTAAGGCATGTGCTGTAACGCAGTGAAGAGGATCTTGATCTCAATTGAACATGTCTTTCAGGTGTGAAAATGGTCTTTGAGGTGTGAAGATGAGCTTACAGAGAGACTCTTTGTTCGAGAGGGAACTGTTGGGATTTGCGTCGAACAAATAGTCCTACATCGGCTAGACATGGGGATAATTTTGGGTTTATAAGGATTTGGGCTACTCCACCTAACAGACTAGTCTTTTAGGATGGTGCCCCGAGTCCTTACAAATGTTGATGATTTATCACCGATCAAACAACAGAGAAACACTGAGTTGAGGATTCGGCAGTGGAAGCGGAAGTGTAAAAGATCTACCACTAGCAAAGGAATCCCCACCACACAACCAAGGAACAACAAGATTTAACGTGGTTCAGCAATGTGCCTACATCCACGGGAAGGAAGGGAGAAATCTTTATTGAAAACAGAAAAGCAAATACAAGAGCTACAGTGAGATCTCCCACAACTGTCAATGGTGGAAACAGAATTCTCTTGAATACTTGACACACCTTCAAAAGGCCACCCTTAAGAGCTTTATATAAGCACCTAGGATGATCCTAATCCAACACGAACTCAAATCAACACCTCCTCAGAGAAATAGGAAACTCATATCCAAACCAAAATAGGAGACAAATCTATACTAGAAAACTGTCAAAACCTGAATTCTTCTCCAATAAATATGAGGCACTTCAAATACTAACAATCTCTATCTTGACTCATGTTCATTGAGTCCCTCCACAGAAATTGGCCTCTACTTCATTCGCCTTCCTTTCTCCTCCTTTTTGTCACTTCACATGACTCTCTCCTAAGAGCCCGTTTGCTACTTTACCTTTGGAGAATCTTAATGAAGTTTAAAAATGTTCTGAACTTCTCCACCGGGATGGTCTTCGTCATAATATCTGCTGGATTCTTCTTCGTGCTGATCTTACCAAATCGATCACCTTATCATCCATGAGCCACTCACGTATCTCGTAATACCTCACATCAATATGCTTCGTCCTCTTGTGATACCTATGATCTTTAGCGAGATGAATCACACTCTAGCTGTCGCAATGAACTCGAGCTGAATTCTGTATGATATTAAATATCTCAACCAATCCTCTCAACCACGAAGCTTCCTTTGACGCCTCAACTGCAGCCATGTACTCTGCTTCTGTTGTTGAAAGAGCAATTGTATCTTGCAATTCTGGCTTCCAACTAATGACGCACTCAGCTATTGTGAACATATAGCCCGTCGTAGATCTTCGCTGATCAAGATCTCCTGCATAATCTGCATCAACATAGTTTTGTGGTAACCTAGACTTCCCCATTTCTAATCTCTGAAACACCAAGCCTAGTCTCGCAGTCCCTCGCAGATATCGTAATGCTCACTTCACTGCTTTCCAATTTGCTTTTCTGGATTTGACATTAACCGACTTACTATACTAACTGCATAGGCTAAGTCAGGCCTAGTGCAGACCATTGCATACATGAGTGATCCCACTGCACTAGCATATGGTACTCGAGACATCTCTTCCTCCTTTTCAGTGATTGTGGACACTGCTTGGTGGATAATTTGAAGTGACATGCCAAAGGAGCGGTGACTGATTTTGCTTCTGCCATGTTGAATCTCTCCAACACTTTAAGAACATAGTTCTTCTGGGATAACCAAAGTCTGCCTGAGCTTCTGTCTCAAGTGATCCCATACCTAAGATCTTCTTCGCTTCTCCCAAAATTTTCATGTTAAATTCCTTCTTGAGCTGAGCTTTAAGCTTCTGAACATGTGTCATGTTTTTCGCAGCAATCAACATATCATCCACATATAACAGCAAATATGTCGGATCATCACTTTACTTAAAATAGACACAATTATCATGCTCGCATCGGTTGTATTTAATCTTGACCATGAAAGGTTCGAATTGTTTATACTACTGCCTAGGAGACTGCTTAAGTCCATAGAGGGACTTATTTAGAAGACACCTTATTTTCTTTACCTTCTTGAATATAACCTTCAGGTTATTTCATGTATATCTTCTCCTCTAGCTCATCGTGCAGAAACGTTGTTTTAACATCCATCTGCTCCAACTCTAATCAAACTGAATAACTATCGCTAATAACATCTGAATAGATGTATGCTTGACTACAGGAGAAAAAAATTCATTGTAGTCAATAACCCTCCGAGCATATCCGTTGACAACTAAACTTGCCTTGTACTGCTCATTGTCCTTCTTGTGAAAGACTCATCTGCAACTTATTGCCTTAGAGTCTTTTGGAAGATCGACTAATGTCCATGTTTGGTTTTTATCCAAAGACTTCATCTCTTGCTCCATGACTGTAATCCACTTGTCGTGGTCTTCTGCCTCGATAGCTTTCCTGTAACTGTCAGGATCTCCTGTTTTTGTTACTAATGCGAAAGAGACATGAACATCTTTCCAGCCATACCTTATTGGTGGCGCCGTAACTCTAACTGACCGCCTCAACGGTCTAGGTTCTCTTGAGTAAACTTTGGTTGTCTCCATCTGAATCTGAGGAGTCCTCTTCTGACCCTTCAGGCCTTTTAGGGCTCTCTGAGAACTCAACTTTTTTTTCCTGAGTGTCTGCAGAACTATCTGAAGCTTCACTTTGCACTTTATCCTCCGTCTCTGACTTTTCTCGCAACATTGATTCTTCATCAAAAATCACATCTCTGCTGATAAAAACGCTCTTTTTCTCGAGACCCGAAAGTCTGAAACCCTTGACTCCTTTGGTGAACCCAATGAAGATACACTTCTTAGACCTGGACTCTAGTTCTGACTACCAATTAAACTATATGCCGGACAACTAAAAATTCATAAGGTTGAATAGTCCACAAATACTCCTCGCCATATCTCCTTTGGGATCTGAAGATCAATAACTGTTGATGGTGATAAGTTTACCAGATAACTCGCATGATTCACCGCCTCTGCCCAAAATCCTTGTGACATGTCAACTTGTAATCTGATACTATGGGCACGCCCTATAAATGTCTGCTTCATGCACTCTGCTACTTCATTCTGTTCTGATTGCCCTGAATACTTAGCTAGTGTTTGATGCCCTCGCATGCTAAGTAGTCTTTGAATTCTTTGGAGGTGTACTCGCCTCCATTATCGGACCTCAAGACTTTCTCTTTCTGCCCCGTCTGATTTTTCACCAAAGTATTCCACTTCTTGAACTTTTAAAATATTTTCAATTTCTACTTCAAGAAGTATACCCAAACTTTCTTTAAAAAATCATTTATTAAAGTACCATAGTACCTAGCACCTCCAATGGATGCTACTGGCGAAGGCCCCCACACATCCGCTTGTATGAGATCTAGCAAGTCTTTTCTCTTGTGCTGAGATATGAGAAAGCTACTCTACGTTGCCTACCCATAATGAAAAATTTACAAAGATCAAATTTGCAATATTTGATACCTGGTAGAGCACTCCTTTTGTGCATGGCTTGAAGACTTCGCTCGCTCATGTGTCCAAGATGCATATGCCAAAGTCTCCTTCTCTGTTGCTGCTGAAGCATCACCAACAATAATGCTTCCTGTCAACTTGTATAAGTTTGATGTTCGTTCTCCTTTGAGAATCATCATGGAGCCTTTAGTGACTTTGATTCCTCCATGTGCACCAGGAAACTTGTACCCTCGAGCTTCCAAAACTTCCAATAAGAGAAGATTCTTCTTTAAATCTGAAACTTGTCGAACGTTCGTGAGGGTTCGAATCTGTCCATCAAACATCCTCATACAGATGTTGCCGATGCCAACAGTCTTACACATGACATCATTTCCCATAAGGACAGAGCCTCCATCATAAGGCTTGTAAATACTGAACCACTTCCTTTTTGGGCACATGTGGTATGTGCACCCCGAGTCAACTAACCAAGCATCTGAGTATTTATTTTTTCCTGACTCAGCCGTCAAGACATCACATGAATACTCATCTGTTTCTTTGACAACCCTGGCTTAATCTGACTTTCCACTGGTACTCGCCCCATCAGAATTTTGTCGCTTTCCTCTTCAACATCTCCTTGTATTTCATATAATTTTTCTTGATGTGCCCTGATTTCTTGCAAAAGTAGCAAGAGAAACTGCTAGAACCTCTGGATCCCTTTTGGGTTTCCTACTCTTTGATCTTCCAATGCCTCCTCCGTAGAATCTATTTTCCTTATCAGCTCGTTATTCTGGAGCATCTGCGTGACATCTTCTAACTATAATGTCTTCTTACCATACATGATGGTGGTTGCCAAGTGGTCATAACTTGATGGAAGAGAAGAGAGCAACAAAAGAGCTTTGTCTTCTTTTTCTTCTAGCTTAACCTTTAGAGCTAACAAGTCGCTTAAAATTCTATTAAAAGCACTGAGATGTTATAGAATAATCGTACCTTCATCCAAAAGCTGTATAACTGTTTCTTCATGAAGAGCTCGTTCGATAAACTCTTCGTCATGAAAGGCTCTCCAGCCTACACCAAAGATCAACAGAGTTCTCCTCATCCATTACGTTGTAGAGGATCTCATCTGATAGGCACAGGATGATCGTCGCCTTTGTTCAGAAGTCGATGTCGTTCCACTTATCATTCTCTATCTTTGATGGCTCTTCTCAATACCAAACAGGGCCTTATGTGTGCCCTTCTTCACGAGCAACGATGTTACTCGCATCTTCCACAACAGAAAGTTGGACTTCCTGTCGAATTTCTCCACCTCGAACGTTGTCGTGGCCGTCTTGCTAGCCATCGTTCTGATACCAATTGTTGATGATATATCACCGATCAAACTGTAATACCCATAGTTAGTAATACTGTATTTTATTTTCTGAAGTATTTATTTTAATTTACAAATTTTTTTTTATCAAGTTAATTTATTATTTTCTTTCTGTGATTATTATTATTAAATATGCAAGTTATATTTGAGATAGTAAATAGTAATTTAGTTTTATGTTTACTAGTATTTATTATTGACATTTCTTTGCTAACTATTATTATTATTTTATTTCTATTAGTTGTTAATATTATTAGTAGTAGTATCTTTTCCATTTTCCATTTGATTCTTGACTCTTACCCCTTATCTTGATCCATGTCTATTATATCTCATAACCCATTATCTCTTCTACACCCATTAGTCAAGTCCATGTGAGCCCATTACCATATAGCCTATACTCTATATTCTCATACCATTACATAGATCCAAGCCCATTAACTCCCTAGACCCAACCTATTATTTATCCAACCCGAAACCATTAACTGACCATCTTATATATTCTCTCAATACTTACCCTAATCTAAACCTAGATCTAAAACTCCTCCTCCCCAATTCACAGCCGCCACCACCACCAACAACAGGCGCCCTCCCTCTTGATGGCCACAAGCGAAAACAGTTGCTTCGCCTAGATCTGAGCGACGGTGTGAGGGCAGTTGCGGCTGCTGGAGTGGGGCCCACGCGGAGAGGAAGACGGCTAGGTGCGGGCATCTGAAGCAATGGAACCTACACGGTTTCATTTAAGCGTGAGGTGTTTTATTGGGGTCCACCAAGTGAAGGCAACCCATGAATGTCACTGCAGCACATGGAGAAGTGCAGGATCCCATGCGTGAGCTTTCTTTTCCCTCCTTCAATTTTACTTTAGTTTTATGTATCAGGATGAATTAATGTGATTGATAGTGTATATATATATATTATTATTATTATTATTATTATGTGGGTACTAATATAAGTGCATGATTTGTGTATCTTGTGTATGGGATTCCATTTTTCGGCTCTCCGCGGGACGCCGTTGATCACCGTCGGCGAGCGCGAATGCACCCACGCCCTTTTCGGCGAACTCTTCTATCCAACGACATCCTCTGCGGCCCCCGACGCTTCCGTTAGATCCTCCGTCGGTGCGCCGCAATTCACCCCGTAGCGTGAGTGTCTCCCTTTTCCCCTCCTTATTCATTATCAGAATATATGTGTTCTTTTATAAAAATCCGAGTAGGCTGAATAATGTACCAGTGGATTATTTGAGCATTAGGTGCTAATTGTTACACTCTCTGACATATTTCTTCAGCACAGAGATGTTCTTTTATTTCTTATGATATTATAGGTTTTAGAAAGGTCCATGATAAAACTTAAATAAAATATAAAAAAAAATTAAATTATAGTTCTTGGAACCTTTGTTTTCAGGTCATATTTTCTTCACTTAAGACTTTGTTGTGGCTTTCATTTTCATATGATGCTCCATGTGCATGCATCTGCATGTTTTCCAGTGCTACTTGAAAACTATTTGGTTCACAAATCAAGTATTGTATGAGCTTAAATTGTGGGTCCAGTGAAGTTTATCTTACTCTCTGTTAATTGCATTGCATGTATTATACCTTGTAGGAAAGATTTCACAGGCATTATAGTTTCTCTCACTATAAGCTTATAGCTGCATATCTAGAATTTTGGCACCCGTTCTGTTAATATCCTATTGGTTGTAGGAAATTGGGTTAGTTCTTCTATGGAGTTTTCTCGACTTCGATTATGGTCCGTAGCTGGTTGAATTTAATACGATAATAGCTCACATGATGATGATGGATGTTGCAATCACTTTGCAGGCCTAGACCAAAGTAGTATTTATTTAGTATTAAATGGGACCAACAACTAAAGGCACATACTTTAAAGTAAGTGACAAATGTTCATTACAAGGTGTAACCATTGGCTGTTAAGGAGAAGGGTTGAGATTCTGAAGCACCTGTGCCACTAAGCTAGGGTCAAGAGCATGACAGTCCAAGGTTGAACTTCTTGCTTTAGCTTGCAGTAATTAGACCTGACTCTATTAGTGAGTATTGAGGACACATCAGATATGACTGAAGTAGTTGAGTAGATATTCTAGATCACATGTGTTTGAGGATGTTTCCTATTTAATATGATTGGGGTATGTGTTTGACTTGTGATCTCGAGGACATGCATAGTTATTGATTGCACCTATTGATAGAGATTGAGTTATGATGATGGTAATCTAGTCGATATCAGTGATCTATATCTTGGAGTTTGATAACAGTTATTAATTGATCTCAGTTATTGGTGGTTATAGGACCAGAACATTTTGGTGTTGAGGAGAGGACTAATTACAGATTCATTGATATGGTAGTTTACCGTTTTGGCTTACACTGATACGGACTGATACTTAACGATTTACGAGGATGGTATTGGGAATATAAGTTGATGGAATAGTTTATGATATCTCTTTAGTATGGTGGATGAGATTATGATCAGCTTTAGTTGAGACTGTTTATTGGGCAGTAGCTAAATTGTTACTGTTATTTTATCCATGTTATTGAAGTTACTGGGAAATGGTTGTTTGACCGTAACCACGGTACAGTCCTATTGTTCATCGTATACACGGTTACCGTTACTGTTCACTGTTACTGATATTGTTTACCGTGTATACGATCACTGATTGACTGTTATTGTACTGTTATTGTTACTGTCACCGTATCGTCCTAGTACTCTGGATAATATTGTCATTGACTGGTTTAACTAAATTGAATAAATAATAATATAAATGGACAACTTACACTGGGATTGGGGAAATTGATGGAGGAGACAGCGTCTGTATTTTGGGTGGACCTAGGATACAGGTTGCGCAGCCGAGATACGGTTCCACTGCAGGGTTCCGGGGGATGACTGGCATCCCGTATTGTTCATTGTTGTCATTGTATTGACACATTGTTATTGTTATTGATATTGACTACCTAGCGGTAGGACCTGGTTCAGCGCCAGGTGATTGGGCCGTGGTTCCGGGTATGTATGGAACCCACCTAAACATGGATAATGTCTCTTCTATTAATTTCAATAACTTAGGACCCTGATTGACACATGTAGTAGGCGTAATATGGGATGCGTCTATTACAGGTGACAATTGGTGTTCGCTGATATAATAAATGATAATAAATTGTTATAATGTATTGTGACTGACTATAATCATTTGACTGTGTATATGTATGCTATGATAGGAATATGATTGTAACCATGACCAGATTTAGATACAACCTAGTGACATGTGATAGATTACACGCCTTGACATTGATTGCACATTACAGTTGTGCCAGTTATATTCTACCTTTATTCATGTTATTATCATGTGTATTACTGTTCAGCTATTTATCTTGTTATTTAGCCTTTTCTATTTACTGTTGCTCTTACTACTATTTATGCACATTGTTTCTTCTGCACGAGTTCTTTCCCCTTTACACACACACTCATTATGGTCGCGTTCTGACGACCCTGGATTTGCACATCGAGATATTGGACGATTGTTTCTAATGTGCAGGTGTTCGATGAGACGGTTCGCCTGGCGAGAAGCTTGGGTCTTCTCCCTTTGATTCTGGTAAACTTGCATTTTATTATTGTTATTATTCCTTGATTCCTGCATATCACCTTTGACTTCTATTCAGCTGTCATTTTCTTCCTGTTATTCATTGCTATCATGTGTAGTCTTATATGTATTATTGCAGTGATCCTTGCTTATTATAGTTCTGATTTATAGCTTGTTCAGGTTAATTTAGGCTTAGCGTATATACGTGGGTATTTCCCTTGCGTATATGCGTCGCCATAATGTCTCCGTATCTTTAGGATCGGGGCGTTACAGAGTGGTATCAGAGCCCAGGTTCGACATAAAAGAGAACCTAGTTCCTACCTGTAACCTGAGACAGTTATGTTGACACTGCAATATACATATACTATTCACATGACAATATTGACTCCATTTGGAAATTGATCGTTCTCCTTTGAAATTCCATTCTTGATCTGTTGATATCCATTATTCCAACACTTCATTTAGAGTGAATTGGATGTCCATCTTGATTTCATCATTCTTTCCTATTCATTTCTCCTGATTCTATCTCTTGAGATTGGTTACTCCATGTTGAAGCTGGTAGCAGAGATCAGAGCGCGCAGCGGAAGCGTGGTGAAGTCTTGATGCAGTGAGAAGTGGTGTGGAAGTTTCGTCTTCTTCCTAATTTGATTTTATCATTCCCCGCTTTATTGAAATTTCGAGGACGAAATTTTTATTAAGGTGGGTAGAATGTAATACCCATAGTTAGTGATACTGTATTTTATTTTTCTGAAGTATTTATTTTAATTTACAATTATTTTTTTATCAAGTTAATTTATTATTTCTTTCTGTGATTATTATTATTAAATATGCAAGTTATTTTTGAGATAGTAAATATTAATTTAGTTTTATGTTTACCAGTATTTATTATTGACATTTCTTTGCTAACTATTATTATTTTATTTCTATTAGTTGTTAATATTATTAGTAGTAGTATCTTTTCATTTTCCATTTGATTCTTGACTCTTACCCCTTATCTTGATCCATGTCTATTATATCTCATAACCCATTATCTCTTCTACACCCATTAGTCAAGTCCATGTGAGCCCATTACCATATAGCATATACTCTATATTCTCATACCCATTTACATAGATCCAAACCCATTAACTCCCTAGACCCAACCTATTATTTATCCAACCCGAAACCCATTAACTGACCCATCTTATATATACTCTCAATACTTACCCTAATCTAAACCTAGATCTAAAACTCCTCCTCCCCAATTCACAGCCGCCACCACCACCAACAACAGGCGCCCTCCCTCTTGATGGCCACAAGCGAAAACAGTTGCTTCGCCTAGATCTGAGCGACGGTGTGAGGGCAGTTGCGGCTGCTGGAGTGGGGCCCACGCGGAGAGGAAGACGGCTAGGTGCGGGCATCTGAAGCAATGGAACCTACACGGTCTCATTTAAGCGTGAGGTGTTTTGTTGGGGTCCACCAAGTGAAGGCAACCCATGAATGTCACTGCAGCACATGGAGAAGTGCAGGATCCCATGCGTGAGCTTTCTTTTCCCTCCTTCACTTTACTTTAGTTTTATGTATCAGGATGAATTAATGTGATTGATAGTGTATATATATATTATTATTATTATTATTATTATGTGGGTACTAATATAAGTGCATGATTTGTGTATCTTGTGTATGGGATTCCATTTTTCGGCTCTCCGCGGGACGCCGTTGATCACCGTCGGCGAGCGCGAATGCACCCACGCCCTTTTCGGCGAACTCTTCTATCCAACGACATCCTCTGCGGCCCCCGACGCTTCCGTTAGATCCTCCGTCGGTGCGCCGCAATTCACCCCGTAGCGTGAGTGTCTCCCTTTTCCCTCCTTATTCATTATCAGAATATATGTGTTCTTTTATAAAAATCCGAGTAGGCTGAATAATGTACCAGTGGATTATTTGAGCATTAGGTGCTAATTGTTACACTCTCTGACATATTTCTTCAGCACAGAGATGTTCTTTTATTTCTTATGATATTATAGGTTTTAGAAAGGTCCATGATAAAACTTAAATAAAATATAAAAAAAAAATTAAATTATAGTTCTTGGAACCTTTTGTTTTCAGGTCATATTTTCTTCACTTAAGACTTTGTTGTGGCTTTCATTTTCATATGATGCTCCATGTGCATGCATCTGCATGTTTTCCAGTGCTACTTGAAAACTATTTGGTTCACAAATCAAGTATTGTATGAGCTTAAATTGTGGGTCCAGTGAAGTTTATCTTACTCTCTGTTAATTGCATTGCATGTATTATACCTTGTAGGAAAGATTTCACAGGCATTATAGTTTCTCTCACTATAAGCTTATAGCTGCATATCTAGAATTTTGGCACCCGTTCTGTTAATATCCTATTGGTTGTAGGAAATTGGGTTAGTTCTTCTATGGAGTTTTCTCGACTTCGATTATGGTCCGTAGCTGGTTGAATTTAATACGATAATAGCTCACATGATGATGATGGATGTTGCAATCACTTTGCAGGCCTAGACCAAAGTAGTATTTATTTAGTATTAAATGGGACCAACAACTAAAGGCACATACTTTAAAGTAAGTGACAAATGTTCATTACAAGGTGTAACCATTGGCTGTTAAGGAGAAGGGTTGAGATTCTGAAGCACCTGTGCCACTAAGCTAGGGTCAAGAGCATGACAGTCCAAGGTTGAACTTCTTGCTTTAGCTTGCAGTAATTAGACCTGACTCTATTAGTGAGTATTGAGGACACATCAGATATGACTGAAGTAGTTGAGTAGATATTCTAGATCACATGTGTTTGAGGATGTTTCCTATTTAATATGATTGGGGTATGTGTTTGACTTGTTGATCTCGAGGACATGCATAGTTATTGATTGCACCTATTGATAGAGATTGAGTTATGATGATGGTAATCTAGTCGATATCAGTGATCTATATCTTGGAGTTTGATAACAGTTATTAATTGATCTCAGTTATTGGTGGTTATAGGACCAGAACATATTGGTGTTGAGGAGAGGACTAATTACAGATTCATTGATATGGTAGTTTACCGTTTTGGCTTACATTGATACGGACTGATACTTAACGATTTACGAGGATGGTATTGGGAATATAAGTTGATGGAATAGTTTATGATATCTCTTTAGTATGGATGGATGAGATTATGATCAGCTTTAGTTGAGACTGTTTATTGGGCAGTAGCTAGACTGTTACTGTTATTTTATCCATGTTATTGAAGTTACTGGGAAATGGTTGTTTGACCGTAACCACGGTACAGTCCTATTGTTCATCGTATACACGGTTACCGTTACTGTTCACTGTTACTGATATTGTTTACCGTGTATACGATCACTGATTGACTGTTACTGTACTGTTATTGTTACTGTCACCGTATCGTCTAGTACTCTGGATAATATTGTCATTGACTGGTTTAACTAAATGAATAAATAATAATATAAATGGACAACTTACACTGGGATTGGGGAAATTGATGGAGGAGACAGCGTCTGTATTTTGGGTGGACCTAGGATACAGGTTGCGCAGCCGAGATACGGTTCCACTGCAGGGTTCCGAGGGATGACTGGCATCCCGTATTGTTCATTGTTGTCATTGTATTGACACATTGTTATTGTTATTGATATTGACTACCTAGCGGTAGGACCTGGTTCAGCGCCAGGTGATTGGGCCGTGGTTCCGGGTATGTACGGAACCCACCTAAAACATGGACAATGTCTCTTCTATTAATTTCAATAACTTAGGACCCTGATTGACACATGTAGTAGGCGTAGTATGGGATGCGTCTATTACAGGTGGCAATTGGTGTTCGCTGATATAATAAATGATAATAAACTGTTATAATGTATTGTGACTGACTATAATCATTTGACTGTGTATATGTATGCTATGATAGGAATATGATTGTAACCATGACCAGATTTAGATACAACCTAGTGACATGTGATAGATTACACGCCTTGACATTGATTGCATATTTACAGTTGTGCCAGTTATATTCTACCTTTATTCATGTTATTATCATGTGTATTACTGTTCAGCTATTTATCTTGTTATTTAGCCTTTTCTATTTACTGTTGCTCTTACTACTATTTATGCACATTGTTTCTTCTGCACGAGTTCTTTCCCCTTTACACACACACTCATTATGGTCGCGTTCTGACGACCCTGGATTTGCACGTCCAGATATTGGACGATTGTTTCTAATGTGCAGGTGTTCGATGAGACGGTTCGCCTGGCGAGAAGCTTGGGTCCTCTCCCTTTGATTCTGGTATACTTGCATTTTATTCTTATTATTATTCCTTGATTCCTGCATATCACCTTTGACTTCTATTCAGCTGTCATTTTCTTCCTGTTATTCATTGCTATCATGTGTAGTCTTATATGTATTATTGCAGTGATCCTTGCTTATTATAGTTCTGATTTATAGCTTGTTCAGGTTAATTTAGGCTTAGCGTATATACGTGGGGTATTTCCCTTGCGTATATACGTCGCCGACTCTCGTCGCGACTCCGTTTCCGCGTATTTTTGAGAAGCAGGGCGTGACACAAACAATAGAGAAACACCAAGTGAAGACTCGGCAATGGAAGCGGTAACGTAGAAGATCTACCACTAGCAAGCTATCGCCACACAACCAAGGAACACAAGATTTGACGTGGTTCGGCAATGTGCCTACATCCACGGGGGAGAAGGGGGAAATTTTTTATTGAAAATAGAGAAGAAAATACAAGAGTTATAATGAGATCTCTCTCATAACTCTCAATTGTAGAAACAGAATTTCTCTTGAATTCGTGACACACCTTAAAAAGGCCACCCCAAGAGGTTTATATAGGCACCTAGGATGATCTTAGTCCAACACGAACTCAAATCAGGACCTCCTCAGAGAAATAGGAAACTCATATCCAAACCAAAACATGAGAGATCCGTATTAGGAAACTGCTAAAACCTGAATTCTTCTCCAATGAATATGAGGCACTCCAAATGCTAACAAATAGAGAATGTTGGCCTGACAACATCTTTCACCGCCAATTAGCTAGCAATGAAACATTGAAATCATGGAGATTGTGAATACCAAGACTCTGTAGTCCTTAGGTGAGCAAAGAATGTTCCAATGCACAAGGCATTGGCCTCTAGAGATAATTCTATCCCCTTTCCAAAGGAGACTACTCCATTGGTCAATACATATATCCCATTGCGACAAGTAGAAGAACGACATGTGGTATAGTGGAAGACTCGTTAAGACTAAATTAATGAGAGTAAGTATGCCACCTCTCGAAAGACCCTTTCAAGGAAGTCCGTCTGCTATCAATCATGTCTAGAAGTGGTTGCTAGTCCACTATAGATAGGGATGTTGGTTTAATCCAAAGCCAGGTATGGTGTAGGGGAGCTGCTGACCTTGTAGTGGAGGATGTCTGTAGAAGAGATTCATGGCTAGCACCCAGTGGGTAGATGAATGAATTGTTGAAATTGATGGAAAGGTCAGAGAGAAGCTCAAAGCAGTATTTGGCTTGCCTGAGAGAGGTAGGATTCGCTAGTAACAGCAATAAGGAATCCGCGCTGAAGGCAGGAAATCCCCTGGTTCGCCCTGCTCTCTAAATGAATCCAACATCATAAGCTCTCCGCATGATCTTGGTTAATACATTCACTCCTAGAATTAATAAGTAAAGCAAAAGCAGGTCCCAGAGAAGACGGCAACGACATTTAAATTGTTACCCTGTGTCACCATTGTGAGTACTTAAGAGAAACCTGACACCAGCGCAATGTGGATCCAGCCACACCAATTTTCTCTAAATCTGCATGCTATAAGCACATCGAGGAGGAAAGTCCAATCTAGTGAGTCAAAGGCTTTAGTGAACTCAAATTTATGAAAGAAGGCTGACCTGACCAATGACGCTGAGAACACGCAGACACTATTTCTTGGGCCCAAGTGATGGTGTCAAGAATCAATCGCCCCTGAATAAAAGTAGACTGAGATGAATCAATAAGGGATTCAATTTTCGATCCCAGACGATTTGCATGAACTTTTTTGATAATTTTGAAAATGTCGGTTGATGTAGGGGCTAAAGGCTGGTGTCCTCCGATCTTGAAGATCTTCTAGAAGAGCTAAATCTGGGATCAATACATGCAGGTCATCCAAGACCTATAGAGGTCATTATGCCCCAGGTCATCACGGTTCAGAAGACCTCCCACTCATCAACATTAACTAGACCTCCCACGTCATTAGAGTTCAACTGACCTCCTTGGTCTTCATAATCCCTCTCATAGCTAGCTCAAGATATTCCTAACTATGTGGAAATCCTGTCCTATTATTTGGATAAGTTATTTAGATTGGCTCCATCATTTGCACGCAGATTTGGTGGTAACAACATTGGCTAAATATCTTATATATAATAACCCTTTGAGCATGGTTTAAAATCTCAAATTCGGTATTAGTATCAACCAATGATATTTAGAGTAAATATCATCCATATCGAATGTCAATATCGGAAATATCGGCAATATCAGCCGCGATATCGACCGATATTATCGGGTTAATATCATATCGGGTATCTCAAAATCTGATGTGATATCCCCGATAAGTATCGAAATCGGCCGATTGGGGGGTTAACAAAGCCCTAAAAAATTTCTCTCACATGTTCTTCTTGGAGATCGCTCTAACTTCATCTTTCGAGGGGCTCCCTGGGGCATAATCCTGCTGGGATCTTTTTGTCCGTGATGTGCGCAGGTCTCAAGCGAGATAATAAAGGTGTTATGTTGCTTCCTCAACCTAACAAAAACTTATTAATGATCGGATCCAACCTCCAACTTAGAGTTGATATGACATATGTTGTTGATTAGACTGATAGGCCTGAATTCATTGATCTCCCTGGCTCCCATTGTAACGGTCCCATGATTAATTAGCTCAAAATTCGTAATCATCAACCTTATCGCTCATTAATCAGAATATACTAAAGAAATTTCGGCTAACATCAGCATACTTATTAATCTCATTTTATCATATAGTTCATCCCAAGGTCCATCAAATAAACATATACATAAGAGTGCTTCCCTGATATAATATTCTAACATAAAATCATTTATGATATTCACTCAATATACAATCTGGGATCATCCATATTTATCTCCATAAGTCAAAGTATATCACTATCTATTGCCACTAGCTCGAACTCACAGTTACTAATAACATCAGAGTTTACAAAAAGAATCACATTCTACAATGCATACATACGTCATCTCAGAAGAACATCCTTGCAGCTCTAAGTCGGACCTTCGCCTTGCCGTGACCTGAAAACATCAATCTGTGGTGGGGTGAGCTCAACAGCTCAGTGAGTGAAATCAGTCAAAATAGAGTTTGTATTATAACCATTGTAGTTCAAATATGATGTAGTTGAACAATGACAAGAATCAATATCATATTTTCTACTTATGGTTGATACTGCAGCTTATGAATCATAGATTTTTTCTATTATCTGATACTTTCTATATGTATTCTTCTGGGTATACGTGACCAGTATTTCATTAACATACAATATCAAAGATTTTGCAATACTTGACCTACTCGTTAGTCTCTTATAATCACCTCTCCTGTTTTCAGTTTGTAATATGTTCGTATTTCATATATAGTCATGGTCACAGCACAACTCTTGGAGAACCTAATCACAACACAACTCTTAGAGAACCTAATCTTACTCACTAGATTAGTTACAGTTTAATATTGCACCTACCCCAATATACATATGACATCACACACACTTATGATAGTATCCAATTATAATTGTGTTCATACATGAAGAAATACGAGACAATCACATCCATATACTGAATGTCACAACAATCTATTTACCCAATGTCATAGACAACTATATGCATACACTAGGTGCCATACCTATTAACATCCTACCGGATATCATAAACAATCATATGCATATACTAGGTGCCATACCTATTAACATCCGTAATTCGGATATCATAAACAACCATATCCATATACCGGATATCATAAACAATCATATGCATATACTAGGTGCCATACCTATTAACATCCGTAATTCAGATATCATAAATAACCATATCCATATACCGGATATCATAAACAATCATATGCATGTACTAGGTGCCATACCTATTAACATCTGTAATTCGGATATCATAAACAATCATATCCATATACCAGATATCATAAACAATCATATGCATATACTAGGTGCCATACTAAACATACATTCAATCAAATAATATCAATGCTCCCCTTCGATCATCTCCGGTTCAACCCGATTCTTTCCTCTGAAACAATAGATAACAACAATACTCCCCTTCGGTCACCTCCAGTTAAATCCGGTCCCTTCCTCCAATACAATAAATGACATCAATACTCCCCTTCGATCACCTCCGGTTAAACCCGGTCCCTTCCTCCAATACAATTCATAACAACACTACTCCCCTTCGATCACCTCCGGTTAAACCTGATCCCTTTCTCCAATACAATACATGACATCAAATACATACTTATGCACATTTCTTATCACAAAAGCATTCACATACATACCGACGTGTCACACAGTCAAGTTCATGCGATTTCATTTCTTAATTCGTTAGTTTCGAGGAATTCTTATCATATTTAAGAGGTACCAAATGCACACATAATGCATTCAACTTAATGATCCCCAATCTCGTACCGGTCAAGTTCTGATTTGTAGTACCAATATTCATTTTTTCTAATCATAATACTTATTCACCTTTTATCGTTTAGTTAACATCCAGGATTCATCATCAATTGCCTCTTTTATCCTCAGGTAGACTGCCTATGGTTACAACTTAATTTAATTCAGAATTTTCTCATCTCTTCTGATACAAGTGATAGTTACACGATAATTCTGATATCATATGAATTATTAACACTTTCGATATTATAATTATCCTTTATTTCAATCAAAGACTGATTATAGTTTTTATTTGGTACGGCCCAAGGTTAACCCCAAATTCCACCATTACTGGTTATGTAGTTAATGATTCACAGTTTTCTTTAATTCTGTTAATTACTAGCCAAATCATCCTCTGCATTCACATGTTAATTCAACCGCACAACATATGCGTACATTCTTATACGCATATCACTTACTAACACTGAATTTCTAATCACATTGACGCGATGCTCTTTCGTCCGTATTACAAACTTTCAATTATTAAGGTAATTATCTAACTCTTACCGGTTAGATATAATCAGTGTCACTATGAAGATGTGACTTTCAAGCTTAATAGAGGATTTCGATGTTCTCTAAATCAATTATAAGGATACCCGAAAGTCTCCAGTGTATAGAGTAGGCATACCAAAATACTAGTTCAATGCTATCGGTATTTGTTTTGTTGATATCGAGTTATCCATCATAATCGATATACTTAACGTTAAGTTGTCAGATTTATTCAATACTGACTCTAACTGGTTTGACCAATTTAATTACTCACTTGATACTTATACACCATCATCGGTCACTCATTATCTGATAATCATCTGACTTGATCTTATTCAGTAGTTTTTCATCAATAATCATTAATCGCTAAAAGTACAATATCTACTTATGAGTTCTGGTTCAAATGTTTCATTTTTTCACCCCTCATCAGGTTCGGTAAATCTTAGTTATTTATCTAACCAATTGCTTTTAGTTCCTACCGATTAACAACTTAATCGATGTATAACATGTAGGCCATCAGCTGACCCTTGCTACCTCAAGTGTGCTAGTTGATACACAAAATCACGTTATGAGCATATGTATATCATGAAACACAACAAATACGAAAACAGTATTCGTAAGATCAATACTCAATATGCTACATAATATTGAGTATCCCGTGTGCTTAGCTTAACAATAAGCTTTTGATATTCAATTTATTTATCAAGCATGTCCGGTAGAGGTAGGAATTCAGTTGCTCTAATTCAGTTCATCATCAATTACTTTTATCAGTTCCATCATCATCGGTTCACGTTCACAGTTGCTAATTAGCCGAGATGTCCCGATCCCATCCGAGTTATCAATTACATATATCCTATTTAACAGAGTTTTCTATATCACGATTATATCGAGTTACTCGAAGAAGATTTCCAATTCCATTTGCTTAGTTCAATTCTAATATCAACTTTAGGTTCTGCTTATACCAGTATCAACATAACCGATTCTATAATTATCCAATCATGGTTGATGGGTCTCAAGTGATCTTTTATATTAACTGATTTCTAACTATCTTTTATTTATAAATAAACATTCATGATCTGTGATCGATTTCCCGTTATCATTATTTAATCTACTCACCGGGTATATCGGTGTTAACCAACTACCATCCGATTTTTATTATTCATAACTATTACTTTCATAACGGATTGGACATCACTTGCATATAATATCAATCTTCACTTAACTATCATCATTATTATTTTAATAGTCAATACACATGCAATCACGATGTTTAATAAAATCGGAGGGAGACTTTACCCACTTAATGATTTTCAGGTTGAGTGACATCAATATTCATCACAGACAGGTAGATGGTATTAGCTGAAGATTTACACTTAACAAATTCTATCGAAGCCCAGTGTTTAGTTATTCGGTTCTAAATTCTAATAAATATTCGCAACATATACATCATGTTCAGAGACACACGTATAACTTGTGTGGTATTTGTCTATGTTCACTCATATTAATACGTGTTTCAGCACTTAACGACCATGTCTATACAAATTATAATTAGCAAAGTCACGATTTGATATCATACCCGTGTTATGTTTACACACATATACATAACACATCTGCAATTCATCATTCGGGATATTCTAGTGGATTTTGATTTCATAACACCCAATCGCTTTTACAATAAATATCACAATTATCTTTTTAATACTATAATATCTTAATTCCACTAGATCAATATTATCAATAGTTTCTAAATAATAATTATTTCTGAATTGGGAAAATAATACTTGAGTTAGGACTTTCACTCACCGGGTATACCGATAAATTTTGAACACCTAATACCATATATTGATATACAAGATGTGTAGCTCTCGTTTCTATGATCACAACGGCTCAAGAATCGTCCGAATCTGACTTCGGATGGCCAAGATATCGTTCGGAAACCAAAACCAATATAAAAGGTAAGATACTTAATAACTGAAAATATTCAGGGGGATGTTTGTAATTTTTAGGGCCCCAAAATAATTATTCAATCTCACAGGGGCTAAAATGAAATTTTACCTTATTGGGTCGGGTTTGGTGCACACGGGTCGGGTTTGGGTTAAACCCAAAACCCAAACCCCTTTGGGTTTTTCACTCAAATAAGCAGCAGCCGTGCGCTGCTGCTGCCGCCCTCAAGCGCCAGCCGCCGGCCGCCCCTCCGGCGCCGCTCCGGCGCCCCTGGCCGCCGGAGGGCCCCACCGAGAGAGAGAGAGAGAGAGAGAGAGAGAGAGAGAGAGAGAGGAGAGAAAGAGAGAGAGGGGGGGTGGGGGCTGATGTTTCCCCCCACCACTGGCGTTGTCGGCGCCTGGCCGGCCTCCGAAGTGCGTCGGCCACCACCAGAGAGGGAGAGAGAGTGGGAGAGAAAGAAAAAGAAGAGAAAGAGAGAAGATGGGAGTGAGGGGGGAGAGAGAGAGTTTTTATTTCTCTCTTCCCCACCTATCCCACCTACTCCCCATACCTCCCATACTCATTTATTTTATTTTATATTTTATTTTCTTTCTTTCTTCATCTCCCCAAATCCATTAATAAAATCAAATTTGGATTAAATACCAATACCTAGTATTTATATGAGTATTTCATGTAGTATATACATCCGTGTATTTTCATATATTTTTCATATCAATTAATCCGGTATGATTTATAAAACTAAATCCATTCCGGATTTCCACAATGAATTACGGAATATTATTTAATACGGAAACAATTAGTTTAAAAATCATAAGAATTTATGATAAATATTATTAACCCAGAGTTTACCAATCCGGGTGTTACACCCACTATGTAGGAGACAGAGTTATGAAAGCTCGTTTAATCTGGAGAATTCAAGGTTCCCATTATAAAGAACCTGAAAAATGTCAAAGGAAATCCAGGGGAGCATAGGCCAAGAATGCTGATAAAATCACATATTGAATCCATCTGATCATAGGTCTAATTTGGGCCAAAAGTAAACACGACATCATTCCTCCTTCGATAATGGCTCTTCAAGATCAGATAAAGGGGATGGCTCTGTGCGGGATACAATAGTCTCAATTAGCATTAATTTGCATGGAAACAACTGCCTGCCCAACTGCCTCCTATATAGAAGGCAACGAAGGTATTGGATATAGCTATATGAGAGTGTAGTTCAGTACCATAAACTCCCAATTCATATATGCGGATTTTCCAATGAGGATGACTCACAGTGTTATGGAAGAATGTAGTGTTACTGCTCCCCTCCTCAAGCCATCTCATGTTGGCTTTCTGTGCCCAGATGCACTCATCTCTGCTCTGGTTTCGCTCTAACTAGACGAGAAGATCAGCTATAAGACGGGATTCCTCTGTTAGAAGGGCCTGAAATCCCCAGTAGTGTCCAGCTTATGATTCTTGTGGAAACAATCTTTTTAGGGCAACATGTTCTGAAAGTTTTCTTACTCCGTGAGCGAAAGGCGTGCAATAATCAAAATTTTGAGACCAGTCTTGCACCAGGATTAGTGTCAACAGGATGTAAAGAGCACTAAAACTGTTGTACATTGGCCTCAAAACAATCATGTGTAAGCCAGATGTTACTGTCAACGGTATGTAGGGAGCACCAAATCTATTGTACATTGGCCTCAAAACAGTCGTGTAAGCCCAATGTTCTCGAATTTGAAAAGAGTCAATCTGATTGGGGTCTCACATGTCTCAAGTAGAATAAGAGTATGGTCCAAGAGAACTCGAGGCAAAGCCAGGGCCTTGACAGATTGCAAGGGATGTTGACCTTCCCACCCTAAGGATATGGAGGGAACGGTCTAACTTGGCTGAGTAGGAGGTTGCCTATCACTAGTCCAAGTGAAAGATCCCTCAGTAATAAAGGACTCCAGGAGACGTCGTTGGGAATAAGCTCATTACTCCCAACACTCCTTGTAAGTGTATTTACGGTCTTGATCGTTCTCCAAATAACTTGGTGACATTGCAGTCCTCACCAATGAGCCAAGGTCCTCTGACCCAACCTCTGGTACCTCATATTTCTTGCCAGAAGGCCTCACACCTAGTGTCACTGCAAGGCCCATATACTGAGATAACCACAAAAATCTTATGAGAGTTCTTGTGCATGAGCTTAACTGAGAGCAAGAATTCCCTCACTAACTCACTATAAGGCAGTCAAAAACATCATCTCGCCAGCCAATGAGTCATCCACCCAAAGCTCTTAAGGTAAGGAGATTCCACCGAGTAAGGAAATTCCACCAATTGATCTAAAGAATGAGTCATACAGGGAAATTAATTTTTGATTCCTGAAGCAATAGAACATCAATACAATGCATTTTGTGAAAGTCTTGAATTTGGCTTCTTTTTGTGAGGACAACCGAGTCCTTTTACATTCTAAGAATAACATAAGGCATAGATTAAACACTTGGACAGAATAAACAATAGTCAATGACATGCTGAAGACCAATCTAACGTAAGCCGCCACGCTACTCAAGAGACATGACCATGCCAGGCCAGGTAGCTTTGGGAGGCTGAGAAGGGTGGAGACTAGGTATTGGGGGGCGGTCGCGATCACCATGTCTCCTTTAACATTTTCTTTCTCTTAATTCTTATTCATGGCAAAGCTCAAAGTATGTAAGGCATTCATGATCATGAGTACATATAGTGCACATATGAACCTGCCTAGTTCTGTACTAATATGAAAGTGGATATTTTGGTGCACAATTGATTCACTATCGTGGAGATAGCAAGAGTTCATATGACTCTAGTTGTGGTTTGTCGACCTGCCATGACAATGTCATTTCACCAGTGCCATAGCTACCATAATAAATGCATCAAGGTCATAAGTAAGACATGTTATAATTGGCTTGAGGTTCACCCATGCCAGCCTGCCTTCTGCAGCGTCGTTCATAATGGGCGTTGGAGAAATATTTGAGCCAATACCCTTAACTAATTTGCATTGGGACCAATGTTTAAATATTGTCCAATGTTGATATATTGGCCCAATATTAACTGAAATGATACTCGATATTGCTAGTATGATGAGATGTAATGGTTGATATTCCCAATTTTTATACCAAATCCTATTAATGATATCAAACCGATACTGAGATTTCAAACAATGATTTGGAAAATGCCATTGTATATGTTTTATTGTTTTTGGTTGGGCACGATAATGACATGCCAAATCCCATGCAAGCCCAAATTTAGAAACACTTCCATAGAAAGAGCTCTGTCAAGAACCTTCCAAATACACAGGTTCTAAACTTTGGTTGCGTCAATGCTCTCTGAAACAATGGCCAACCTCTTTGTTGAGTGCACATCTTATTATATGCCATTGTAACCACATACTGCTAGTGGGATGCGCTGTCCAAACTGCTTCATCCGGCTCTATGGATTTGTAGGAGGTAACTCTTGTATGAGTTGAGTGGGGGGAAATTAGGAGGCAAAACTTTTTTATGCCAATCTCCAGTTCTATGTGGGAGAGGTTGATGCAGTGTCTGTGAATGTCTGTACCATTTACGACTTGTTAAACACCCACAACCTGTGCATTTATACCTGCACAAACCAGTAGCTACAGACAATGCTTAGGTTTTGGCACTTGGTTTACCATTGGAAATGCAAGTGCCCCTAAACCTTTATCCTACAGAACAATAAATTAATCAGAATGGATTGTTTCACTTGTATCTGTTGGGACATTTCTGTTGCATGATATATGATGTACTAGGTTAGTAGGTCGGATGTCAGACCTTCAGAATAGTTGAAATTATGGTTTAAAATTTCGATATTGGTGTCGATCAACGAATGATTTTAGTATTAATATTGCCAATATGGGTCGCCAATATTGACAATATCGGCCTTGATATCGACTAAAATTTAGTATCTTATAGGGTATCACGACCCAAGGATATTTGAAACCATGGTAAAAATATTTTATGTTTGAAGGGAGGATCACAAGGGGACCAATCAGTAATATAGATAATATCTTTGAAAATACTTCCGTCGAGATTTGTTATTGATAATTAACATTGTTAGAGAACCATTTTACCGAAAAACTTAAGTTGATGGCTGTGGACTAACAAAACTTAATCCTCCCCCTGACAGCTTCTAGGCTACATGGAATCCTCCAGCGTTATACAAGCCCCAGGAAGTCAGAATTAATGAGGGTAAATAAATATAACATATTTCCTTTTCCTTTTTCCTTTGTCTCTTTTTGTTTTTTTTTTTTTGAGATGGAGGCCAGGAATTTGAACCTAGGACTTTGTAGAATCTAACCCCATCCTTTTTACCATTGAGCTAGGCGTCACTAGCTAGACATAACCTTTTCAAACCTGGCGTCCGATTCCATGTGAGAAAACTGCTTTATCTTTATGCTTAAGCTGGTGAATTATGGCCCTCGTGAGCTTACAATATATACACACGCACACACACATTCATATATATATATATATATATATATATATATATATATATATATATATATATATATATATATATTATATATATATATATATATATATATATATATATATATATATATATATATATATATATATATATATATATATATATATATATATATATATATATATAGCAAGCAAACATGTCAAAAATTAAGCTTCTATCCTTTCTTGTGCCATATATCGAGTCAAATTAATTTCTTTCAGGATTACTTAATTTATTGCTTAATTTTTCTCACAACTTATGTACATCCATGAATTTTTTATGTTTTTTTAATTTTTGTTTATCTTTCTGAATTAGTGGAGCTTAATTATCATTAATATTGTCTTCTATTAGATACATCTTTATCCTATTGTTAGAAACCCTCTTTAGATACCCTTGTCTTCCCTTATCTTACTACTCGTATTCTTATCTATCTACTATCTCTTTTATCTATATATATTGATGTAATAGCTTTATGAATATACATACTGAAACTTCTTCTCCAAATTATCATGATATCAGAGCTCTCTTGGGTTTCAGTTTAACGCTTTTTGGGTTTAGCCTTTGCCCTTTGAATTTTATCCTTCTGCACTTGCACCAGCTCCGAGGTCATCCGTCGGCTCCTTATCATCTGATCAGCTCTCACAAATTGACGCATATCTTACACAAACTCTTGATATCATTGGAGTGTCTTCGACTTCTGATTCACTGTCATGTCTGTCACCTCTGAAGATTCTACTTTCTGGATATTTGACTCAGGTGCCACTTATCATATGATCTTT
Organism: Agave tequilana; assembly: GCA_038442645.1. Lineage (NCBI taxonomy): Eukaryota > Viridiplantae > Streptophyta > Magnoliopsida > Asparagales > Asparagaceae > Agave > Agave tequilana. The sequence continues at coordinate 98,473 of JAVJIF010007801.1, read as the reverse complement.
GATCATTTTGTCCTTACAAACTGTTCTCATGTTTCTGATTCAAACACACACACACACACACACACACATATGTATTGCTAATGGTTCACCTCTTGCAGTCACTCAATCTAGTAATATTATTTTCACTTCTGATCCGTCGGGTAGACTCACCTTACCTTCTGTCTTTTGCATTTTTGAACGTACCATAAAATTACTATCTGCTGGCAAACTCACCGATTATAATTGTAATGTCTTATTTATACCCAATTCTTGTATTGTTCAGGATCACACCGGAGGAACGATTGGGACAGGATGTAAGGTCAATGACTTATACAGTTAGAGTCTCTTCATCTTTCTTCATCACCACATTCCGCAATGAGTCTCTCCGTCACCTTCGATTTATGGCTATTGAAGCACCTCAACTCTTATTTAGAGGAATCTTGAGGAGAAGTTCTAGAGCTCTTCACTGGGAATTTGGCTTCACTCCTTAGATATCACTTGTGTCTAATTTTGTCATTATAAAAGTTTTAATTTCGTATTATTTGTAATTAAATTAACACTACACCTATTCACCCTTCTCTAAGTATACTTTCAGATCGACGGGTCGACCGTCCAGAATGTGATTTTAGCTCTATAGAACTAGTGGTCGACCGCCCGGTCGACCGACCAGAGTGCAAACTTGAGCCTGCACAGAGAGCAGTCGACCATACGATGGTCTAAGAGATTTCTTATTTGGATTCTGGATTTATTTCTGATCTGAATTCAGATCTGTTGGTTTCCTATTCTTCATGAATTCTCTTGCTATATATAAAGAAGGGTGTTGTCCCTAGTATTTGTAAGCTGGATTAATTGATTAATAAGATTTCTCTCCTCTTCTGTCCTGAGGACGTAGGCAATTGCCGAAGCTCGTTAAATCTGTGTTTTCTCACTCTCTCTGTGTTTTGTTCTTACCAATTTGTGACTATTCTGCATCAATACTCTAGTGCTTGAACGTAGACCTCCTGTGGGTCCCCACCAATTAGTGACATTGAAGTCCTCACCAATGAGCCAAGGTCATCTAACCCAACCTCTGGTACCTCATATTTCTTGCCAGAAGGCCTCACACCTAGTGTCACTGCAAGGCCCATATACTGAGGTAACCACAAAAATCTTATGAGAGTTCTTGTGCATGAGCTTAACTGAGAGCAAGAATTCCCTCACTAACTCACTATAAGGCAGTCAAAAACATCATCTCGCTAGCCAATGAGTCATCCACCCAAAGCTCTTAAGGTAAGGAGACTCCACCGAGTAAGGAGATTACCACCAATTGATCTAAAGAAAGAGTCGTACAAGGAAATTAATTTTGATTCCTGAAGCAATAGAACATCAATACAATGCATTTTGTGAAGTCCTGAATTTGGCTTCTTTTTGTGAGGACAACCAAGTCCTTTTACATTCTAAGAATAACATAAGGCAGAGATTAACACTTGGACAGAATAAACAATACTCAATGACATGCTGAAGGCTGAAGCCTAATCTAACATAAGCCGCCACCGCCGCTCAAGAGACATGACCACGCCAGGCCAGGTAGCCTTGGGAGGCAGAGAAGGTTGAAGACTAGGGATTGGGGAGAGGTCGCGATCACCATGTCTTTTTTGTCATTTTCTCTCTCTTAATTCTTATTCATGGCAAAGCTCAAAGTATACAAGATATTCATAATCATGAGTACATATAGTGCACACATGAACTTGCCTAGTTCTGTACTAACATGAACGTGGATATTTGGTGCACAATTGATTCACTATCATGGAGGTAGCTCCATATGAATCCAGCTGTGGTTTGTCAGCCTGCCATGACAATGTCATTTCACCAGTGCCATAGCTACCATAATAAATGCATCAAGGTCGTAAGTAAGACATGTTATAATTGGCTTGAGGTTCACCCATGCCAGCCTGCCTTCCCATGCTTGCAGCGTCGTCCATAATGGGCGCTGGAGAAATATTTGAGCCAATACCCTTAACTAATTTGCATTAGGACCAATGTTTAAATATCGTCCAATGTTGATATATTGGCCCAATATTAACTGAAATGATACTCGATATTGCTGGTATGATGAGATGTAATGGTTGATATTGCCAATTTCTATACCAAATCCTATTAATGATATCAAACCGATACTGAGATTTCAAACAATGATTTGGACAATGCCATAGTATATGTTTTACTGTTTTTGGTTGGGCACGATAATGACATGCCAAATCCCATGCAAGCCCAAATTTAGAAACACTTCCACAGAAAGAGCTCGGTCAAGAACCTTCCAAATACACAGGTTCTAAACTTTGGTTGCCTCAGTGCTCTCTAAAGCAATGGCCAACCTCTTTGTTGAGCACACATCTTATTATATGCCATTTTAACCACATACCTGCTAGTGGGATGCGCTGTCCAAACTGCTTGATCCGGCTCTATGATTTGTAGGAGGTAACCCTTGTATGAGTTGGGGGAAATTAGGAGGCAAAACTTTTTTATGCCAATCTCCAGATCTATAGGGGAGAGGTTGATGCAGTGTCTATGAGTGTCTGTACCATTTACAACTTGTTAAACACCCACAACCTGTGCATTTATACTGCACAAACCAGTAGCCACAGACAATGCCTAGGTTTTGGCACTTGGTTTACCATTGGAAATGCAAGCGCCCCTAAACCTTTATCCTACAGAACAATAAGTTAATCAGAATGGATTGTTTCACTTGTATCTGCTGGGAATTATCTGGTGCATGATATATGATGTAATAGGGTAGTAGATCGGATGTCAGACCATCAGAATAGTTGAAATTTTGGTTTAAAATTTTGATATTGGTGTCGATCGACGAATGATTTTAGTATTAATATTGTCAATATGGGTCGCCAATATGGACAATATCGGCCATACTAGAAATATCAGCCTTGATATCGACTAAAATTTAATATCGTATCAGGTATCACAACCCCAGGATATTTGAAACCATGGTGTAAACATTTTATGTCTGAAAGGAGGATCACAAGGGGTCCAATCGATAATATAGATAATATCCTTGGAAATACTTCCGTGGAGATTTGTTATTGATAGTTAACATTGTTAGAGAACCATTTTACCGAAAAACTTAAGTTAATGGCTGTGGACTAACAAAACTTAATCCTCCCCTGACAGCTTTTAGGCCACATGGAAATCCTCCAGTGTTACATAAGCCCCAGGAAAGTCAGAATTAATGAGAATAAATAAATATAACATATTTCCTTTTCCTTTTTCCTTTGTCTCTTTTTTGATTTTTTTTTTTTGAGATGGAGGCCAGGAACTTGAACCTAGGACTCTGTAGAATCTAACCCCATCCTTTTTACCATTGAGCTAGGCGTCACTAGCTAGACATAACCTTTTGAAACCTGGCGTCCGATTCCATGTGAGAAAATCGCTTTATCTACATGCTTAAGCTGGTGAATTATGGCCCTCGTGGGCTTACAATATATATATATATATATATATATATATATATATATATATATATATATATATATATATATATATTATATATATATATATATATATATCAAGCAAACATGACAAAAATTAAGCTTCTGAGTATCCTTTCTTGTGCCATATATCGAGTCAAATTAATTTCTTTCAGGATTACTGAATTTATTGCTTAATTTTTCTCACAACTAATGTACATCCATGAATTTTCTTATGTTTTTTTAATTTTTGTTTATCTTTCTGAATTGGTGGAGCTTTATTATCATTAATATTGACTTCTATTAGATATATCTTTATCCTATTGTTAGAAACCCTCTTTAGATACCCTTATCTTCCCTTATCTTACTACTTGTATTCTTATCTATCTACTCTCTCTTGTATCTATGTATATTGATGTAATATCTTTATGAATATACATACTAAAACTTCTTCTTCTCCAAATTATCATGATATCAGAGCTTTCTGGGGTTTCAGTTTAACCCTTTTTGGGTTTAGCCTTTGCACTTTGAATTTTATCCTTTCTGCACCTGCACCAGCTCCCTGGTCATCCGTTGGCTCCTTATCATCTGATCAACTCTCACTACTCGCCTCATATCTTACTCAAACTCTTGATATCATTGGACTGTCTTCGACTTTTGATTCACTGTCTTGTCTGTCACCTCTGAAGATTCTACTCTCTGGATATTTGACTCAGGTGCCACTTACTATATGATCTTTGATCATTTTATCCGTACAAACTATTCTCATGTTTCTGATTCAAACATATATATATATATATATATATATATATATATATTTATAATATATATATACTGCTAATGGTTCACCTCTTGCAGTCACTCAATCTAGTAATATTATTTTCACTTCTAATCTGTCAGGTAGACTCACCTTATATTCTCTTTTGTATTTCTAAACTTACCATAAAATTTCTATCTGCTGGCAAACTCACCGATTATAATTGCAATGTCTTATTTACACCCAATTTTTGTATTGTTCAGGATCACACCGGAGGAACGATTGGGACTGCACGTGAGGTCAATGACTTATATCAGTTAGAGTCTCTTCATCATTCTTCATCACCATATTCCGCAATGAGTCTCTCCATCACCTTCGATTTATGGCTATTGAAGCACCTCAACTCTTAATTTAGAAGAATCTTGAGGAGAAGTTTTAGAGCTCTTCACCGATAATTTAGCTTCACTTCTTAGATATCACTTGTTGTCTAATTTTGTTAGTGAAAAGTCTTTAATTCCACATTATTTGTCATTAGATTAACACTACACCTATTCACCCCCCTCTAAGTATACTTTCAGACCGACAGGTTGACCGTCCAGAATGTGATTTTAGCTCTGCAGAACTAGCGGTCGACCGCCCGGTCAACCGACCAGAGTGCAAACTTGAGCCTGCACAGAGAGCAGTCGACCATACGATGGTCTGAACAATTTCCTATTTGGATTCTTGATTCATTTCTGATCTGAATTCAGATCTGTTGGTTTCCTATCCTTCATGAATTCTCTAGCTATATAAAGAAGGGTGTTGTCCCCAGTATTTGTAAGCTGAATTAATTAATTAATAAGTTTTCTCTCCTCTTCTATCCCGAGGATGTAGGCAATTGCCGAACCTCGTTAAATCTGTGTTTTTCTTACCTATTTGTGACTGTTCTGCATCAATACTCTGGTGCTTGAACGTAGACCTCGGTGGGTTCCCAACAATTAGTGACATTGAAGTCCTCACCAATGAGCCAAGGTCATATGACCCAACCTCTGGTACCTCATATTCTTGCAGAAGGCCTCACACCTAGTGTCACTGCAAGGCCCATATACTGAGATAACCACAAAAATCTTATGAGAGTTCTTGTGCATGAGCTTAACTGAGAGCAAGAATTCCCTCACTAACTCACTATAAGACAGTTAAAAACATCATCTCGCCAGCCAATGAGTCATCCACCCAAAGCTCTTAAGGTAAGGAGACTCCACAGAGTAAGGAGATTACCACCAATTGATCTAAAGAAAGAGTCATAAAGGGAAATAAAATTTTGATTCCTGAAGCAATAGAACATCAATACAATGCATTTTGTGAAAGTCCTGAATTTGGCTTCTTTTGTGAGGACAACTGAGTGCTTTACGTTCTAAGAATAACATAAGGCAGAGATTAAACACTTGGACAGAATAAACAATACTCAATGACATGCTGAAGGCCGAAGCCCAATCTAACATAAGCCACCACCGCCGCTCAAGAGAGATGACCACGCCAGGCCAGGTAGCCTTGAGGCTGAGAAGGTTGAGGACTAGGGATTAGGGGGAGGTCGCGATCACCATGTCTCTTTTATTATTTTCTCTCTTTTAATTCATATTCATGGCAAAGCTTAAAGTATACAAGACATTCATAATCATGGGTATATATAGTGCACATATGAACTTGCCTAGTTCTGTACTAGCATGAATGTGGATATTTGGTGCACAATTGATTCACTATCGTGGAGGTAGCAAGAGTCCATATGAATCCAGCTGTGGTTTGTCAGCCTGCCATGACAATGTCATTTCACCAGTGCCATAGCTACCATAAAAAATGCATCAAGGTCGTAAGTAAGACGTGTTATAATTGGCTTGAGGTTCACCCATGCCAGCCTGCCTTCCCATGCTTGCAGCGTCGTCCATAATGGGGGCTGGAGAAATATTTGAGCCAATACTCTTAACTAATTTGCATTGGGACCAATGTTTAAATATCGTCCAATGTTGATATAATGACCCAATATTAACCGAAATGATACTCGATATTGCTGGTATGATGAGATGTAATGGTTGATATTGCCAATTTCTATACCAAATCCTATTAATGACATCAAACCGATACTGATTCAAAAATGCCATAGTATATGTTTTATTGTTTTTGGTTGGGCACGATAATGACATGCCAAATCCCATGCAAGCCCAAATTTAGAAACACTTCCACAGAAAAAGCTCGGTCAAGAACCTTCCAAATACAATGGTTCTAAACTTTGGTTGCCTCAGTGCTCTCTGAGGCAATGGCCGACCTCTTTGTTGAGCGCACATCTTATTTTATGCCATTTTAACCACATACCTGCTTGTGGGATGCGCTATCCAAACTGCTTCATCCGGCTCTATGGTTTGTAGGAGGTAATCCTTGTATGAGTGGGGGAAATTAGGAGGCAAAACTTTTTTATGCCAATCTCCAGTTCTATGGGGGAGAGGTTAATGCAGTACCTATGAGTGTCTGTACCATTTACAACTTGTTAAAGACCCACAACCTGTGCATTTATACCTGCACAAACCAGTAGCCACAGACAATGCTTAGGTTTTGGCACTTGGTTTACCATTGGAAATGCAAGCGCCCCTAAACCTTTATCCTACAGAACAATAAGTTAATCAGAATGGATTGTTTCACTTGTATCTGCTGGGAATTATCTGGTGCATGATATTTGATGTAATAGGTTAGTAGGTCGGATGTCAGACCTTCAGAATAGTTGAAATTTTGGTATAAACTTTTGATATTGGTGTCGATTGACCAAGGATTTTAGTATCAATATTGTCAATATGGGCCGCCAATATTGACAATATCGGCCACACTAGAAATATCAGCCTTCATATCGACTAAAATTTAATATCGTATCGGGTATCACAACCCTAGGAAATTTGAAACAATGGTAAAAACATTTTATGTCTGAAAGGAGGATCACAAGGGGACCAATCGGTAATATAGATAATATCCTTGAAAATACTTCCGTGGAGATTTGTTATTGATAGTTAACATTGTTAGAGAACCATTTTACCGAAAAACTTAAGTTAATGGCTGTGGACTAACAAAACTTAATCCTCCACCTAACAGCTTTTAGGCCACATGGAAATCCTCCAGCGTTACACAAGCCCCAGGAAATTCAGAATTAATGAGGATAAATAAATATAACATATTTCCTTTTCCTTTTTCCTTTGTCTCTTTTTTGATTTTTTTTTTTTTTGAGATGGAGGCCAAGCACTTGAACCTAGGACTTTGTAGAATCTAACCCCATCCTTTTTACCATTGAGCTAGGCGTCACTAGCTAGGCATAACCTTTTGAAACCTGGCATCTGATTCCATGTGAGAAAACCGCCTTATCTACATGCTTAAGCTGGTGAATTATGGCCCTCGTGGGCTTACAATATATATATATATATTATATATATATATATATATATATATATATATATATATATATATATATATATATATATATATATATATAGCAAGCAAACATGACAAAAATTAAGCTTCTGAGTATCCTTTTGCCAAATATCGAGTCAAATTAATTTCTTTCAGGATTACTGAATTTATTGCTAAATTTTTCTCACAACTTATGTACATCCATGAATTTTTTATGTTTTTTAATTTTTGTTTACTTTCTGAATTGGTGGAGCTTAATTATCATTAATATTGACTTCTATTAGATATATCTTTATCCTATTGTTAGAAACCCTCTTTAGATACCCTTATCTTCCCATATCTTACTACTCGTATTCTTATTTATCTACTCTCTCTTGTATCTATATATATTGATGTAATATCTTTATGAATATACATACTGAAACTTCTTCTTCTCCAAATTATCATGATATTAGAGCCCTCTTGGGTTTCAGTTTAACCCTTTTTGGGTTTAGCCTTTGCACTTTGAGTTTTATCCTTTCTGCACCTGCACCAGCTTCGTGGTCATCCGTCGGCTCCTTATCATCTGATTAGCTCTCACAAATTGTCTCATATCTTACTCAAACTCTTGATATCATTGGAGTGTCTTCGACTTTTGATTCACTGTCATGTCTGTCACCTCTGAAGATTCTACTCTCTGGATATTTGACTCAGGTGCCACTTACCATATGATCTTTGATCATTTTGTCCTTACAAACTGTTCTCATGTTTCTGATTAATATATATATATATATATATAATATATATATATATATATATATATATATATATATATATATATATATATATATATATATATATATATACTGCTAATGGTTCACCTCTTGCAGCCACTCAATCTAGTATATTATTTTCACTTCTGATCCGTCGGGTAGAATCACCTTAACTTCTGTCTTTTGTATATCTAAACTTATTATAAAATTACTATCTGCTGGCAAACTCACCGATTATAATTGCAATGTCTTATTTACACCCAATTCTTGTATTGTTCAGGATCACACCAGAGGAACGATTGGGACAGGACGTAAGGTTAATGACTTATATCAGTTAGAGTCTCTTCATCTTTCTTCATCACCACATTCCGCAACGAGTCTCTCCGTCACCTTCGATTTATGGCTATTGAAGCACCTCAACTCTTAATCTAAATGAATCTTGAGAAGTTCTAGAACTCTTTACCGGGAATTTGGCTTCACTCCTTAGATATCACTTGTGTCTAATTTTGTTAGTGTAAAAGTTTTTAATTCCGCATTACTTGTCATTAGATTAACACTACACCTATTCACCCCCCTCTAAGTATACTTTCAGACCAACGGGTCGACCGTCTAGAATGTAATTTTTATCTCTGCAGAACTAGCGATCGACTGCCCGGTCGACCGACCAGAGCGCAAACTTGAGCCTGCACAGAGAGCAGTCGACCATACGATGGTCTGAGCGATTTTATATTTGGATTCTGGATTTATTTCTGATCTGAATTCAGATCTGTTGGTTTCCTATCCTTCATGAATTCTCTGGCTATATAAAGAAGGGTGTTGTTCCCAGTATTTGTAAGCTGAATTAATTAATTAATAAGATTTCTCTCCTCTTCTGTCCCGAGGACGTAGGCAATTGCTGAACCTCGTTAAATCTGTGTTTTCTTTCTTTCTCTCTCTGTTTTGTTCTTACCAATTTGTGACTGTTCTGCATCAATACTCTGGTGCTTGAACGTAGACCTCCGGTGGGTCCCCACCAATTAGTGACATTGAAGTCCTCACCAATGAGCCAAGGTCATCTGACCCAACCTCTGGTACCTCATATTTCTTGCCAGAAGGCCTCACACCTAGTGTCACTGCAAGGCCCATATACTGAGGTAACCACAAAAATCTTATGAGTCTTGTGCATGAGCTTAACTGAGAGCAAGAATTCCCTCACTAACTCACTATAAGGCAGTCAAAAACCTCATCTCGCCAGCCAATGAATCATCCACCCAAAGCTCTTAAGGTAAGGAGACTCCACCGAGCAAGGAGATTACCACCAATTGATCTAAAGAAAGAGTCATACAGGGAAATTAATTTTTGATTCCTGAAGCAATAGAACATCAATAAAATGCATTTTGTGAAAGTCCTGAATTTGGCTTCTTTTTGTGAGGACAACCGAGTCCTTTTACATTCTAAGAATAACGTAAGGCAGAGATTAAACACTTGGACAGAATAAACAATACTCAATGACATGCTGAAGGCTGAAGCCCAATCTAACATAAGCCGCCACCGCCGCTCAAGAGACATGACCACGCCATGCCAGGTAGCCTGGGAGGCTGAGAAGGTTGAAGACTAAGGATTGGAGGGAGGTCGCGATCACCATGTCTCCTTTAGATCACCATGTCTCCTTTAACATTTTCTCTCTCTTAATTCTTATACTTGGCAAAGCTTAAAGTATATAAGGCATTCATAATCATGGGTACATATAGTGGACATATGAACCTGCCTAGTTCTGTACTAACATGAACGTGGATATTTGGTGCACAATTGATTCACTATCGTGGAGGCAGCAAGAGTCCATATGAATCCAGTTGTGGTCTGTCAGCCTGCCATGACAATGTCATTTCATCAGTGTCATAGCTACCATAATAAATGCATCAAGGTCATAAGTAAGACGTGTTATAATTGGCTTGAGGTTCACCCAAGCCAGCCTGCCTACCCATGCTTGCAGCGTCGTCCATAATGGGCGCTGGAGAAATATTTAAGCCAATACCCTTAACAAATGTGCATTGGGATCAATGTTTAAATATTGTCCAATGTTGATATATTGGCCAATATTAACTGAAATGATACTCGATATTGCTGGTATGATGAGATGTAATGGTTGATATTGCCATTTTCTATACCAAATCCTATTAATGATATCAAATCGATACTGAGATTTCAAACAATGATTTGGACAATGCCATAGTATATTTTTTATTGTTTTTGGTTGGGCATGATAATGACATGCCAAATCCCATGCAAGCCCAAATTTAGAAACACTTCCACAGAAAGAGCTCGGTCAAGAACCTTCCAAATACACAGGTTTTAAACTTTGGTTGCCTCAATGCTCTTTGAAGTAATGACCAACCTCTTTGTTGAGCACACATCTTATTATATGCCATTTTAACCACATACCTACTAGTGGGATGCGCTGTCCAAACTGCTTGATCCGACTCTATGGATTTGTAGGAGGTAACCCTTGTATGAATGGGGGAAATTAGGAGGCAAAACCTTTTTATGACAATCTCCAGTTCTATGGGGGAGAGGTTGATGCAGTGTCTATGAATGTCTGTACCATTTACAACTTGTTAAACACCTACAACCTGTGCATTTATACCTGCACAAACCAGTTGCCACAGACAATGCTTAGGTTTTGGCACTTGGTTTACCATTGAAAATGCAAGCGCCCCTAAACCTTTATCCTACATAACAATAAATTAATCAGAATGGATTGTTTCACTTATATCTGCTGGGAAATATCTGGTGCATGATATATTATGTAATAGGTTAGTAGGTCGGATGTCAGACCTTCAGAATAATTGAAACTATAGTTTAAAATTTTGATATTGGTGTCGATCGACCAATGATTTTAGTATTAATATTGTCAATATGGGTCGCCAATATTGACAATATCGGCCATCCTAGAAATATCGGCTATGATATCGACTAAAATTTTAATATCGTATCGGGTATCACAACCCCAGGATATTTGAAACCATGGTAAAAACATTTTATGTCTGAAAGGAGGATTATAAGGGGACCAATCGGTAATATAGATAGTATCCTTCAAAATACTTCCGTGGAGATTTGTTATTGACAGTTAACATTGTTAGAGAACCATTTTACCAAAAAACTTAAGTTGATGGCTGTGGACTAACAGAATTTAATCCTCCCCGACAGCTCTTAGGCCACATGGAAATCCTCCAGCGTTACACAAGCCCCAGGAAAGTCAGAATTATTGAGGATAAAAAAATATAACCTATTTCCTCTCTCTCTCTCTCTCTCTCTCTCTCTCTCTCTCTCTCTCTCGATGGAGACCAGGAACTTGAACCTAGGACTTTGTAGAATCCAACCCCATCTTTTACCATTGAGCCAGGCGTCACTAGCTAAACACAAACCTCTTGAAACCTGGCGTCCAATTCCATGTGAGAAAACCACTTTATCTACATGCTTTAAGCAGGTGAATTATGGCCCTTGTAGGCTCACAATGTATATATCAAGCAAACATGACAAAAATTAAGCTTCTGAGAATCCTTTCTTGTGCCATATATCGAGTCAAATTAATTTCTTTCAGGATTATTGAATTTATTGCTTAATTTTCTCACAACTTATGTCCATCCATGAATTTTCTTATGTTTCTTTTTTTAAATTTTGTATTTCTTTCTGAATTGGTGGAGCTTAACTATCATTAATATCAACTTCAATTTTTCTGTATCTTACATCTTCTCGCTAACTACTATTTTCAGGGGAGGGAGAAGCTTGGAAAGTGGAAGCAATGTTTAAATCATTCGTCACTCTGAAATGAAACTTTACTTTCTCATTTAAAGAAACCTTCTGCTAAAGCCAGCCATGAGGCATTCAATTCACAGTGCACATTTGTAAATATATACAGCAGTTAAATTTCACTTCGAAAGGTGGAAATGCTGCTTTCAACAATGAAATATGTTGATATTTCTGTTCTTCATTGAATCACTACACAGTACATACAAGTATATTGTATGGGCTGAGTGAAAAAAAGAAAATGCCCTTGTTACAGTAGATGTTGTGTATTTTATGTTCTGTAACCTACAGCATATTTTCGTCAATTATCAGAGGAGGTGAAGGTTGGAGAAAATTCTACGAGTTGCAGGCTTTTCACGCCATTGGCAAATATATTTGTTGTGTTTTACTGTGAACGAGACTCCTTATTACGTAATCTAAAATATAAAAAATGTTTTCTTTTTCATTTTCTATACATTTTTATGATTTTTTTCCTCTTTCAATTGAAATAGCGAAACAGTCGTATCTTCTTTCCTTCTGGTCTTAGGGTAAATTGCAGAAAACGCCTTTGTATTATTATTATTTGATAAAAAAAATCCTGCACTATTGCATTGGGGAGAAAATCTCTCTTGACTATCAAATTCAGCAAAAAGAATGTGTATTATTGCAAGATTTGACAATAACTCTTGATCTGTAGAACTCAGCAAAGAACACACTTTTGCTTGTTAAGATACGATTAAAAATTCTTATTTATTATCTCAGAATCAATAAAATTTGTAAAACATTACGTTAGTATAAAAGTGTTTTTACTGAATTTAATTAAAACGATCGAAGGAAGGTTTTTTCACTCATATATAAACTTTATTTGTCTGTTCGTCTTCATCCGAGAGAGAAAATATCATCGTCTCCCTTCTTCTTCCTCCTCCAACAGCTCTCTCATCTTTCTTTCTTCTTCTTTTTAATCTCTCCCCTCCTCCTGGTCGATTGGTCAGTTTTCTACTGACAGCAACGACATACTAGTAGTAAAATAAGATTTTTTTTTTTTTTCATTTCAATAGTAGAAAACGGTGTGGCAGTCCGAAATTGGCCACAACTTGTTTCTTGATAGCTTGATCGCAATGATGTCCTCTTCAACATTTGGATTACAGGTAAGCCTCAGTTCTTAACAACTGATGCCCACTTTATCCCCTCCAAAACAAAACCACTCCTTATCATAACTCAATCCCTCTCTCTCTCTGTCTCTCTCTCTGCTTCGAACCCCTCATGAAATCCCTTCAAGACGTTCATTTCTTCCCCAAATCCTCTCCTCTCCTCCAATTCCCAGCTGCCAATCTCCCCATTTCCCTCTCATTTCCTTTCTCCCCTCCAAGACCCCGTCACGATCGACTTTCAACCCAGAAGACCTCATCTTCCCCCAAAATTTCACCTACCCATCTCCCAAATTCTCCCGATATCAATGTTCAAGCCCGAAAGATCCCTTCTTTCTTCACTTTACAGCTACCCATCTCAAAGAATTAGCTTTCCTGACATCCTTATCCTTCACTTCGCCTTCCTTAGCGGCTGAAACTGAACAAGTCTCTGATAAGATCAATATAGAGTCAATTGTGACTTCCATTGATGATTTCTTTAACCGATATCCTTTCTTTGTGGCCGGTTGCACAGTCATTTGGTTAGTTGTCATACCACTGACTCAAGAGTATGTGAAGAAATATAAGTTTATTTCGCCCATTGATGCTTTCCGAAAGCTTAGAGATTTGCCCAATTCACAGTTGCTGGATATCAGGAAGAAGCAGAGCATAAATTATTTGAGTTCTCCGAATTTGAAGGTTTTGAATAAGAGCGTGGTTCAGTTGGAGTTTGTGGAGGGGGAAGAAGAGGGATTCGTAAAGGAGGCTTTGAAGAGATTTGGTGATCCTGGGAACACTGTTCTTTGTGTCCTTGACAAGTGAGCTTCAGAACTTTGAATCATTGGAAATTTTATTTATTTATTTATTCAAATCATGGGTGAATAATGCTGTGGATTTTGATGTAAAATGTTACTTGTATTCCAATGTGCTTTCGGAGTTGATAAATAAATTTTGCATGTTATATGAGATTCTATTGTAAGTTGAAAGTTGTTTTCAGTGTTTAAATTCTATCATTTATTAGTTGAGGGTGTTAGTTAATTGTGAATTATTTGATGTGGGTTTGACTGAGTTAAATCATAATTCTATCATGATAGTTATATAGTTGAAGCCTTAGAAAATTGAACCTTAAGTATATTTATATCCATCAAAACATTTGGTGTGCCACGGTATCCTTTCATCTTTCGTTAAATTGTGTTGAGCAACTGCCTTATATTATTCTGCCAAACATTTCGTATTTCTTCAACGAGCATATCCCTTTAGTATTATCCTACTTTCACTTGATATCTGCTAGATTATCTTTTACTCTTTCTATCACGTACTTTCCCTAGTCAAAAGCTATGTATTTCTCTAATTTAATCTTCCTACCAATGATCTAATCAAGAATTTACCTGCATGGTTGGCTTATAGACAAATATTTGTTTCTTTTTTCCTTTTTCCTCCCTTCCATGTGATTTACCGGCATCTGAAAACAGTAGGCATATCCATCACAGGAAATATTTTGAACTATCAGTATTTCCTACTTTTTCGTCTAATAATATGGAAAATGCTAGTTAACCAAGCAAATATGCTATCATGATGTTCATTCCACCTTTTGACAGCGCTTTAAATTCTAATGTCAAACCCTTTTGTATTTTTGAGCTGCTTTCACCTGGTTATTTGGAAGAAAAGATTGTTACATCTTCTAAATATTTAATGTAGTGACTATTGTCTAAATTTTTCGACAATGTAAGCTTACCTGATGTTCAAAATATGCTTCCTCTTTGACCATAATTTTACTTCCTCATTGAAAAGGGAGAAAAGATGATAAAGATTGAGGTCTTATAATTCTCAATCTTCATCTATTTGGGTGAATTTCAAAATGGGGAAGACGATGTTGGCAAGAAATGCTTCCAAGTTGTAAAACTACCTAATCAAATAATCTGAACATTCAATTCGTAATAAAGACTTAGTAAAGAGGTAGGTTTTGAGCCCCGAAACAGTTGTGAGTTTATCTGAGAGGCTTTGCATACTCTAGTATGATTTTTTGCAAAAAGTAATTCTTTTATTTCAAGAAATGAAGGAAGTTTTTTTTTGTGTGTGCGCGCGCACGCGCGCACACCTGCTTGCTTGCGTGCGCTACTGGGAGCACTTTTCTGAGTATTCTGTTTTTGTGTAAGGTAGCTTTGATGGAAATTCTCTGGAGGTAGCTGAATTATTGTTTAAAAATGGCTTTAAAGAGGCATATGCAATCAAAGGTGGACTTAGAGGAAAGGATGGATGGCAGGTTAGCTTATCTGATAAACCCAGATACTGATTTCTTAAATTTATAAATCATAATCGTAGTTGTATCATTAACATTGCTTAACTTCGGTTCAAGTGAGTCAGTTCACATCCAAATTCTACCTTTACTTTGATTGTGAAGTCTGATGCATTTGAACTAGACTTACTGAATGTTTGAACGTATCACATTTCAATTTCCATGAGCTCTTACTAGAATTAAAATGTATCCAAGAGAGTATTACACTTGAGGTCCTTTCTATCCTTGAAGTTTGTTACATGTTATTTTAAGAAATCATAGTACACACACACACACACACACACACACACACACACACACACACACACACACACAGAGAGAGAGAGAGAGAGAGAGAGAGAGAGAGAGAGAGAGATGATTTGAATTTTCAATTTTTGTAGGCAATTCAAGAAACCCTTCTTCCACCATCCATGCATGTTTACCCGAATAAAAAGAAGAGCAAGCGATCAGTTCAGTTTGAAAAGTACAGCGAGAGGATAGATGAAAAGAATAATGGGAATGGACAAGCACCACTCTCTTCTAGCATAAAGCCAGAGCATAATAAGAATACTGAAAATGGACGCAGAAAACCTGTGGAAACATCTGCAGAGGCAGAAACCGACAAATGGAAGACCATTGTCACCATACCCAAAGGTAAAATTTCTTAAGTTCTATCTTTAATTGATTCTGTTTATAGTCATGTATAATCTGCTGCTCTTCTGTTTACTGATTTTTTACACACATAACTTGATTGATCCAAGATGTGCACAAGCATATGAAATTACTGTGCTCACATGGGACAAACTACTTTGTGGAGTAAAGTTTTCAGGGCATAGGCATGGCAGGTTTTTCCTTGAGAAATCATTATTGCAAGTGTGTCTAGACAGTAATTCTTGATTATCTTAGACTACCAAGATGGTTGTTTCAATTGAAAACCATTGCAAGTGTCAATTTTGGAATAGCTTAGATTTCTGACCTAATAAAGTTGATAGAAAACTGAATATTTCGTATATATAATGTTTAGTTATTTATTTGGTCTCATTTCCTCAAATTCTTAACAATATTCAAAATGACATGGTAGCAAACTTTATCTATTAATATGCAAGAAAACATAAAAGCATAAGCACACCAGAAGTCATATAATTTATTTCAAATCAAACGGAACTAATATAAACTAAGGGATGTTATACTTTTGTAACTATTATAGAAACTCTTGGCATTATTCATATTGATTATATTCATACATACCCATATCTTATTTCTTATATTTATAAAATACTCCTTGTTTGGTTTTCTAGAACAAAAAAGGAATAGTATGTGAATAATCTCAATCCTGCTACCCTAGTTAAAATTTATTAGGAGGAATTAGCCCATCATTTGTTCTTCCCAATTAACTGATCACGTTCCTTGCTATTTTCTCCTCACTTATACCTGGTAACTTCCAGCAAATTAGAACCTTCCAACAATTAAAGGGTTGCAAACAAGGTTTCAATTAATATCAGTCGATTCCGACATATATTAACAATGTCGTATCAGGTTTTAAGGTACCTAGAATAGTATCAACTCTATAATATTGGGGCCTATATCGGGGCAATATTGCCATAATGGTTGGTATTACTGATATTAGTAGCCGATATTGATAACTAAAATCCATTGGCGGATACCAATACAAATATCGAGATTTTAAACCATGGCTACAAAGGTAGGTATCAAAACTCTAACCATTCATGCTAATGGAGGGAATTGTGAGTTTAACGGCAAAGGAGAAAGTGGACTATAGTTATTTTTATATGAGTGGAGGGACGTTATGGTCATGATTCCTTTTTTTATTTTCTTTCCACCAGAAGTGTGTTGGATATTCTTGACTCTGACTTTCAGACAATGTTCTCAATTTTTTTTGCTAACATCAGACTATGATCTCATATAAAATCCTGTTCACAAAATCCAAATGTTGTAGGCATCAATAAGCATTGCAATGCACCGATGCACATAAGTGAATTCTAACTGAAGCTTACCTTAGTCAAACTATCCAAATGTTGTAGGCATCAATAAGCATTGCAATGCACTGATGTACATAAGTGAATTCTAACTGAAGCTTACCTTAGTCAAACCCAACGTGGCCACATTATGAGAAGAGCGGCGTGAGTTGGAAGTGAAAGAATAGAAATAAAAGGACAAAACACCAAACATTTAAAGTCAAACCTTATTGAAAGAACACCTACATTTGATGTAAGCATGGTGTGGGGTATAAGCGTTCATCATGGTGGCCATTCAAGTAGCAGAAGGAAATTCTAGCAAAAAGTTAAAACAATATGATGCACATAAGGAAATATGAATAACACAAGTAGTTTTTAGTAACAAGTGTGAAACAAAGGGATATGCATGCCAAAATCCCATAAACCTAATACACAACGGAAAGAGTGTGAACGCAAATAACAATATAGCACAAAAATATATCTATTTACACTGATATGTTATTGAGTAAAACTATTCATCCACAAGTCTTAAGACTTCTATTAAAAAATTACACAAGTCTTAAGACTTCTATTAAAAAATTACATGAGGTGCGCTACATGGACGACGCATATGGTGACTTCTCCCTCAAGTCCTCTCTGATTGACATCAAAGAAACTATTTTCGAAAATTTAGTAACTGAGCCGAAGCTACTTTAAACACATTGGTCGCAACTGCGCATAAAACTTTTACTTTTTTGTATGCAGTACCCAGACCTGAAACCGCCTGCTTCTCCAACGCCATCCAAACCCCAAAGTTGATGCTGGATATGAACGAGATGGCTCGCCATATAGCACATAATATTTGATAGCCACCTTTCGTGCAAACTTTTTGTATCACTGCATGGAAGTTTTGTTGCTGCTGAACAGGAGCTGCAGGTAGGAAGGCAGCATTTGTTTCTTCCCTCTTTCTAGTATGATTATCATTCTGAACACTCATTGCCCCAGTGTTTGAACGAGTGATTTGTTTAATTATTCTGGGTGAGAATTTTGTAGAGTTGGCGTATTGTAGCTTTTTGGGATTGAAAGAAGATGATTTGCTTCGGAAAAAGGTCGGTTGGGTGCAAGCTTTGACAGAACTGCAGTGATAGAAGATACTTTCATGTTTGAATCCTGACTTGAAACGTGCATGAATTTATCCCTTGTATTTTCTCTCTTTTTTCTTTATGTAATCTAGGGCCTCTTGAGAAATTTGAAGAACTACAGCAGGCAAAAAATGATCAAATGCTTGTGATGATAATGCTGGCTTTGTGATTGGCACTGTAGCACAAGAAGTAAAGTCTCTTTGCACTGGGCAAAAGGTCTAGAAATTAAATGCTACTTGTAACTGGTTGTTGCGTGTTTTCCCAAAAAAACCCTAATTCGAGACGTTTGTGATTTTTCTTCATGGCTTGTATTGTGTCTATGTAATCAAGGTCTTTTGAGCAATTTGGAGATTTAAATGCAATATTTTCATTATTTCTAATGTATATTCTCACTATCCTAGTTGGTTTAAGTTTTTTTTTAATCTTATTTTTGAATTTAATCACAAAGGTTGACCTCTTCAGATTGTATTGTGTTTATGTAATCAAGATCTTTTGAGCAATTTGGAGATCTAAATGCAATATTTTCATTATTTCTAATGTATATTCTAACTATGCTAGTTGGTTTAAGGTTTTTTTTTAAAATCTCATTTTTTAATTTAATCGCAAAGGTTGACCTCTTCAGATTTTATTTACTAAAATCGACCTCCTTTCAGTGACGTTAGCGAGGGGGCGCAATTATCCTGCCAATGTGGCATACTTTTTACTTTTATGAGTTTTTTTTCCCTACAATCGGTTGGCAACTCAGAACCTAAAATAATTGGTCTTATCCAAACCCTAAATACTTGCTCTTTTAGGTTCTGAATTGACAATAGGAAATCTAGTTTTTTTTTTTTAATTTGTGTGTGTGTGTGTGTGTGTGAGAGAGAGAGAGAGAGAGAGAGAGAGGGAGAGGGAGAGGGGGGGGGGGGGCGGGGTAAAAATTGCAAGACACAAGGTATCCTCACAATTGTCTTTGGGTTGAAGGTAACTCTAGATTTATAATTCTATCTGTGTTGCTAGTCACAACCCATTCTGCCCGATATTTAAAGATACCAAGGAGATGCTACAACATGCCCCAAGCGGGCGTGCATCACATACCTACAGAGAGGGAAACTAACCAGCTGAATGAATGGTTAGCGTAGGGATGGCTATCGGGGCGGGTCGAATCGTCCGACTCATACCGTTCAACTCGTAAGAACATGGGCTGAACCCTATCGACCCGTGTACATAACGGGTCAAGATGGTGTGACCTGTCTCGTACAAACAGGACGGGTTAGATTCATCCTGTAACGAATCATGGGACAAATCGGGTCGGAAAAAATTTCCCCAACCTCTCTTAGGGTTTTTTTTAATGTTCAAAATTATTTTAATGTGTGAGGGGGGATAATTATTTCCTGACCCCTATATTGTTTTTTAATTTTTTTTTATCCCTAGAGTTGATGGGAAATTCAAAATTTTCAAATAATAATAATAATAATAAAAATCTGAGACGGGTCCAACCCGTCTCGACGAATCCGGGTAGTGATCGGGTCAAGAGACCTGATTCGTTCTCTGATTCTTTGCTTCGTCTCATTGGATTCGTCACGAGACGGGTTCAACCTATCTCATAACGAATTATTTGGGCTAACGGGACGAATCATCCCTAGGTTAGCGATGCGATGAGGAGGGGTGTGTCTTAAATAAATAGCCTTTGGCTCGATTACCCAAAAAATCAAGGGAGAGAGAAGCCTGCAGAAAAAAGAAATTAGTTTCCAACCTGATTTTTCATTTTTAGCCTATTTATGTTGGAGGTTGGCAACTCAGAGAACATAGGTAAAAAGATTGAAAATGGTTGACTTGCGCCTGGCGTCTACATGACACATCAAAAGTTGATTTTTGTACTTAAATTTGTGAGAGGTCTTTTTTTCTAATTAAATTCAAAAATGAGATTTTTTAAAAAAAAATTGCCCTTGGTTAATTCATATTTCAACCAAGTGCTCTGAATTGTGATCTTATATACACTTCGCCATTTCTTGCCTTCCTTTAACTGAAAAATCTAGTATTTTGAGCCAAGCAGTGGAACTCCAAGTGTAATTTCAATTATCCATCTCTATTAGCAAACTCCTTGGAGCCCATGTCATTATCCTCCTCCTCCTCTCCAAACTGATCTTAGTCACCCATGTGCCAACATCATTTAGTATAATAACCTTCATTTAAATCCACCTGCTCATACCTCTACAACTACAGTAGTTTTTACTATATTCAACCTAGTATATTTCTAAATAAAGTTGCATTTTTCAAAGCATATTGTAGATTCATCTAGTTATCTAAAAGATACTCTAAAAGTTCTGTTTTTTTTTTTTAGAGTAACATAACTCTCCTAAGAAAAAGATAAAAAGTATGTGCTTTTTGCATGTGATATAGATCTAGTTAAATTATGTATATAGGAGGAGAGGAGATCTGAATCAAACCATAACTCCACTATGATCTCGACTTTGTTCAACTGTTCTAATTGTTATTTTGATGATTACTTCTAAAAGTCATCTATTTTTTTGAATGAAGGGCCGTAACCGTAGCTTATTGGATGTAGCGCTGGTTACTCACATTAATACGTAGCTCATTGCAAGGAATCATACAACCAATTGCTGTAGAGGTGGAGGTTTAGACATTTAGGAGCCGTCTTGTGTGCTGCAACGTTGCTGGATCTCCTTTCAAATTTCAAGTTCACACTCGCATGGGTCCTGAGAAAGCTGCGACACTCAGTTGACGACATGAGCTGCACGCCAGGGGGGAGAAACAGCTCTGTGGGTGCTACAGTGTGCCGAGCTCTTGGCATCACTGGCGACAACACAGCTCGCATCTTGCCTTGCCGCTGCCAGCTTGAGGCCAAGCAGGATAGCCTTGGCCTCAGCTAGCTCTTGATTCGAGGTGTTAACGTGTGCCAAACAAGCAGAGTTCGAGGCGACGGCTGTATCCACGTTTATCCTGAACACATTGGGGGCGGGAGCCAACCAAGATTGTTGTGTCGCTGCATTGCTAGTAGTTGTTGGGAAAACGAAGAATTAAACAGGAATTTTTTTAGCAGAATTAAGGCGAGATATGTTGATAAAATCAACCGGATAATGATTGGAGTGTGTTCTCCTTACATTAAAGATAAACGTGGTACATTTACATGTTCAATTCCGTTTTAGAATGAATGAGATATTCAAGTTTAAAGTTTACCTAATTCAAAAGCTAAAGGAGACTAAAGGTAGCTCAAACATTTAGTCCCACATTGAATATGGGGTGGCAGTTTGAAGGTTTACATAGAGAAAAATGGGAACAAAAAGTGTGCCCTTTTGGTACTTAGAGTTTTCACGCGCGAATGGGAAAAAACAATGCCCGCGCGCAGCGGTTCTGGAACGAACAACTTCTACTCCAAATGACAAGCGCTATTTCTAAGATATATAGTGCTATTCAAATACCGTGAAAGGAGTGTGTATCTTAGGAGACTTCTAGTAACCCGTTAGGACCGTAATTGTCTTAAGAACCGAATTCGTTGTACAGGAGTTATACTAAAATATAACATTGATTAGTTGTTAGATCTATTTCTTCATTTAACATTCTTAAGACAATTAATATTCTTGAAGTTTTTAACTTCTATTCTGCTTGAAATTGCAGAAGATGTCTGAGACTAATCAGGACAATACTAGTAAGGCATCAAATATGTAAATTCAAACATTGATGCATGCTCCACTTTCTAGCCCGAAGCCGGAGAAACCAGAAAAATTTGATGGCACTGAATTTAAGAGGTGGCAACAGAAAATGCTCTTCTACTTGACCACTCTACATTTGGCCAAATTTCTGCAAGAGAATCCATTAAAACCTGGCGCTGATCGGGACTCAATCCTTGCAGTTGATGCATGGACGCAAGGTGACTTTTTTTTTTTACCGAAACTACCTCTTAAATGGATTTGATGACTCTCTTTACAATGTCTACAGTCCTATCACAATGACAAAGAAGTTATGAGCAAGTCTTGATAAGAAATATAAGACTGAGTATGCCAGTAGCAAGAGTTCATCGTGGGACGATTTCTGAAGTACAAAATGGTGGATAACAAGACTGTGATCAGTTCAGTGCAAGAATTCTAACTTATCTTGCATGAGATAGAGTGTGAAGGTATGTTTCTACCTGAAATTTTTCAGGTTGCTACTATCGTGAAGAAACTCCCAGCTGCGTGGAGAGATTTCAAGAACTACCTAAAGCACAAGCTCAAAGAGCTAAAGTTGGAAGATCTCATTGTGAGGCTTCAGATTGAAGAAGACAACCGTAAGTTCGAGAAAAGGAGCAACAAGAACTCCTATGAATCCAACGCCAATGTGATCGAAGACTCAAAGGAAAAAATGTCTACTTTCATAGGCTTGAAGCGGAAGAAGACTGCATTCTTAAATGGTGAATTAAATGAAGAAATATATATGGAGTAACATGAAGGATTTATAATCAAAGGACAAGAACATAAAGTATGTAAATTGGTTAAATCTTTATACAGTTTAAAGCAGGCTCTAAAATAATGTCATGAGAAATTTGATAGTGTCATGATCAAAGATAGATTCACTATCAATGAATGCGATAAGTGCGTTTGTACTAAACCAGTTAGAGACGCGTGTATTATTGTTTGTCTTTATGCAAATGACATGTTGATATTTAGAACTAATATTGAAGTTATTAAGTCCACAAAAAGAATGTTATCCAACAATTTTGATATGAAGGATCTGAGGGTTGCTGATGTAATTTTAGAAATTAAAATCACAAGAATTTTAGATGGAATCAGTCTATCTCAACCCCACTACGTGGGTAAGATGATAAAAAGATTCAAAGATCATGGATAAAAGAGAATATAAATCTTTTTCTCCCACATTCACCTTCGCAAGAATACAGGAATTGAAGTACAATAGTTAGAGTATTCTTATATTATCAGAAGTCTAATGTATTTAATGAATTGCACTAGACCGATATTGCTTATGTTGTAAGCAAATTAAGCAGATACACTAGTAACCCTAGTGATAATCATTGGACTGCTTTACTACGAGTATTAGGTTACATATCTCATGCCAAGGAATATGCCTTGAGATATGGACAATATCCACCTGTACTTGAAGGATACAGCGCTGCTAATTGGATTGCAGATTCTGAGGAATCAAAATCAATTAGCGGATACGTATTTACTCTTGGAGGACCAGCGATATCTTGAAAATCTTTCAAATAAATGTGTATTGCCCGCTCTACAATGGAATCAGAATTTATAGCCTTGCATAAGGTTGGAGAAGAAGCAAAATGGCTCTGACAATTTTGAAAGATGCACCATTATGACCAAAGCCAGTGCTCACCATCTGCATTCACTGCGATAATCAAGCAGCGATATCTAGGGAACAAAATTTTATATATAGCGGTAAGTCTAGACATAATATTATTAAGCAGTTGCTCTTAAATGGAATTATCTCAATTGACTTTGTATCGTTAAAAGATAATGTAGTGGATCCGTTTACGAAAGGTTTAAGTGGAGAGCGTATATACTGCGCATTAAGGAGAATGGGTCTAAAAGCTTAACCATATAGAGTCAGCTTAATGGAAATCTCACTTAGCGACTGGAGATCCCACGGACTAAGTTTAAGAGAAAAAACTAGTTATGATTAACTATGCGAGTAAGCACTTAGGAGCTTGACTCCAATCCATTCCTATGGTGCACACAAGTGCTTTCTACAAGTGGATTAAGGATAAGCTTAATGCTTTTAATGATGACTATATCTTGTCATTAAAACAAGTGGGGTTGAGTAGACTACTCTTAATAGGATGATCACCTATGTGAGTATAGAGTTGGGTTGGCCCTTTGGGAATCTCTATGAAAGCTGTTATTCCCTAAAGATACTCTCTGAAACTAAGAATGTCCAGGGTTAAAATGGACACAATCGAAAATCAAAGTTGATTTTGGAAAGTTATTGTGTGAAGCTTGTTGTCTTAGCTTACAATAACGGCTGACAGTTCAAGACTTAGTTCACTGATTAGTTAGTAAATCCGATAAATCTTTTGCTATGAAAGGTTCAAGACCTAATTCACCTATCTGAATGTAGTTTTTTTAAAGTACCTTTCACTTAGAGTCAGTCTCTTTGTGTGTCAATTTCTTAAATCTCCATTCATTGTGGGGGATTGTTGGGAAAATGAAGAATTAAACAGTGAATCTTTGAGCTGAATTAAGGGGAAATTCGTTGATAGAATCAACCGAATAATGATTGGAGTGTGTTCTCCTTACATTGAGGATGAACGTCATATATTTATATGTTCAATTCCATTTTAGAATGAATGATATATCCAAGTCTAAAGTTTACCAAATTCAAAAGCTAAAGGGGACTAAAGCTAGCTCAAACATTTAGTCCCACATTGGATATGGGGTGAAAGTTTAAAGTATTTAAATAGAGAAAAATGGGAAGAAAGCGTGTGCCCTTTGGATACTTAGAGTTTTCGCGCACGATTAGGGGGAGACCATGGCCACGCGTGCGCCACCGCTGCTCGCCCGCCGGACCCCGCGCCGGAGTCGGAGCTCGGGTCTGGGCGTGGACGTGGGTGTGGATCCAACCTAGCCCGGTTCTTTTTGAACTGGGCCACATAGGTTTGGTGCTACAGCGGGTCGACCCACTCCGCTACCCACGCCTGCGCTGCAATGGTTGGAAGGAACCGCTACAGCGGTTCCTGTCTAGAATGAATAGTTGCAACGGTTCAGACAGAACCGTTGAAACCGCTCGGACTCCAAATGATAGATTTGTCCCTCTAACGACTCCTAGGAGCGCTATAAATAGTGCTCCTTTCTGTGATTCTAAACACACTGAAAACAACAGAGAACAACATTCTCTCCTCTCCTCTGAACTGATTTCGGATTTTTTGAAGGAAAAATCTGTTAAAGAGATTTTGTCTGAAAGAAGAAGAACAGGAAATTCAATAGATTCTAAAATAAAGAATTGTTGTCTGAATCTGTCTCTTCCTAATACATAAATTCTTCTCTCTCTCTCTCTCTCTCTCTCTCTCTCTCTCTCTCTCTCTCTCTCTCTCTCTCTCTTTTATCTACAGTGAATAATCCTTAAAATTTAAGGTAAATATTCTCCTAGAAATTTATCTTCGTCCTGCTACATTGAATTCCTGTAAAAGTACTTATTAATTATGGTTTGACCATACGGTGATTTGATAGTGCTATCCAAATACCGTGAAGGAGTGTTGTATCTTAGGAGACCAGTGTCCTGTAACCCGTTAGCACCGAAACGGGGGAGATAACTGTCTTAAGGAGATACACTACATGTGTACCTTCAATTGTTGTATAAGTGAACTAATGTTTTTTATACGGGGTTATACTGAAATATTTATATTCATAAATATTACTGTATATAACATTGATTAGTTTTCAGTCTATTCCTGCACTAATAATAGTCTCAACCGCATATTGTCGAGCACCTTCCGAGCGAGTCGATGATGCAGCCGCTCATTGCGTTGACAGTTTACACTAAGAAAGGGTTTCTTTCAAATGAGAAAGGGTTCCTTTCAAAACCCCATTTACAACGACACTTCTATAAGCACCGCATGAGATTGGTGAAATCACCTAGAGGAGGGGTGAATAGGTGATAATGCTAATCTAGTGAACTTAATGCGGAATTTAAAAACTAATTGCAATAACAAGAGATGTACCTCAAACAAGCCAAGCAAATAATTATGAATGAACAATATGAATTGAAGCAAGGCACAAAGTAAAGAGAGAGAGAGAGAGAGATAGAGTAAGAGTCAAGGGATCAAGCGCAAACAACAAGATATGTTTCGAGGTTCGAGCACCCAGCTTTACATCCCCGCCTTCACACAGAAGGATTTCAACTCCACTAGCTTGTCCACAAAGGACTCCACAAAGGGAACCTCCACCGATGATTTGGGGCAATAACAATTACAAGGAGTACCCAACTCCTCTCTTTACAAACACAACCTCCTCCTTGAGGCACAACATCAAGCCAACAAACAATCACCTCACAACTTGAGGGATTAGCACAAAGCTACATAAGGATCACCTCACCACTTGAGGGATACAACCCACTTGCACAACCTCCTCAACACAATGAGGGAAAGGCACAAAGCTAAGCAAATGAAGGGTTTACAACTTGGTGGTCTAAACAACAACCACAAACAATTTCTTTCCCACACAAGGATCCTATAGAATGAGATAGTAGATGTAGCTCAAGTGTAGAGAAAACCAAAGAAATGGAAATTAAAATCTCAAAGAAAATCTTTGGGAAAAACTAGAAACCAAGATGAAGAAGTTGAATCAAAATATTTTCCCAAAAACCCTTTCTTGATTTTCCAAACCCTAGCAAAAACACCAAATGGATTGTTCAATTTAAAGCCCAAAAACTTCTTTTGATTGCTGTGAAAACACTAGAGAGTC
The DNA here is from genome assembly GCA_038442645.1 of Agave tequilana. Lineage (NCBI taxonomy): Eukaryota > Viridiplantae > Streptophyta > Magnoliopsida > Asparagales > Asparagaceae > Agave > Agave tequilana. The sequence goes on along the minus strand of JAVJIF010007801.1, from coordinate 71,429 downwards.
AGGAAAAATTCGCACGAAAAATCTTAAAGAAAACAGGCCATTAATGGGGTATTTATAGTCCCCAGAAAATTATAGCCGTTGGCAGCAAAATCTGCCAAAAATGAACTACCGGTCGACCGCTCGGTCGACCGGCCAACGGTCACATTTTGACCGCTGGCAGCAACCGGTCGACCGTGCGGTCGACCGTCCCAGATACAGAGAGCAACGCTCTCTGTCCGGTCGACCGCTCGGTCGACCGGGGGCAAACAGAGAGCAAACTACTCTCAGTCGGTCGACCGGCTTATGGGGCAGCCAGCGTGCACGTATCCGTGCACGTCGGTCGACAGCTTTGGTCGACCGGCTACATGGTACGGTCGACCGTCCGGTCGACCGACCTAGCCTGGCAGCTGCAGTTCTGGGCCAGAAAAACAAGGTATTTATTATCCAATAAATTCTCATAAAATCTCTAGAATTACACAAAAATGGTTTTATCATTTTATATTGAAATATAAACTTGTGTTAAAAATTTCAACACAAATTTCAAACATCTTGAAACATTTTTGTGTCTTATCATTTTTACCAAAATCCAAAAACTGTATTTTCTAAAACTTGGATTTTTGAATAGAAAATACATTTTGTCCAAAACTTATCCAAATACAAAAACATGATATTAAACAACATTTAGGCATGATGTATATGGATATAATCCTATATACATGAAACATATATATATATATATCCATGTTTTTGTCTTTAATTCCAAAATATGTTTTGTTAAAAATACCAAAACATAAAACACATGAATAAGTAAGTCAAAACTAAGTTTGTCTAGGAAGTTAAGCATGCATGTATATAGAATGAATCTACTATACATAAAACCATTTAAACTTGTTTTGATCTATCTATTCATGAAACCAAGATCGGTTAAACCAAAAACGGAAAAACCGAAAACCAATATTCAAAACATGAAACGTGTGTGTTGTGAACTTGAGCATATCATACTATTCTAATCTTTACAAATGGATCTAAACACAAAACTAAACTAAGTACCGATGTCTTCTTGTAGAGCGCCGTCTCCAAGCCGACTCGATCCAAAATATCGTGATCCACCGAGCTTGACTCCAATGAGTACTATATATGATCTTGTCGCTCGGGCTCTTGAATCACCATGTGAATAGCTTCCAAGTCATCTTGTTGAAGCTAATCACCTACTAACATCTTGATTAATAATCTGAAACTAAAATCACAAGATTATTAGTACACATAACTACATGAGTTAATCATCATCAAAACTAGAGTGGAAGGCCTTTGGGCCAACAATTGGATCCAATTGCGAAGACATTGGAGCGATCACCACTCAAATTTAACGAATGCTCGATGGCTGAATTGACATCGTCACTTGCTACAATGTCGAACTCAATTCGTGGGTTGTTCCAGACGCCGACAACAACAGGACAATGGAGGCGGACTCAGCAGCGGCTCTGCAGAGAGGGGCATCCTCAAACACCTGGCATCACTCACGCTCGTCTCGCATTTGTAGTGAGTGCTTCATTCAGCCATCTACACAGAAAGTGAAGGACTCGAGGTGGGGTCGTCGTCCTTGCCCAGAGCTTCTTGTAAACAGCTGAGGTAGTCGGTGCCACAAACTCTGTCAACTTCCTGTAAGCGGAGCGGGCTGCTTTCAGGATACGAACCCATAAGGCCCTCGTGTTATTCGGTAATCACCACCCCAACTTCAAAAATAAGCTCTCATTCACTTTCTTGACATGATGGAATCTCATGTTGATCGCCGTTGGCCTTTTATTAAGGTGCTCCGAGCTTATGAGAAATCGGTGTCTACCTCCAGTGTGACCGGTGCGGCCCAAGGCCGGTTCTAGGCCGGTGCGACCGGTGCGGCCCAGGGCCGGCTCTAGGCCGGTGCAACCGTATAGGCCCCCCAGCTTAAGAGGCCCCGCAGTCAATGAACCATTCATCTTCCTATTCTCTATTCCTGCAACCTCGCCCTTTTCAAGTCTATCTCTCCACTCTAAAAAGAACTTGAACTCTCTTCTTTTTCTTAAGCCCAAAGAAACCCTCTAACATTCTCTTTTTTACAACCAACCCCTTTCTCTCTCTCCCAAATATCTGAGGATTTTGCTGAATGGGGACAGACAATGAGCAGGATCAGCACCAACTATGACCTCTCCATCACCACCTTCTCGTCTAACCGCCGCATCTTCTAGTTCGAGTACACCAACAATGCCATCGACAACAATGGGTAAGGTTCAACTTTTCAAATCCCCCGTCCCCTTTCCCCAAATTTCACAATCTCATACCAAAGTTTTGATTTTTATGTTTTTTTTTTTTGGTGGTGTAGGACTATGATTAGGATCAAGTATAAGGATGGGATCGTGTTGGTGATTTTTTTTTAAATGATTTTGTGGTTGATTTGGTGTGGGAAAGGTTATTAGGGTTTTTGGACTTTGATTGGGTTTTTTTTTCATTTTAGGGTGTTGAAAGCTGATTACATCGAATATGATGCTACAAGGATTGAATTGGATGATCCATTTAGTTCATCACAATTCAAACATGGTAAAAGAAAATTAAGTATAAAACTCTCCAGTTTAAATAACTTTTTATGGCTGGCGTTAAAGAAGGTTGTCGTTGTTTCTGTTTTTTTCATAAATATTATGATGGTATGTTGTGAGTGAGCATAATTTATAAGGAAGAGCTTAGAAATCCATTTAGAGATTAGGGAATAAAGTGCATTATTTTTAGTGAATTTTCCTAGTTTCTTTTTATTTTTTTCCATAATGATTAATATCTTTTTAGTTAAGAAGAATGTTATTACAATCCACATTGCACATATAAATTTTGCTTTAGGGATTCAAATTGGAGTTTATTGATATTTTTTATAACTATATAGATGATTGAGATTTTTATCTGCACTCAAGAATACAGAATTTCAGAACTTTTAAAACAGTAGTGCAAGGTGCTCAATTCTACCGCTATAGTAAGTGGCTATGTGGGTAGTGATCCATAAGGAGAGACTAGCGATGGAAGCTTTGTAGTAAGTTCTCTTAGAATGATTAAAGTTCTTCTTTTAGTTCTTTAAAAAAAAAGAGAAAAATGGAGTTACAATTAAGTGAGGAAGAAGGTGGTAGATAGAGAAGGAGGAGAAAAAAAAGTGGATGTGTACAAAGAAATTGAAAAAGAGTGAAAAAGATTTGGATGTTGATGATGTTGGTGATCTAAGCTAAAGAATTAAAAGAAAGAAAACTAAAATTACTTACCTCCTTTGGCCCAATACTTACTTTGAATCTGTGACAATGATGTTACCTTGAAGTAGAGGCGATCAGCTCATAGCCCATAAGAGTTGATTCCGGTATCTTTCACATTATATCATCAAGACGATACAAGTATGAAATGATATAGAATGAGACTAAAAACCTATCATCATGAGCTATTGGTGTCATGATTAGTCTACAGTTCTGAATTATTATATCACATTTTTTTACCGATTTATAAATAAAATGTCAAGTCTAAACCGTGTTTTGGTCTCTCTTGGAGATAATCAAGACAAGGAGGGCAAAAGGGTAATAAGAGCTAATTAAACTCATTTTCGGGTAATTAAATCCGCATTTCTTGGAGGCCAAGTAAGGGATCTTCTAAAAGATACATTGAACCTAGACCCTTGCGCACGTCAGACGAATATACGGATGAAAATACCCGAATCGGAGCAGATCTTGAAGGTCCCCGAAGCGCCGCACATCCCCGCACCAAAACCAGGGACCTAGGTCCCTGATATTGCCACGAAAACACGGTAATAAACGCGTTTCTGCGGCAATTTGGTGGGGCCACCGCCGATCTTCAATGCATGGCCTCGTCTCATCTTTTAGAACCTCCTTTTGCCTATAAATACTGTAGGGTTTGGCCGAAACGCAAGGAGATTTAGATTTAGGCTAGGTTTTCTATCTTTTAGTGTAGGGTAGTGTAGGTGTTCTTCTTCTTTTATTTTATATTTTCATTTTGTTTTTAGATCTTGTAGTAGGGCAGAGAGATTCAGAGAGAGATAGAGAGATATTGATGTAATAGATGGTGACAATCTATGTAAATGTGTCTCCTTTCTTCTCCATTGTAATCTCTCCATCTTTTACATGATTTTTGGCTAATTTTTTCTTCTCATGGTAATATAACTACTACCACTAACCATCTAACCACTTACTTGATAATCCACATGAATCTAATAGCCTCTGGCCTTACTATTGCAAGAGCCATTGATGGCTCATGATGATGAATTCTAACATTCTAACATTTCTAACACCTAACCCACTAACTTGCTAACTTGCAATGTCTTCTTTATTTCATGCTTACCTCTAACAGGTTTTGATGAATTAATAGTAACTTGCAACTTGTTATGTGATATGGATGTATTGTTTGAATGTAGAAGAACAATCTTATGGGTCATACTCTGTATCGTCTCTTGAAGCTAAGGATTAGTGATGGCCAAGGATCCATGTGAGGTAACTATCACTAAGAGGTTAGTATGGTTCGTAGAGAAATTAGTAGTTAGTAGCCATGAGTTTTCTTTTATCTTATTTTAAAAGTCAATTTTCAAAACCTTTTCTTATTCCATTTTCTTTTATCTCTCATGTTCTACTTTCTTGTTTTGCTTTACCAATTCACAATCATTTCTTATTTGTTTTCATATCGACGTTTTCATAACCTTTTTCACCTATCAGTTCAATATTTCTTTTCTTTTTGTTCTTCTCATTCTTTTAAACAAAGAAGACTTGTTAACATAACACGTGAATAAAATTGTTAATGCTTCTATCGCCTCTCGTCCCTGTGGATTTGACCCATTGAGCCAATGCTATAACGGAAGTATCGAAGGAACATTAGCACATATACATTTTCACTGATTTCATAAATACACACGTTTTTGAGTGCTTGTTACGCCCCGATCAAATTTTTGCACCCCCACACTTATCTTTTGCTCTTCCCGAGCAAAACAAGAAAAAGAAAAACTATACTACAAATATTATTGCACCACTTTCGCAGGTGACGCGATTGCACTGAGCATGTGCAACAAGCCGTTAAACCTCTAGGTTAGCCCTAGAGGAGGAGTTTTGTCTCCTGAGGTTTACTAACGTAGTTAGTTTTACACTTTCTTTCTTTTACACTTCTTTTTAATATAAAAAAAATCTTTATATAAAAACTCTTTATTTTTATAAAACTTTTTGAAACAAGATAAATAGTTTTGATTTATTTTTAAGAAAATTAAGATTATCTTAGGAATTAGGAAGATCTAAAATTATGAAATTTTAAACCAAGTCAAAATAATAGATCTTGTTTAAATTTTAGGATAAGAAAGTAAGATTAGAAAGATAATTTGATCTTAAATTTTTTGCCTTAGATTTTTGCACTTCACACTTACACAATTTTTGGGATTGAAACAAAGACTGAAAATGCTATAAAAATATATTAAATATATATATATTATGATAATAAAAATCACTTATTGAAGTTGGGTAATTTTGCCTCGGAAGCATAATTATTCACACGTAAAACGGTGGACAAAATAAAATAATTCCCTTTAATTTTGTGGCCTTGTTTACTCGAGTCCTTAAGTTCGAGGGATATTTTCTCATCTAGTGCCCTAGATCATCTGGTTTGGGAGTCACCGGCTAAAGGCTCACTACCCGGGTAAATAAGAAAGCCTAATAAAACTAAAGAAAGAAAAAAGAAAAAAAAAAGAAATATACAAAAATCAATGGCATGAAAGTTAGAGTCGATATCCCAAAAACTTTCATTATTCACAAAGTGCATATTTTTCTAAGAGTTTTATGAAAGATCAAAAAGTCAATTCAATTTTAAATTCTTACATTTAATTTATAACAAGATTTTGCATTTTGACTTAGTTTAAGGAAGATTAATTTCCGGTTAACCTATGACCTTGGATCACTTATATTTTCACAAAAATACTTCAACATTTTTCTTTATTTCAAAAATGTGTTTTCAAAATACTAACATTTGATTTCTTTCTTTATGGATTTTGTGGGTGTAATCCGCTGAAAACCCTCAGGAGACAAAACTCCTCATTTAGGAGAAACTTATAGTTTTAACGGCTTGTTGCACATACTCAGTACAATCGCGTCACCTGCGAAAGTAGTATAATAATTTTCTTAGTTTTTTGTTTTGCTTGGGACGAGCAAAAGATAAGTGTTGGGGTGTGATTAGTCTCTAAAATTGCATATTTCATACCATATCTTCACATTTATTTAATATTAATTTCTGCTAATAATACCTCTCTTGCATGTTTCTAGGTCCATGGTGTGCAATAAAGAAGAAGACTCTAAATCACCATTTAATGGGTGATTAAAGGCATATAATATAGCAATTAACTTTGGAGAGCTGATTCGTCAAAACCAGGGGCCCAACACTAGAAATCGGGAACAACACCTGACAGGGGACAGACAGGACAGCGCGCAGCTCAAAGCGCCGCGCGCGCGGCCACCCTATGGCCGCGAAAACGCGACCATAGCCGTGTTTCCGCGGCAGTACGGGCGCGGTCGCGCCCATACTTTGGGCCAGGGTTTGCCCCTGGCCCCTTTTCCCCTGGTGCCTATAAATAGCCCCCTGGGGTTCTTCAGTTAGAGATATCCAGAGAGTTAGGGTAGTTTTCATTTCCATTTTATAGTTTATGGTAGTTTAGTTTAGGTTAGTTCTTCTTCTTCCTTTGTATTTTTCATTTTATTTTAGATCTTGTAATAGGAGAGAGAGTGATACATGAATGGAATGCAAGAGTGCTTGTAATAGAAGGTGACAAGTTATGAAAGGTGCTCTCTTTACCTCTCTTTATTTTCTAACTCTTTTTTCATGTGTAGCTAACTTTTCTCTCATGGCAACTAACTACTAACTACTAACTAACTTCTTATTTGATAATCCATATGAATCTCATAGCCTCTACTTGGTCTTGCTCTTGCAAGAGCCATTGATGACTCATGATGATGGATCTAACACTCTAACTTTTTAACTCTCTAATAAGTTAACATTACTTTACTCCATGCTTACTTTTAGGTTTGATGGTTTAAGTGTAGCTTGAATTTGTTTTGTTGAGTTGGGATGTGATGAGTTACATATGGGTCATGCTTTGTAAAGCTCTTGAACCAAGGACTAGTGATGACCAATGATATATGTGAGGCAACTATCACTAAGAGTTTAGCATGTTAGTGGAGTCATTAGTAGTTAGTAGCCATGGATTTTCTTTATCTTTTTCACTTTATTTTAGATATACAAATAAAACACAAACATTTTATCTTCTATGTTTTCCACTTCTTTATGTTTCATTGTACTTCTCTTTTCCATTCTTTGTTCTCTTTTCTTTTCATTATTTTAAACTCTGAAGAACTTTTAACACACACGTGAATCAACCGGTAAAGCTTCTATCGCCTCCTGTCCTTGTGGATTCGACTCGTTTTCTCTATGCTATAACGGAAGTATCGAGAAAGCCAAAGCACACACACTTTAAATATCAATTTTAAAACATACACTTTTTGTGTGCGCAGTTTTCTCCCGATCAATTGGTACAAATTCTGGAATACTAGGAACCTGAAGCATGTGACCTAAAATTTGACATTGCTTAGGTCAAAGGAGTCTATTGGGATGGGTGTAAATGTTCCTAGAGTTAGGTAACAGATTGATTTAACCTAGGAACTCCATGTAGAGTGACTTCACGCGAAGCTAAGAGATAAGCTCTCAGTGGAGTTAAAGATGAAGCTTCATGCGAAGCTAAGGGATAAGCTCTCAACGGAGCTAAAAATGAAGCTTCATGCAAAGCTAAGGGATAAGCTCTCAGCGGAGCTAAAAATAAAGCTTCAGGCGAAGCTAATGATTAGCTCACAGTGGAGCTAAAATAAAGCTTCACGCGAAGCTCAAGATCGCGTCTGAGCGAAGCTAAATAGCTTCGCTGAATAGATTTTTGAACCTCCAACTGTCGTTTCAAATTTAATTTAGAAACGACAGCTTGCACTCGTTTTGAGAAGGCGAAGCTAGATATTGATTTGTCTATAAAAGCCCATGGGCTGTATCAGAAGAAGCTATCTTCTTCTTTTAACTTCACGTCTTTAGAGATTTGAACCATCTCTCCTTATCTTCTTCGCACGAGACTTTTCAGGAACTCCTATGAGCTATAATGGCACCTAAACAGTGCCCAGTGAAAGAGGGTGCCACCTCTGCAGTGGCGGAACCGCCTTCTTCGACCATCGAGCGTCCAATCGCCAGTAGGGATTTGCCCCTTTTTTAGGAGATTTTTTAATCTCTTTCATAGCCAATTTTGTCTTAATCCATAGTGAATTTTTTAGGATTCATCAGAATCTGATGATTTCAAGGACTCAACTCTCTTAATTTTGATTTTGCCAAATTTTTAGGAGATTTATTCCCCTTTAATTTCGCTAGTCAATATCAGAAACCGAAGGGTTTCTTTAAGAAGCTTCCAAGGCGAAGCTAGCTTTTAGGGATTTTTGCATTCTGTCACTTGGCAGAATGTGAAGCTAAGCCTTTGGGTGAAGCTGAATGAGGGCCATTGAGCCCCTTGTTCTATCTTAGGCACAAGTGCCTCTTAAGCTTCAATGCAAAGCTAACCCATGGGCCTTTTTGCACTTCACCTTTGTGCAGTGCAAGTCTTTGCCTTAGAGCGAAGCTAGCTTCACTTGAGGAGTGTAGCTACCTTTTGAGTTAGTTTTGCTTGGAGAGCGAAGTTAGAACTTAGGAATTTTTTCCTTCTCTTTCTTTAGAGGCTAACATGTTTGCTCTTCTATATTTTGCAGTACATAATTCTCCTGATCCATCCAACACTTTGTTCAAGTCCGTGAGGGGAATGGGCTGAAACATCCACTTCCAATTTCAGGGGCAGGCCTCATTGTTTAGTGAAGAAATCACTCCCGAATGCAATGCCCTCATCTGGGCAGGGATGAGCGAACCCCTAAACAATCATGTCAACAGCCGTGTTCGAGGGAGAGAACCGCACAATCCTCAGGAAGCCGACTTTCTCTTTGGTGATGCAACACAAGATACAGATCAACAGCTTCTTGTCGGGGAAGGACAATGGGTTTACACCCTAAATGGAGACCGCTACTACCTTCCATAGAGCAAGCGCCACTATCCCATGGCCTTCTTCAGTCAGTGACTACAGAGCGAAAATGATTTGGTCGGTGAGTTTATGCATGGAATCGGTGCACATGGGGATTTTGACGATCCGTGGATTTAGTAGAAGCAGACCTCCGTGAAGCATCTTCGGTCTACACCCGAGCAATGTTGGTCGTGATATGCCTGTGGGGAGAATCCGGCAAAAGTCTCAACCTTCCTGAACCAATTCATAAATGTAAGAGGAAATTACCCCGCCACAGACTTTCGGATGCCAGGGTGGGTTAGTGTTTTCAAACAACAGTGGTGGAGCAGCCTCACACTATATGTGTTAGAAGTGTCTGCAGATGATCTGATGCGGTTGGGACTTTACGAGGATGTCATGGCCACATGTTTCGGGATCAGCATCAGTATACCCACTATGCCATTCTCGAGATCTATTGTCCGGCCTCGGGGATATTCTTTACACCAGTGAGTAAACTGGTAATGGCGCTCCATGAGATGTGGGAAGTATCAAACCTCCCAATGGGTTCCTTATTATACGAGGAGTATTTTCTGTGTGCGAAGAGTTAGCACAGCTGGAGAAGAAGAAATCGGCCCTCTATGAGACATATCGAGAGCTCATGTGACATTTTACATGTATCTCGACCTTCATTCCGATCGTGAAGTTACAAATAGCCTGAAGACTTGGGTCGACTATTTTTTTTCCCTCTCTGAATGGACCTTTCAAAAGTCTTCAGGCTTCAGTGGAAGACAAGTGGATTGCCAAGGCTATGAAGGTGAGTAATCATGAAGATGTCATCTTAGAGGAACATGACAGAGACTATGAGGGGACGTGTTCTTAAGCTTTCATCATCAGACCAAGATACCGATATCTTGGAAGGCATTATTGGTCGGTTTCCTGTCAGCCTGGTTGAAGAGATGTGCAATCCCCTCTTACCCCAATGACGACATTACGCCTTTAATGATATTTATGGCCATTCAGTTTGTGTACGAATGATCGCTCGGGCTACTTCCTGCTATAGTCTGTCGCATTCAAAGTGACTTCGTGCATTGATGGAGCAATTTTGCGCGAAGGCGATCGTTAAGCGGGCAGGGAAGGAATTGGTCTTCTCACATTATGGGCTTTCTACCTGAGTAGAGCTACCATATGCCTATTTGATGGTGTGGTTTGCACTTCACTATCCGGTTCTCATCCAGCCAGGGGAAGAGCCTGCAGAGGGTGAATGATATGCCCACCTTTGCCTCTTTGAGAATTCCCAGTGGGTAGGCCAGTACTTGGCGGGAGTTTAGAGGATGGTTAGTTATAAAGACTCCTATAGCCTCTTCCACGATTTTCCCCATATCCCAAGTACAGGGTACGATGATGAATTCTAGGACACTAGGGACATCCAAACTTCTCTCGGGTTGGGCACCTTCAAGTGGCTGGTCAGCATCAGACCCTTTACTTGGCGTACCTAAGTGGCGAAGATTACTATCTTGAGCCTTTTCTGCCCAGCCGCTTCGCCAGACAGTTGGGCGATGATCAAGTATACAATGGGAATTCAAACCCTCGGCTCGGGTGCATGGGGAGCTTGATTGATGGCGTTAGGACTTGAAGATATTTCATAGTTGGCTGCGGGGAGCCCAATTTTGCCTGATGCATCGAATTCCCAATCTCCTCATCAATATGGGGTTTTGCTAATGGTACCAAGGTCTCGAACGTGCCCTCATCCTTATATTAATTAATTGCATCGGAATAAACTGGATTACGGCCTGTTTGAAGGCAAAGGGACCCAAGCAGCAACAGGGGAAACATGTCCGAGTACCATGACTCATTGAATACCTTGCTGATGTTGGTAATGAGGCTTCGGGTACAGCGAGCCTAGACCCTGGTGAAGTAGCTAGTGAACCTGCCCAAGAAGTTGCTTCGAGACTACACCTTGGTGAAGTGGGGAGTGAACCTGCCCAGAGCCCACACCCTGCTGAGGTGGGTAGCGAACATGCCCAAGAAGTTGCTGCCACTGCTAACATCGAGGAGGAGAGGAAGAAGAGGAGGAGGATCTCGACACCCATTTCAAGTGAAAGCATAGTCGCCTCCTCCAACTCTTATCCTCAGAAGAAGAGGAAGAAGACGGTCAAGCCCTCAAGTCGGCATCGAGAGACTCTGCAAATTAGAGAGGCAAAAGCACCGGCGGTTCATTCCCCTCCTTCTGCTACTCTGGTGGCTACTTACATTCATTCTCCTGCTGCTCCAGTAGCTACTCATGTTCCTCCTCTTGCTACTCCAGTGGCCGCTCACGTTCCTCCTCCGGCTCTGCCAGTGGTTGCACTAGCTGCCAGCGAAGCTTCAGTGCAATTTGTACCGATCACAAGTGAGATCAGCTTTTTTATATTAGTTGTCCACTTTTATGACTAACTTTAAGTCTAGGAATGCAGACTAGAAGGATGATAAGGCGTAGGACTCCTCTTCCCACGTCGTATAGACGATGTGGGTGACTACCTCAACTCACAGGGCTCCGATAAAAACATGCTGGAATCGGGTTCACTGCCTAAACTGAGGAAACCGTTCAAAGAGATGAAACTGAGGATGTGAGAGCCCTCGAGACCTCTGGAGCCCTCATAGAGAACATCCCTCTTCCAACTGCTCCTACAAAAACATCTGCTCTTGAGGGTCCTCCTGGTACCAAAGCTGTTGCGGCCGAGCACTGATCGGAGGAAAAATCATGCACAAAAAGTGATGTTTTAAAATCAAGCAATAAAAGAGTGTGTGCTCTGGCTTCCTCGATACTTCCATTATAGCATGCAGGCTAAAATGAGTCGAATTCACAAGGAAGGGAGGCGATAGAAGCTTACACGGTATGTTCACGTGTATATTAAGTGTTCTTCAATGTTTGAAAGATTGAAAAGAAAAGAAAACAAAGAATGAAAAGAGATGTGCAGTGAAAATAAAGAAGTGAGAAACATAAAAGAATTGTATTTGTGATTTTGTTTGTATATCTAAAACAAAGTAAACAGAGAAAGAAAACTCATAGCTACTAACTACTAATGGCTCCACTAATTATGTTGACCTCTTAGTGATAGTTGTCTCACATGTATCCTTGGTCATCGCTAGTCATTGGTTCAAGAGCATTTCAAAGCATGACTCATAAGATAACTTTCACATCCAAACTAAGCAAACAAGTGCAAGCTACACCTAAACCATCAAAACTACATAAGATAAAGCATGGAATAAAGTAATGTTAGCTTGTTAGAGAGCTAGGATGTTACAGTGTTAGAATCCATCATCATGAGTCATCAATGGCATTTGCAAGAGTAAGGCCAAGTAGAGGCTATTAGATTCATGTGGATTATCAAGTAAGAAGTTAGCAAGTTAGTGGTTAGTAGTTAGTTGCCATGACAGAAAATTAGCTAAGCATGTAAAAGGAGTTAGGGAGAAGAAAACAAGGAGAGATAAAGAGAGAACTTTTCATAGATTATCATCTTCCATTACAAGCACTCTTACTTTCCACTCATGTACTACTCTCTCTCCCCCCTATTACAAGATCTATAGGAAATGAAAAATACAAAAGAGGAGGAAGAAGAATACCAAATCTAAGCTACCCTAAAACTACAACATGGAGAATAAAACCCTAAAACTATCCTAAAAACTCCTCAAAGCTCCCTCTCCCTGTGCTCTGAAAATCTCAGGGTATTTATAGGTGAAAGAGGGCACCAGGGAAACTCTACGGAGCCGCGCGTCAAATCACGACGCGCGGCTCTATAACATTCCCGCAGAACGCGACAATTACCGTGTTTCCACGGCAATCCTAGGGCAGCGCGCGCAGCTCCATGATCGGGACGGAACTAGCACTCAAAAAAACGTGTGTTTTGTAAAATCGATGAAAACTCGTATGTGCTAATGTTCCCTCGATACTTCCGTTATAGCATTGGCTCAATGGGTCGAATCTACAGGGACGGGAGGCGATAGAAGCATTAATAGTCTTTATTCACGTCGGTTGTGTTAACAAGTCTTCTTTATTTAAAAGAATTAAAAAAAGAAAAGAAAGAAAAGGAAAGGAAATCAAGCATGTGGTAGGTGGAGAAGGCGATGAAAATGGCGATGTGAAAACAAGGAGAAGTGGTTTGAAAAATAAAATAGAAAAGAAAATGAAACAAAGGTGAACTAAGAAGTTGGTGAAACATCGACGAAAAGATAAAAGAATTGACTTTTAAAACAAGATAAAAGAAAACTTATGCCTACTAACTACCAATTGCTCCACTAACCATGCTAACCTCTTAGTGATAGTTGGCTCACATGGATCCTCGGCCATCACTAGTCTTTGGCTTCAAGAGACGATACAAAGCATGACTCATAAGATTGTTCTTCTACATTCAAACAATACATCATATCACAAATAAGTTGCAAGCTACTATTAATTCATCAAAACCGGTTAGAGGTGAGCATGAAATAAAGAAGACATTGCAAGTTAGCAAGTTAGTAGGTTAGATGTTAGAAATGTTAGAATGTTAGAATCCATCATCATGAGCCATTCATGGCTCTTGCAAGAGCAAGGCCTTGCGGAGGCTATTAGATTCATGTGAATTATCAAGTAAGTAGTTAGATGGTTAGTGGTTAGTAGTTAGAAGTTAGATTACCATGAGAAGAAAAGTTATCCAAGCATCATGTAGAAGATGGAGAATATTACATTAGAGAAGAAAGGAGACACCTTTACATAGATTGTCACCATCTATTACATCAATCCCTCTCTATCTCTCTCTGAATCTCTCAGCCCTACTACAAGATCTAAAAAGAAAAGAAATACAAAAGAAATGAAGAAGAACACATACACTACAGTATACTAAAGATAGAAAATCTAGCCCTAAAATCAAAAACTTCCTCCGTTTCGGCCAACCCCTGCAGTATTTATAGGCAAAGGAGGGTTCTAAAAGATGAGATGAGCCAACGCGTCGAAAATCGACACGTAGGCCCACCAAATTGCCACGAAATCTCGATATTTGCCGCATTTCCACGGCAAAACCAAGGACTTAGGTCCCTGATTTTGGCGAGGAACTTCTCCTGGCTTCGAAAACCTTCCTAGTATATTCCAATTCTGGTATTTTCGCCCGAATTTTCGTCTGACGTGCGCAAAGGTCTAGGTTTAATGCATCTTCTAGATATTCCCTTACTTGGCCTCCAAGTAATGCGGATTTAATTACCCAAAAATGGGTTTAATTAAGCTCTTATTACTCCTTTGCCCTTAAACTCTTGATTTAGCTGCAAGAGAGACCAAAACACGGTGTTTAGACCGACATTTTATTCATAAATCGGTAGGAAAATCGATATACTAATGCAAAATTGTAGACTAATCACTCCATGACATTGCCACGGAAACGCGGCAATTATCGCGTTTCTACGACAGTCCTAGGGCGGCGCGTGCGGCGCCGCCTGCTGCACGCCCCTCGCTTGTCCCCTTGTGGGTTGTACTTCCTTGAATCTGGATTTGGGCAATCGGTTTTGACGAGACCACCCTGCAAGGTTAATATCTATTTTTGTAGGCTTTTAATCACCAATTAAATGAGATTTTAGGCTTCTTCTTTATTTCATGTCATAGACCAAGAAAGATAAAACAGAGGTATTATTAACAGAATTTAAATTGAATAAATGTGAAGATGTGGTATGAAATATGCAATTTTAGAGACTAATCACACTCCCACACTTATCTTTTGCTCGTCCCGAGCAAAATAAAAAATTAAGAAAATTATTACACCACTTTCGCATGTGACACGATTACACTGAGCATGTGCAACAAGCCATTAAACCTCTAGGTTTCCCTTAGAGGAGGAATTTTGTCTCCTGAGGGTTTTCAGCAGATTACACCCACAAAATTCATAAAGAAATAAATCAAATGTTAGTATTTTGAAAACATATCTTGAAATAGAGAAAAGTACTGAAATAACTTTGCAAAAATTTAAGTGATCCACGGTTATAGGTTAACCAGAAATTATTCTTCCTTAAATTAAGTCTGAATGCAAAATTTTGTTATAAATTAAATATAAGAATTTAAAATTGAATCGATTCTTTGATCTTTCATAAAACTCTTAGAAAAATATACACTTTGTGAATTGTGAAGATTTTTAGGATATTAACTCTAACTTTCTTCCCATTTATTTGTGTAGATTTTTTTTCTTCTCTTCGTTTTCTTATGCTTTCTTATTTACTCGGGTAGTAAGCCTTTAGCCGGTGACTCCCAAATAAGATATTTAAGGGCACAAGATGAGAAAACATCCTGCGGGCTTAAGGACTCGAGTAAACAAGGTCATAAAACTAAAGGAGATTATTTTGTTTTTCGTCCACAGATTTAGGCGTGAATAATCATGCTTCCTGAGGCATAATTACGCAACTTCAATAAGTGGTTTTATTATCATCATTTTATTTTTATAATCTTTTTTATGGCATTCTCAGTCTTTGTTTCAATCCCAAAAAATTGTGTAAGTGTGAACTGCATATATCTAAGGCAAAAAATTCAAGATCAAATTATCTTTCCAATTTAACTTTCTTATCCTAAAATTTAAACAAGATCTATTATTTTGACTCAGTTTAAAAATTCATAAATTTAAGTCTTCCTAATTCCAAAGATAATCTTAATTTTCTTAAAATAAATCAAATCTATTTCTCTTATTTCAAAAAGTTTTGTAAAAAGAAAAGAAAGAGTTTTTATACAAAAGAAAATTTTTAAAAACTTTTCTAAAAAGAGGTGTAAAAGAAAGAAAATTTAAAACAATCTGCGTTAGTAAACCCTCCCTCACACTTATCTCTTACATTATCCTCAATGTATCGTGAATGTGTATATAAACAAATGGAAAGAGGAAAAAAAATTACCTCATGGTGATGGCTCGGTGGTAGTCTGATTGGGCCACGCGTTGCTACCCAATCAAGATAATGTGGTGGTTCACGGAACCCACATGTATTGGCCTCTTTTCTATTTACATATTTGCAATCTCTAATATGAATAGGATCATACAAGATAATATCATGAAAATTATTTCCTTTGTATGACCAATCTTGGAAGATCATCACTGAGTCATTATGGTCAATACCTTGGTCCAACAATCGAACGTGATTTTGTGAAATGGATAATTTGGGTTTTGAAATGAAAAGTTCGGGAACCAATACTAATTCGAAAAAATCAACTTTGGGTTCGAGAGTCGGTTTAGGTTCAAAAGTTGAGTCCAAATCAAAGAATTCATTCTATTCCCATCAATGAAGTGTAAAAATCCAAAAGAAGTGGTTCAATTTCAAAATCCACGGATACAGGAATCAATACTGGCTAGGGAGATGGGTCCAACTTGGGTAAAGATGTTGGAGTCAATCTAGATTCAAAGATTGTAATTGAATCGCAAAGTTATACATCAGGTTCACATTCATATTCAAGTTCAATTTCATTGAAATGAAAACTAGCCAATTTGTCAATGGGTTGATATTAGTCAAGTTTAAGGTTTTGTGGTGAAATTGAATATTGGTCAAAGTCTCCAAGATTCCATAATTTTTGGTGTTCATCATTATGATTAGAAGTATTAGGAATAGTCAAATATTGGATAGGGAGAGTTTTCTTATTCTTACACATATTTTCCAATTGACTAAGTCTTGCTTCTATCATATTGAAAGGATCGCTTTAGAATTGAATCATGAATTCCGTACTCTTTTCTATGTCAGTATGTTTTTCTTGCTGTGGGACTTGAAAAATGGAGTAAGGATCTTGGATTTGAAAATTTTGATGGGATTTTGAGTCTTCAAGATTTTGAATTCATCGCTCGAGTTTCTCTAAGGCTTCCATCCTCTTTTCCTAGTCAATTAGTTTTTCTAATGGTTGTTCGGGGAAAGGAGTATATGAAGCTGGATGTTGGTTAGGTGGTTGACCATAATACTCGAGAGAGTTGTATCTCCACTGACTCTGTAAAGAATAGTGATGATTATTCCAGTCTTGTTCATAGTATTGGGACTGGGGCATATACTGATTCGAATAAGACCAATCTGGTATACTTGGTTGGCTCGAGTTATGAACTGCCGGATTGGTAATATCCTAATCGAAAAAGGTCAGAGTGAAGTATGAATCACTATATGCATCGGAATAATTATAATGGTAATCCATAACACAAAGATGTCAAAAAAATAAAATAAAAACAAGCAGACACAAAAAGGAAATTTCAAAAACAAACCTATACTAGGGTTAACCTAGACTAGTGACTCCTAACTGGTTAGACTATCCACAAGGGGGTACATTATTAGAATCTGACCACAAGTTCATCGGTCAGGTAGGGGCAAGATCAGTGGGAGGTATCCGTGCCGGAACAACGGACCTAATTATGCCAAACTACTATTCTTCGAGGTTTCGCCTCTCAATTCCCAGCCTTTTGACACAGGTTTGACAAGAGTCAACTTCTAACAACTTCCCCCTTAGGTCAATCTCTTAAATAAGTTTGAGATGTCCCTAGGGAACAACGTCTAGAAAGTTTTATTAAGATTTGGGTTGTGTGAGTGGGGAGGTGGTTTTTGGGCTAAGGGAGGGTAATGACTTCCCCACATTATGTTGCATTAGGTTTTGCCTTTAAGTTTAATTCGTGCAAGTGTGCAATATAGATAAGAATGAACACACAAAAAGAGTAAATCATCACGTGTTTGTCCTAACTATATACAATGCAATGTGTACACCTCCGTCAAGATCACAACAACACAAGAATAAAATATAGTATATTGGAATAAAAATTGACACGTGTTTAGATGAAATGTCTAACCGTTTTAAAACATTCAATTACCGTATTTTAATTCTTAAAATTATTACAGTGCATAGGTAACAGAAACTAGCAACAGAATGCAATAATATACAAGAATTTACCCAACCACATAAAAGCAAGTATGGACTTCTGCAATGCTAAAGAATTTGACGCACACCAAAATAAAGAAGAAAAGTTAACAAAAATGTGAAATCAAACCATTGCCATCCCCGATAACGGCACAAAAATTTGATCGGAGGGAAAATCATGCAGAAAAGTATTGTTTTGAAATCAAGCAATAAAAGTGTGTGTGTTTTGGCTTCCTCGATACTTCTGTTATGGCATAGAGGCTAAACGAGTCGAATCCATAAGGACGGGAGGCGATAGAAGCTTACACGATATGTTCACGTGTAAGTAAGCTTACTAATCAAGCACGTCACCATTACCGAGCATGACTCCATTGAAACACCCCAAGGTGAGGTAGCTAAATCTGAGGTCATCACAATCTTGACTTCTGCAGATAATAATTGTAGTGTTTTGAATTCAGCACACGTTTTCTATATTCATTGCTAAATCCAAAAGTTTTGCAAAAACTCCTACATAAGTTGCTCCTCTAGCGATGTTAGAGCTTGAACAAGAGGAGGAAGTAGCTCTACTGGTGATGATTCTGTGTTGTTGAGCCTTATTCATCAGAGTGTCATTCAACAACAAGCCACAACGGGAGACTTGTCGTAGCAACGGTCGAGATGGAGCCTATCTTTCCTGCTTGGAAAGCACCGGAGCAAAATGAAGATCAGTCGGGGACTGAGACAGAGTCATCTTCGATTATGCCAGATCCTTCTAGTCCCTCGGCTTCTGATTTGATGGAGGCCACTAAGGCTGGTTCTTCGTCACTCACTGTTGGGCCGATTTCAGCGCCTGACTTCTGCTTCTTGGAGGTTGTTCCTCCAAAGACTCCTTTTCCAAAGATCGCTCCAATAATCATTACCCCAGCCATCCCAGAGTCATCCACAACAGCCTTACCTCAGTAGAGCCCTCCTACATCCATTGCCCTTCCACCGATCGAGGTTGATTCCCAGGATGAATTCATCGGGGAGCTTGTGGAAGGCTTCTACAAAAGCTTGAAGCGCTGCCTCCCTATGATTTTTAAAAGCACCCGCACTTCTTTTGCTTCATGCAAACTCATATTCTCTCAAACAGTAGAAAATATTCCGGGTGTTAGAGGTGTTAGCGAAGTTGAGTCCCTGAAAGAAGCAGTCAACAATCCTAAAAGGGACATCGGTGAATAGAATAACTGATTAGTCTACAGTTCTTTATTATTATATCGCATTTCCCTGCTGATTTATGAATAAAATGTCGGTCTAAACCGTGTTTTGGTCTCTTTTGCAGATAATCAAGACAAGGAGGGCAAAGGAGTAATAAGAGCTTAATTAAACTCATTTTTGGGTAATTAAATCCGGATTTCTTAGAGGCTAAGTAAGGGAGCTTCTAGAAGATGCATTGAACCTAGACCCTTACGCACGTCAAACAAATATATGGATGAAAATACTCGAATCCGAATATACCAGGAAGGTCCTCGAAGCCAGGAGAAGGTTCTCGCCAAAACCTGGGACCTAAGTCCCTGGTTTTGCCGCGAAAACGCGGCAAATGTCGCGTTTCCGCGCAATATGGTGGGGCCACACGTCGATCTTCGACGCGTGGCCTCGTCTCGTCTTCTAGAAGCCCCGTTTGCCTATATAAAGCCCTGCAAAGGCCCAGAACGGAAGCAGATGGGGATTTAGGCTAGGTTTTCTATCTTTTAGTGTAGGTGTTCTTCTTTTATTTTGTATTTTCTTTTCTTTTTAGATCTTGTAGTAGAGCAGAGAGATTCAGAGAGAGATAGAGAGATATTAATGTAATAGATTGTGACAATTTATGTAAAGATGCCTCTTTTCTTCTCTATTGTAATCCTCTCCATCTTCTACATGATACTTAGCTAATTTCTTCTTCTCATGGCAATATAACTACTAACCACTAACCATCTAACCGCTTACTTGAAAATCACATGAATCTAGTAGCCTCCACAAGGTCTTGCTCTTGCAAGAGCCATTGATGGCTCATAATGATGGATTCTAACATTCTAACATTTCTAAACCTAACCCACTAACTTGCTAACTTGCAATGTCTTCTTTATTTCATGCTGACCTCTAACCAGTTTTAATGAATTAATAGTAGCTTGCAACTTGTTATGTGGTATGGATGTATTGTTTAAATGTAGAAGAACAATCTTATGGGACATGCTCTGTATCGTCTCTTAAAGCCAAGGATTAGTGATGGCTAAGGATCCATGTGGGGCAACTATCACTGAGAGGTTAGCATGGTTAGTGAAGTAATTAGTAGTTAGAAGCCATGAGTTTTCTTTTATCTTGTTTTAAAAATCAATTTCAAAACTCTTCTTTAATCTTTTCATCGTTGTTTTAACCGTCTTCTTTGTTCAACTTTGTTTTCATTTTCTTTACCACAAGCTTCATCTTCTTTTCTATTTTATTTTTCAAACCGCTTCTCTTTTGTTTTCACATCACTTTCTTCACCTATCACTTATGGATTTCCTTTTTTTTCTTCTTTTTCTCATTCTTTTAACAAAGAAGACTTGTTAACAACCAACGTGAACATAAATTGTTAATGCTTCTATCGCTTTCCGTCCCTGTGGATTCGACTCGTTGAGCCAATGCTATAACGAAAGTATCGAGGGAACATTAGCACATACAAGCTTTTCATTGATTTCATAAAATACACGTTTCAAAGTGCTAGTTCCGCCCGATCAAATTTTTGGCGCCGTTGTCAGGGATGAGAATGGTTTTGATTTCACATTTTTTTAACATTTTCTTCTCTGTTTTGGTGTGCAGGGCAATTTTTACAGATTCTTTGCATTACAGAAGTCCACCCTTGCTGCCTCTCTTTGCTCTAGAAAGCAGAAAGCTTGCTTCTAGAAGCTTGCCACGGAAATCAAAGCAAAGCCGCACAAGCGTGGCAATTTTGTGGCAATTGTAGTTTGTCTTTTTGCAGGGACTTTGCAAGTTGCATATATTGTTATATTCTGCTGTTAATTTTTTGCTTTGATTGCCTACACACTGTAATAAATTAAAGAACTAAAATATGGTATTTTGACGCTTTTAAAATGGTTAAGACATTTGCATTTAGGCACGTGTCAATTCAATTCCAATATACTGTATTTTGTTCCGCTGTTGTGATTTGGATTGAGGTGTACATATGGCATTGTATATAGCATAGGACAAACACGTGGGTGATTTATTCGCTTTGTGTTATCTTATTGAGGTGTAAATAATTTTCACTCTTCACAGAGTCAATGGGGATTCACCTCCCCAAGTCAAATTTTCAACCAATTCACAATCTTCACAATATCCACAATATTCATTTCCCAATTTTGTTTCCTATACTCCTTTTCTGGAACCACCAATTGAAGAAAAATCTGAGTTATAAAAGAGTATAGATGCCAACCTACAAGAGGTCGAGCGACAATTTCAGAAAATGATGGCCTCTCTAATTTCACAATATTTTCAAGAGTCTTACTCAGTTCCACCTCCTCTTATTATCTATATTGCACACTTGCACGAATTGAAATTAAGGGAAAAACCCATACAAGATAAGGTGGGGATTTCATCACCCTTCCTTAGCCCAAAAACTACCTTCCCACTCACACAACCCAAGGCCTAATAAAAATTGATAGACGTTAGCCCCTAGGGATATCTCAGACTTATTAAGAGATTAACCGAGAGTGGAACTTATTTTGAATCTTACTCTTGTGAAATCGGTATCTAAGGTTGGAGATTAAGAGGTTATGCCTCGAAGATACCGTGATTAGGCGTAATTAAGGCCCGTTGCTTACGCACGGATATCTCCCACCGTATTTGCCCCTACCTTGTGGTCGGATTCAAGCAACAACCTCCTCCGGGTAATCGACCAGTTAGGAGTCTTCTAGGTCTAGGTCAACCTTAATATAGGCTTGGTTTTGATTTTTTTTCTTTTCTTTTTGTTTGTTGTTTGCTTTTTTTCTGTGATTGTTTGTGAAATGGAATTCAACAATAACAATTCTTTCAATCCTAATACGAATTCATATTTCACACCAACCCCATTTGTTTCGGATAATTTCAATCCGGCTTTTTACAATATGAACTAACCAAATACACCGGGTTGGACTTATCCGAATCAATACAACCCATACCCCCAGTCTTATAACCATAATTTTCAAAATAATTTCTACTCTTCACAGAGTCAAAGGGATTCACCTCCCCCGAGTTAAATTTTCAACCACCTTATTCACAATCTTCGCAATATCCACAATATTTATTTCCCAATTTTGTTTCCTATACTCCTTTTCTAGAACCACGAATTAAAGAAAAACTGAGTTAGAAAAGAGTATAGATACCAACCTACAAGAGGCCGAGCGACAATTTTAGAAAATGATGGCCTCTCCAATTCCACTGTAACGCCCCGATCCCAAGGATATGGAGACGTTATGGTGACGTACATACGCAGGGTGAAAACACCCTCACGCGTACGTTAAGACTCAGCACAGGAAATAGCCTCCATATACACAAGAGTTCTAGAATTAAATAAGTACAAGAATACCTGCAGAAAAGATCAGTGAGCATGATAGATAAAGAAACATGGACAAATAAGGAAATAAGACAAAAGAATCGAGATACTTATGAATCATATGGGTGACAAGTCCCCTAGGTGAATCCAATGACATATCTGACAGTATGGCATCACGAATCTCCAACCTGGGCACGCAAACCCAGGGTCGTCAGAAAGCGACCTAGTGAGTGGTAAAATGAAGGAAGCAGTAATATATACGATAGTAATACAGACACGATAATAATATATAATACATGATTCTGTAACAGTGATACCATATAGTAGGCATATAATATGCAGTAGAAATATAAACATATCATATTTTAATATCATCACTAACTAGCAGGTTATCATCGGGTCATGTCTACAGTAGTATCCAGTTTTATATAATAATAAGGAACATGCAGATGTGTAGCATGCAACAGAACCATACTATCGGGTTGTGCATATACAGTAATGATGTTTGCAAGGTATACATAAAGCAGAGTATATGCAATGCAGAATATAGATGTACATGAGTAGTGTACAGAAAGTGTAACATGTATCAGGAAGTGTAACAAAGTATACAGGTAACATGATAAGGGATAAATGATCAGAACTAGTAACAAGTACAACTAAACAATCTAATACATGTATTGGGCAAATCATGTTATTTATACAATAATAACAATCAGTACCACATGGTATTTTAATCAATCTCTTCTAGTGTCCCATACCACTGGCAGTTCATACTGGAGCTCGCACTCCAGTCAAACCCATCCGGACATGGCATACGTGTACCATTATCCAAACGAGAGAGTGACCAAATAACAAGTGTTCCTGACGTCACTATTGTTTATACTGTTTTATTACGTTAATTGGAAACCCAATAGTCAAGGAGCTCTAGTCAGGTGGGTGTACCCCGTGCATACTCGGGATTACGGCCTTAAACAGACCCCTGGCTGCTAAGACCAGGGCCAGCCCGCTAAGGCTGTAACATGTACCAGGAACTCAATGAGCTAAAACAATAACGGAAAACGGGAGCTCATGAGTTATAACAGACGATAGCTAGCACTACCCCATCCCCTGTAGTGGGACAAACAATGGATCCAGACATCCACCCGACAAGAGCTAGTCAACCGTCAAGTCTCCCCCAACCCCATCTTATAGTTCATACATTTAATGTACACAGGGTATCAGGAACAAGAACAGTACATGATACATGTAACACGACAACAGGACATGAGCTTTGTTGATAGCACGAAACATGATAACGGGAAACGAAAAATAATAGATGTGGGATTCTAGAGGTGGCCCCGTGGCTTGAATCCACGTGGTACTTAGTTCCACACATCGCATATCAACAACTCACATGTCCAGTAACGGGCATATCAATATCAGAACAGGAAATAATCATGTAACGGGAATACAGGACGAACTACTCATGTAACAATAATCCATGTGACATAAACAATGATCAATATAACAAGAATACAAGAATATCCAAGGGTAATAATATATTCCATGATCCATGTAACAGGAACACATAGACAATCAATGCATGTAGACCGGTGAGTATACATAACAGTGGTGTAAGACATGCACAGAGTATCCATATAGTGGTATCCCGTGTAATAGCGTATCCGTGTGTCAGTAGTTCACAAACACGTAGTAACCGTGTCGTGAATCTCGGTATCTATGTAATGGTGAAATAACGTGAAATAACGGTATAGAGTGTAACATATTTTTACATGCAATACAGTGTTCAGTGTATCGGTGGGTCGGTAAGGGTGACAGTGTAATAGTGATAATATCGGATATAATGAGTACGCGTGTATCAGTGCACATGTAACAGTACTACGTAACCATGATTGATGTCCATGATGTGAATGCCAGCAAAACATGTGGAATAGTAATCTAACCATTTTAATATGATCATCTATCACCTATATGTTATATTAAATCATGAAGCAGATGAAAATATTATTTTATTGGTTGTGTTTACTACACTATCATGCATTACAAAATATGACTTCTCTATAATTAAGTTATTTGTTAACATTCTATTGATTTACCCATAATCACGATTTATTAACTAAAGTAATCACTCAATTTATTAAACATGAATAAATATAATTTATTAAAATAAAACACTCACAAACTAGCCATGGAAAGGTAGCTCTTTTTCTCACGATCGCAACGGTTCCAGAATCGTCCAAATCGGACTCCGGATGCTCCAGATATCGCCCGAACACTAAAAGTAATAGAAATGGGTTAAATATGTAATAAAAATATCTCAAATGCAAATAATAAAAATTAGCAGGGGGTTTCTGTAATATTACCTTTATTGGGTTTTGGATGCGGGTTTGGGCTCTTAACAGGTCGGGTTTGGATCCAATACCCAAATCCATAACTTAAGTATAATGGGTTATTGGGTTATTGGGTTATAGGGCTAACGGGTTTACACTATTGGATAATTGGGTTTATACCCAATAAGAGAGAGAGAGAACAGGGCAGCGCGTTGCTGCCCTGTGCCTGGCCGCGCAGCCGCGCTGCCACGGCGGCCGGCGGCGACCGACGGCGGCGCTAGGCCGCCGGGGCGGCCTGGGCCCGCGCACAGAGAGGAAGATAGCGAGAGAGACTGAGGGAGAAGAAGAGGCACTGGAAAGGAAAAGAAAGAAAAGAAGAAGAACAGGGGAAGAAGACGAAGAAGAAAAGGAGAAGAAGAGGAGGAGGGGCGGCGGCGGCCGGAGGGGAGGCGCGGTGGCGCCTGGCCGGGGGCGCCGGCCACCGGCAGCGCGTGCCCAGGGTGGCCTGGCCGCGGGCGTGAGTTAAACCCACCTCCTGGCCTGGAACAGTGAGAGGGGGGGAGAGAGAGAGTGAGTGAGAAAGATATGAGAGAGAGAGAGAGTTAGGGTGGGAGAATTGAGAGTAAGAGAGAGAGTAAGGAGAGGGGGTTTTATTTAAAGGAGAGAGAGGCGGTGGATGAGTTTAGGCGGTGGAGTAATGGCGGTGGGGGAGAACTCTGAAAGAAGAGAGAAGATAAGAAAGAGTATTAAAAAAATAATATTTTATTATATTTTATTGGGCCAATATTGGACTACCTCCGAACGGTTCCCAAAAATTATATAAAATAGAGAATATTATTTTGAGATATAATATGAAAATGGTTTGATGAAATTCAGTCTGTTTTGTAAATTAAAAATCCTGAAAGATTTCGCCAGTATTGGGCGACCCCGGTTTGGACCGATTTTTGATAAATTTAGAAAAATTCCCCAAAATACCATAACGTAGATAATACAATTCTAAGATATAAGGTGAAAGCAGATTCCTAAAATTCTATTCTGTTTGTGAATTAAAAATCGTAGAGCTGATTATCGGCATCGATTGACACCCACTACGGAGATTTTTCAAAATAATCCAGGAAAATTTCAAAAAATTTTGAAAAATTTAAAATATTAGAAAATGGTATTTGAAACTAAAATCTACTCAATCTGACTAGCAGAAAGGTCAAATTAATATTATACGTCATATCGCATACTGATACTGTGATACGTACATCAGGGAGCAGGGGGTTACATTTCTCCCCACCTTACAAAAAATTTCGTTCTCGAAATTTCAATTCAGGAGGGAGAACAATATCTCCAGCCCCAAAGCCTAAATGTTACGGGCACACGACGCTTCCGATGCGCTCGCTGATATCGATGTGACAACAGGGTGGAGGATTGGTATCATGAGTCAAAGATGAGAATCAGAATTCACAGGATGAAGAGAAAACAAGAAGGAAATTAGAGTATTCTGATAGATCACTGAAATGAGGGAAGAGAAAAAGCATCAATGAATGAATTTCAATGAAGTGGCATTCTTGTACTCATAGCTGGAATTCCCAAGCTTAAATACTGGTGAATTCTCATCTGAACCTGATTGTACTATTGGTAAGAGTCAGAGCATGGACCCAGATGGTTACCCACACCAGGTGTGAACCTAGGCTCTGATACCACTCTGTAACGCCCTGATCCCAAGGATATGAAGACGTTATGGTGACGTACATATGCAGGGTGAAAACAGCCTCGCGCGTACGTTAAGCCTCAGTACAGGAAATAGCCTCCATATACACAAGAGTTCCAGCATTAAATAAGTACAAGAATACCTGCAAAAAAGATCAGTGAGCATGATAGATAAAGAAACATGAACAAATAAGGAAATAAGACAAAAGAATCGAGATACCTATGAATCGTATGGGTGACAAGTCCCCTAGGTGAATCCAATGACATATCTGACAGTATGACATCTCGAATCTCCAACCTGGGCACGCAAACGCAGGGTCGTCAGAAAGCGACCTAGTGAGTGGTAAAATGAAGGAAGCAGTAATATATACAATAGTAATACAGACACGATAATAATATATAATACATGATTCTGTAACAGTGATAACATATAGTAGGCATATAATAAGCAGTAGAAATATAAACATGTCATATTTTAATATCATCACTAACTAGCAGGTTATCATCGGGTCATGTCTACAGTAGTATCCAGTTTTATATAATAAATAAGGAACATGCAGATGTGCAGCATGCAACAGAACCATACTACCGGGTTGTGCATGTATGTAATGATGTTTGCAAGGTATACATAAAGCAAAGTATATGCAATGCAGAATATAGATGTACATGAGTAGTATATCAGGAAGTGTAACAAAGTATACAGGTAACATGATAAGGGATAAATGATTAGAACTAGTAACAAGTACAACTAAACAATCTGATACATGTATTGGGCAAATCATGTTATTTATACAATAATAACAATCATTACCACATGGTATTTTAATCAATCTCTTCCAGTGTCCCATACCACTGGCAGTTCATACTGGAGCCCGCCCTCCAGTCGAACCCATCCGGACATGGCATACGGGTACCATTATCCAAACGAGAGAGTGACCAAATAACAAGTGTTTCCGACATCAAAATTGTTTATACTGTTTTATTACGTTAATTGGAAACCCAATAGTCAAGGAGCTCTAGTCAGGTGCGTGTACCCCGTGCATACCCGGGATCACGACCTTAAACAGACCCTGACTGCTGAGACCAGGGCTAGCCCGCTAATACTGTAACATGTAACAGGAACTCAATGAGCTAAAACAATAACAGGAAACGGGAGCTCATGAGTTATAACAGACGGTAGCCAGCACTACCCCGTCCCCTGCAGTGGGACAAATAATAGATCCAGACATCCACCCGACAAGAGCTAGTCAACCGTCAAGTCTCCCCCAACCCCATCTTATAGTTCGTACATTTAATGTACACAGGGTATCAGGAACAAGAACAGTACATGATACATGTAACACAATAACAGGACATGAGCTCTGTTGATAGCACGAAACACGATAATGGGAACGGGAAACAATAGATGTGGGATTCTAGAGGTGGCCCCCGTGGTTTGAATCCACGTGGCACTTAGTTACACACACGCATATCAACAACTCACATGTCCAGTAACGGGCATATCAATATCAGAACAGGAAATAATCATGTAACGGGAATACAGGACGAACTACTCATGTAACAATAATCCATGTGACATAAACAATGATCAATATAATGAGAATAAAAGAATATCCATAGGTAATAATATAATTCATGATCCATGTAACAGGAACACATAGACAATCAATACATGTAGACCGGTGAGTATACATTACAGTGGTGTAAGACATGCACAGAGTATCCATATAGTGGTATCCCGTGTAATAGCGTATCCGTGTATCAGTAGTTCACAAACATGTAGTAATCGTGTCGTGAATCTCGGTATCTATGTAATGTGAAATAACGTGAAATAACGGTATAGAGTGTAACATATATTTACATGCAATACAGTGTTTAGTGTATCGGTAGGTCGGTAAGGGTGACAGTGTAATAGTGAAAATATCGGATATAATGAGTACGCGTGTATCAGTGTACATGTAACAGTACTAGGTAACCATGATTGATGTCCATGATGTGAATGCCAGCAAAACATGTGGAATAGTAATCTAACCATTTTAATATGATCATCTATCACCTATAAGTTATATTAAATCATGAAGCAGATGAAAATATTATTTTATTGGTTGTATTTACTACACTATCATGCATTACAAAATATGACTTCTCTATAATTAAGTTATTTATTAACATTCTATTGATTTACCCATAATCACGATTTATTAACTAAAGTAATCACTCAATTTATTAAACATGAATAAATATAATTTATTAAAAATAAAACACACACAAACTAGCCATGGAAAGGTAGCTCTTTTTCTCACGATCGCAATGGTTCTAGAATCGTCCAAATCGGACTCCGGATGCTCCAGATATCGCCCGAACACTAAAAATAATAGAAATGAGTTAAATATGTAATAAAAATATCTCAAATGCAAATAATAAAAATTAGCAGGGGGTTTTCTGTAATATTACCTTTATTGGGCTCTGGATGCGGGTTTGGGCTCTTAACGGGTCGGGTTTGGATCCAATACCCAAACCCATAACTTAAGTATAATGGGTTATCGGGTTATTGGGTTATTGGGCTAACGGGTTTAGACTATTGGATAATTGGGTTTATACCCAATAAGAGAGAGAGAGAGAGAGAGAGAGAGAGAGAACAGAGCAGCGCGTTGCTGCCCTGTGCCTGGCCGCGCAGCCACGCTGCCACGGCGACCGGCGGTGGCGTTAGGCCGCCGGGGCTGCCTGGGCCCGCGCACAGAGAGGAAGAGAGCGAGAGAGAGTGAGGGAGAAGAAGAGGCACTGGAAAGGAAAAGAAAGAAAAGAAGAAGAACAGGGGAAGAAGAAGAAGAGGAAGAAGAAGAAGAAAAGGAGAAGAAGAAGAGGAGGGGCGGCGGCGGCCGGAGGGGAGGCGCGGTGGCGCCTGGCCGGGGCGTCGGCCACCGGCAGCGCTTGGCCGGGGTGGCCTGGTCGTGGGCGTGGGTTAAACCCGCCCCCTGGCCTAGAACAGTGAGAGAGGGGGGGGAGAGAGAGAGAGAGAGAGAGAGAGTGAGTGAGAAAGATATGAGAGAGAGAGAGTTAGGGTGGGAGAATTGAGAGTAAGAGAGAAAGGAGAGGGGGTTTTATTTAAAGGAGAGAGAGGCAGTGGATGGGTTTAGGCGGTGGAGTAATGGCGGTGGGGGAGAACTCTGGAAGAAGAGAGAAGATAAGAAAGAGTAGTAAAAAAATAATATTTTATTATATTTTATTGGGCCAATATTGGACTACCTCCGAACGGTTCCTAAAAATTATATAAAATAGAGAATATTATCTTGAGATATAATATAAAAATGGTTTGATGAAATTCAGTCTGGTTTGTAAATTAAAAATCCTGAAAGATTTCGCCGGTATTGGGCGCACCGGTTTGGACCGATTTTTGATAAATTTAGAAAAATTCCCCAAAATACCATAACGTAGATAATACGATTCTAAGATATAAGGTGAAAGCAGATTCCCAAAATTCTACTCTGTTTGTGAATTAAAAATCGTAGAGCTGATTATCGCATCGGTTGTGGACTACGGAGATTTTTCAAAATAATCCAGGAAAATTCTAAAAAATTCTGAAAAATCTAAAATATTAGAAATGATATTTGAAACTGAAATCAACTCAATCTGACTAGTAAAAAGGTCAAATCAATATTATACATCGTATCGCGTACTGATACTGTGATACGTACATCAGGGAGCAGGGGGTTACATCCACAATATTTTCAAGAGTCTTACTCAGTTTCACCTCCTCATAATGAACAATCATTTGCCCTGGAAACGGGTAACGAACTCTTGCGTAAGTCTGAACCACATTCTCAAAACATGTTGGATTCATACTCTTCATAAATTTTCAGAGGTTATGAACATGATAAAGTTAATCTAGGAAAGAGAATCCACTGGGATAAAAGGGTGTAGGTCTAGGAATCCGTCTGTTCGGAGGTGATTGACTGGACATGACAGGTTAGGATTCACTAGAAAAGGAGTTTGTTGTTCAGAGATGACAAACTGGACATTACAGCAATAAATAGTTCCTACTAGACCGGGGGTGAGCTCTGAAATCCATCAGTTCAGATGTGATGAGCGGGACATAACTGATTAAGAATTATCAGACTCTGAGTTTTATCATTCAGAGTTGATGAACTGGACATAACGATAAAAGAAAGTTCACACTAGATGAGAGGATGAGATTTTGCTATCTGTCAGTTTAGAGGTAATGAACTGGACATAACCGATTTAGAAGCAACCAAACTCAGAGCCCTTTTTGTTCAGAGGTGATTGACTAACTTGACAGTAAAAGAAGTCCTTAAAGGACCAGAGGATAAAATCCAAACATCATTCCGTTCAGAGGTAATAAACTGGATATGACCGATTGAGACTTACTAATTTCAAAGCCCTACCATTCAGAGGTGATAGACTGGACATGCGGTATAAAAGTTCCTACTGGACTAAAGGATGAGACTTAGCTATTCGTTGGTTCAGAGGTGATTGACTGAACATAACCGATTGAGAAGCCACAAAGCTCATAATTTTGTCATTCAGAGGTGATGAACTGGACATAACGACAAAAAGAAGGTGAAATCAATTTTAGGGACTCATCTATTCATAGATGATAAACTGAATATGATAGACTAAGACACACTAAATTCTGAATCCGCTGCCAGAGATCATAATGTTAACATGACAACTAGTTCACTTGGGACTGCAAGGGTGAATTAGATTTGGGCACCGGTCGGTTCAGAGGTGATAAATTAGACATGACTGACTAAGACACCAGGCTCACACTTCGTTGTTCAGAGGTGATTGACTGACTAGATGGCGAGAACTCCCGGCCATGACGAGGGAAAAGAGAACAAGATTATGGACTCGTCTATTCAGAGGTGGCAAACAAGACGTGACAGTTTGAGTACTATAGCGAAGAAGAGATCTGGGCACCCGTCCTTTCTGAGGAGATAAACTGGACATAACGACTAAGAAGCATCAGATTCAGAGCTCTGTAGTTGAGAAGTAGCACTGGATATGACGGCTAAAAGAGTTATTCTACTGGAGAATATGACTTGATACTCCATGGAGAATTTAGCGTTTTCTTGGAGGAGTTTTTTGGAAGAATTGTCAGAGGTATAATGTTAATGTGATAACCAAAGAGTCCATTGGGACTGAAAAGGGCATTAAAAGACTCCGAGAGGAATCTATCTCGTCGAGGAGTTAAAAGGAATCCCATAAGAATTTTAGAAGAAAATTAGTATTCCTACAGATTTCACGGGAAAATACTTTAAAGAATTGTCAAAGGTAAGCATTAACATGATAATCAAGTTAGGGAAGATAGGAGGGAGCACTCATGGAAGTTATCAGAGGTAATCATTAACGTGATTACTTGATATCTCTTCGGGGAATGGATATTTCGTGAGGATTTGAAGAGAGAGTATTTAGCATTCTCTTAGACTCCGTGGGAAATCTATAAGGAGCTGTCAAAGATAATGATTAACATGACAACTTGCGACTTCTAGGGGGAGTTTTAGAAAGTCGTTTGTTGGATAACTCCACCGGGGTTAGAGAGACGCTCAAAAAGCTATCAGAGGTATAATGTTAATGTGAAGAGCATTGATTTGTATAATTTGAGTGGACCCTGTCATTCTATGGAGAAGAATGACAGATGGAGTTCCAATCCTCTGGGAATATATAGAAAATTTTACTGTCAGAGGTTTAATGTTAACGTGACAAGTTTGATCTATAGCTCATTTCATTGAGAAATGATTACGTTTGATTTGATTCTACCTTTCTATGAAAAAGAATTGGCAAGTAATTTAGTGAAATTGATCATTCTCTGCAAATGTAGGAATATTGCTAGAGAATTCTACCAGGGGATAGAAGGCAGTGCTCCTAAATTTTGTTTAGAGATCGAAGTAATCCTATTGGGGAATAGGAGGCAGTACTCCTAAAGTTAATTCTCATAGGAGGAAATAATCATTTGTATATTCCGAGGGAAATTTAATAGAGAGGTTCCACCTATCCTTAGGGAACTTTTTCTCAACTCTCGATTGATCGATCGATTGCCATACATCTTGGGCATGAAAGTTGAAATACTGGAAAAGTTTTGCACAGATGCGTTTCGAGCCTTCTTCAATGTGTTCGGCTTGATAAGTCATCAGATAAATTCATTTAATCAGTTTATCTGAATATTTGAATAAATGGACTGTGAAGTCGGGCTTCAACCGATCAAAAAGAAGAGGATGCGATTAAAGGCATACCACTATGACATATGAAAAAGTCAGAGGTGAAAGCTTCAATATGACTTATTCGCTTTATGGATCCATCATTCCATGGAAGGGAATTGGTAGAGGATTCTGAAAGAATCAAATGGTATCAGGTCTCTTAGGATTTTTAGCAAACTCTCAGTTATCAATGAATTTGATTTGTTTTTATCAACTATCATTTGAATTGGGCTAGCCATGTTATTCCTCTCAGCATGATGATTTGTTGAGGATTTTATATTAGGCTTAGACGCCAATATATTCCTCTAGCCTTATTTACTAAAGACTTCGGATCGTGTCATTCAAAGTGGATCTTTCTGCATTCCATTGGTGACCTCTAAAATCTCGCTAGGGATTAAAAGTTAAGAGAAATTTTGTAGGAAATTTATCGAGCAAGTCGAAATTCCAGATGAAGTGTCACTTAATCAGGATTCTGGTTTTGGCTGGTCGTCAAGTCGAGACATGAAACATGAGCTCTGCAGGAAATTTATCGATTACATCGAGATTCCTCACGAAGTTTCATTTAGTTCATCATAGCCAAGACTCAGGTTTGCAGTTGCATAATGAATGAATGTAGAAATAGTGGAAGGGTCCTGCTGAGATGTGTCACGAACCCTTTGCAATGAATTTGGCTCGATCGGGGTCGTTGCGAGACCAAATCGTGGCTCACTGAAATGACAGAGGCAGAGGGATCATTGGAGACATGCTAGTATTACGTATTGAGTAGTCATCATTCTTTTTGATCGAGAGGAATGAGCAGGAAGAAGAGTGCCTAAAATTATTGTTTAGGCATGCTCGACTTCAAAATATGACCTACCTTTCCAAATAAGAAGAATGACAAAGCTAAAATCAGTAATTTTTCCTTTATTTTCTCTTCAATGTTAACATCATGTACTAGAACAACTTGATGTCAACCAGAGTCCCAAAAGAAGCAGAGATGAAATTAATTTCGCTTGAGGAAAGGGATTTCTTAGTGTAAAAGAAACAGTCAGACAAGTTTGTCTTAATGACCAAAGGATTAATATTAACATGATCATGTATAATATTTTTTTATCAGAGGTATAGTGTTAACGTGATCAAGGATAATACTTCTTCAAGAAGTTATCATTATCGGTATCATAAGCATGTCATCGTTAGAATTTGCTAGGCAATATGCTCTATTCGAGTAGACTGTCGGTCCTTCCCACGAAGGGTCCTTCCCACTTGGGTAGGAATTTGCCTTTAGTCTTATGTGTTATGAACATAGGTTGCCTGACAGTTAAAACTAAATCTCCTTTCTGAAAGACTCTCTCCTCGACCTTTCATTGAAGGCCTTCGAGGTTCGAGCTTAGTACTGCTCAATGTGCTGTTGAGCTTGTAGTCGCTTCTCGTCCAGTACTTCCAGCTTTTGGAGATGTAATCGATCATTATCTCCTTCTGTCATCTTGGTTACAAGAGCACTGCAAAGTGACGACATTTATATCTCTAGAATATTACTGTTTCACACTCATAAACTAGAGAAAAGTGTATTGCATGTAGGAGTACGGACCGTCATTCGATAGGCCCAAAGACATTCGCTGAGCTTCTCATTCTAGTCTCGTTTGCTCGCGAAGATGAACTTTTTGAGGAGCTTGATGATCATCTTATTGAATGTCTCTGCTAACCTGTGGCAACAGGGTTGAAGCAGTTGAAACCACATTCTGAATTTGATACTTGTAGCAGAATCGATAGAACGATTGGCTTGCAAATTGGGGACCATTGTCGTGGATGATTGATCGGGGCGGAACCAGCACTTAAAAATGTGTACTTTGTGAAATCAATGAAATTATATGTGTGCTAATATTCTCTTGATATTTTCGTTATAGATTGGCTCAACGGGTCGAATCCACAGGGACGGGAGGCGATAAAAGCATTAACAGTTCTTATTCACGTCGGTTGATAACAATTCCTTCTTTGTTAAAGAATGAGAAAAAGAAAATAAAAGAAAAGAAAACTGAAAGTGATGGGTAGAGAAGGCGATGAAACGACGATGTGAAAATAAAAGAGAAATGATTTTGAAAACAAAAAGAAGATGAAACAAAGATGAACTAAGAAGTTGGCGAAAACAATGAAGAAAATAATAAAAGGGTTTGAAATTGATTTTTAAAATAAGATAAAAGAAAACTCATGGCTACTAACTACCAAGTGCTCCACTAACCATACTAACCTTTTCGTGATAGTTGTCTCATATGGATCCTTGGCCATCACTAGTCCTTAGCTTCAAGAGACGATACAAAGTATGGCTCATAAGATTGTTCTTCTACATTCAAACAACACATTCATACCACACAACAAGTTCCAAGGTATTATTAAATCATCAAAACTGATTAGGGGTGAGCATGAAATAAAGAAGACATTGCAATTAGTGGGTTCGATGTTAGAAATGTTAGAAAATTAGAATCCATCATCATGAACCATCAATGGCTCTTGCAAGAGTAAGGCCTTGTAGAGGCTATTAGATTCATGTGAATTATCAAGTAAGTTATTAGATGATTAGTGTTAGTAGTTAGATTGTCATGAGAAGAAAATTAGCTAATCATCATGTAGAAGATGTAGAAGATTATAATGGAGAAGAAATGAGACACCTTTACATATATTATCACTATCTATTATATCAATCTCTCTCTTTCTCTCTCTGAATCTCTCAGCCCTAATGCATGATCTAAAAATGAAATGAAATTATAAAAGAAAAGAAAAGAAAAGAAGAACACCTACACTAACCTACACTAAAAGAGAGAAACCCTAGCCTATTTCTCAATATACTTGCGTTTTAGCCAAACCCTACAGTATTTATAGGCAAAGACGACTCTGGAAGGCGAGACAAGGCCATGCGTTAAAAATCGACACATGGGCCCGCCATATTGCTGTGAAAACGTGGCATTTACCACATTTCTGCAGCAATAGCAGGGACTTAGGTCCCTGGTTTTGGTGCGTGGGTTCATCTCGCTTCGGGGACTTGCCAGATATGCTCAGATTCAGTTATTTTTGTCCAGTTCTTCTCAGATACCCACCAACATTTAAATTCAGTGTATCTTCTAAAAACTCTCTAGCTTGGCCTCCAAGAAATCCGGATTTAATTACCCAAAAATGGGTTTAATTAAGCTCTTATTACTCATTTGCCCCTGACTCTTGATTATCTGCAAAGTAGACCAAAACACAGTTAGAAATGATATTTTATTCATAAATCAGTAGAAAATGCGATTTAATAATGCAGAATTATAGCCTAATCAATAATTGGTCGAAATAAACCTGCACAGAAAAATACAAAATTTAGAAAGGAGCACCAGGTTCCTTAATTGTACTGCTATAATAAGTAGTTATGCGGGTCATGATCCACATGGAGGGACTACGATGGAAGCGTGTGAGTAAGTCTTTCTTATAAGTTACTAAAACTGGTTAAAAATCTTCTTTATTTTTAAAATGAAAAGAAAATAAAATTATGTTAAGTTAAAAGAAGAGTAGAAGGTGGAAGAATAAGATGGTGTTGGTTTTGATTGAAAAGAGAACTAAGTGAAAAAAAGAAAGAAAAGAATAAAAGAAAAGAAAAGCGTTGGATTTGAAGTCATTTAATAAACAAGAAAGGGAAGAAAGAATAACATACTTTGAAATAATTAAAGTAAAGCAAGTGAAAAAAATACCGTGAAAGCAACGATCGATTAAGTTGAGCAGCAATAAAGAAAAGTGGGAGAATCACATTGATTGTCACACTAAATTCAACTCTCTTTAAAGAAGATTACATTTAATGTCACTCTAAATATAATACTTTCTCTCTTTTTGTTCAGGAAGCTCTCTAATTTAAGCTATAAAGAAATTAAATTACATGTAAAAAGGAAAAAGAAAATTTAAACTACAGCAATATCCTAATCCTAACTCTCCACTGGAGTGGTGACCCTTTGCCTTCAGAAATGCAGGTATTAATAGTCAAAACTGGATAAGGGAGAGCGTACGAGATAGGGATAAAATCTCTTGCCCCACAGAAAAGATCTCTGATAAGGTTGGAGATAAGTTTGGAGATAAATTTTTATTTTATCTTTTAATCTTCAGTTAGATTGTGTCTTATCTCTCTGAATCTTCTGAATATACATCTCAATGCCCTTTGTATATTGATAGGGTTACCTTTGAACTTCTGGATATGTCTCTATCTCCTTGATTTCCCAGCTAATAAAATAGATTCAACTAAATCTGATTTACTTAGATTAGATTTGTGATAATCTTCAGCTAACCGAATATATCCATAAAAATTTGATTTAACCGGTATTTATTTGGTATTATCTTCTCTCCCTTCATTAATCTTATCCTGCATGAATTAAATATTAAGACAAGGTGATTAGCAGATTTATTATAAGATAAGTATAAGAATGTACTAATAAATAATGCAATGTACGTGTATGATCACACCCTCTCACTTATCTTTTGCTCATCTACAAGCAAAACAAAGAAAAAAAAATAATCTAACACACTTTCGTAGGGATCACGATTACATTAGCATGTGCAATAAGCTGTTAAACCTCTACGTCACCCATAGAGGACGAGTTTTATCTCGTGAGGATTTTCAGTAGATTATGCCTACAAAGTCCATGCAGAAAGAGAAATAAAGTGTTGATATTTTGAAAATAAATTTTGAAAAAATGAGAGAATATTTGAAGTATTATTGTAAAAATTCAAGTAATCTATAAGTCATAAAAAAACGAACTTTTCATTTCTAAACTTAGTCTCTATTCAAAGACTTGCTATCAATCAAGGTAAGGAGTCAAACTGTATTTCTCATTTAGTCTATTATTTCACCCTAAGTCATATGCACCTTTGTGACCGTGAAATTTTGACTCGGGGTTCTTCAACTCTAATTCTTATACCTTATTTTTCATATTTTTGGTGGTATTACCCCTCAGTTCTATTTGGCTTTCTAATCTGTCTATGTAATGAGCCTTAGGTTGGGGACTCCCAAACCGAACGGTCTTAGGGGCACCGGGTGAGAAAATACCCCAAAGACTTAAAGACTCGAGAAAACAAGACCACAAAACTTTAAGGAGTTTATTAATTACATGGGCTGCTTTTAGGCAAGAATACTTATGTTTTATGAGGCACAAATGTCCAGCTTAATTAGAGAGTTTTTTTTTTATATATATATATATATATATATATATATATATATATATATATATATATATATTATATATATATATATATATATAGAAAAATGGGAATCAGCTGACACAGGAGGCAACTCTGTCCTATGTCGCACTCAAAACTCAAGTTTTCGATTGAATTTTCAAGATCCGACCGCACATTATTATCTTTATATTCTAAGATATATACATAAAAAAAATCACCTGATTTGAAGTTTGTTTACTTCATTTTCTTTGGGTTAAACATTAACGGTTTTTTAACAGTAGAATAAAATGGAACGATTAGATCAATGTGTAAACGAACTCTAAATCATTTAATTTTTTATATATGTGCATCTTAGAACATGAAGATGATAATGTGCGGTTGGCTCGTAAAAAAAATTCAGAAACTATGATTTTTAAGTACGATATAGGACGGAGTTGCCTCCCTGTGTCAGTTGATTCCCATTTCTCTCTCTCTCTCTCTCTCTCTCTCTCTCTCTCTCTATATATATATATTATATATATATATATATATATATATATATATATATATATTTATTTTTCTCTTTTCTTTTCTTTCTTTTTTTATAAGACATAATAATCTTTGTTTTCGAACCCTAAGTGCGCAAGTGTATAAAGTGTGTATATTTCATCAAGGTAAAAATCAAGACTAAATTATTTTTCTAATTTTTTTCCTAACTCTAGAAATCAAACAAATAATCATATTTTGATCAAGTATAAGAAATCCTAATTATGATTTTCCAATTTCTTAAAATTAACTTAATTTCTTACAAAAAATAGGTCAAATATTATTTCTCTTTTAAAAAAGCTTTTAAAAGCAAAGAAAATGTTATTATTTTTTTATAAATTAAAACAAAACCT
This sequence comes from Agave tequilana, assembly GCA_038442645.1. NCBI lineage: Eukaryota > Viridiplantae > Streptophyta > Magnoliopsida > Asparagales > Asparagaceae > Agave > Agave tequilana. Next base: position 32,708 of record JAVJIF010007801.1, on the reverse strand, counting down.
ATGTTATGTTAGAAACCTCCCCCACACCTATCTTATGCATTGTCCTCAATGTATAAATGAATACATATATGCATAAAAAGAAGAAAGGGAAGAAAAATGTTACCTGAAAGTGGTGGTTCCGGTGATGGTTGGATTGGACCAAGCGTTGCTACTTATTTAAATATTGTGAATGATCAAAGAACTTACTTTTTATGACCTCTTTTTTATTTATATTTTTACAATCCCCAATTGGAATAAAATCTTGAAAGATCCAAACATAAAAATTATCCTCTTTATATGATCAATCTTGAAAAATCATCACGGAGCCATTATGGTCTATACATATTTCCAACAAAGGAATGTTATTTTATGAATTGGATGATTTGCGCTCTGAAATGAAAGGAACAGAAACTAATATTGACTCGAGTATATGACGAAAATCAATTTTAGATTCAAGAGTCGGTTTCAGTTCAAGAGTTGAGTCCAAATCAGAGAATTAAATTTCACATTCTTTTTCCATTAATGGAATGTGACTATCTAAAATAGGTGGTTCAATTTCAAGCTCTATGGGTACAGGAATCAATGTTGGCTCAAAAATTGGGTCCAAATCGGGCAAGGACACCAGAGTCAACATAGATTTAAAAACTAAAATTGACTCACAAAGTTGGTGATCATGGTCATATTCATAATCAAGTTCATTTTCCTTGAAGTGAAACATTGCCACTTTCTCCAAGGTTTGGGATTTGTCAAGTTCATGATGTTGTGGTAGAATTGAATCTTGGTTAAAGTCTCTAAGACACCATGATTCTTGGTTCTGATCAATATAGTTAGGAGAATCAGGAAGGGTCAATAATATGTGAGGTAAACTTTTCTCATTCTTATCATTAATTATTTTGACCAAATGACTCATTTTTGCTTCTAACCTATCAATAGATTGGAGACACTCCTTTTGAGATTGAATATAATTATTTTGGGACTAAATTATGAATTTCATATTCTTTCTAAGTCAGTAGATTCTTCTTGTTGTTTAGAGAATTAAAAATTAGAGTGAGGCTCTTGGATTTGAAATTTTGATGGGATTGTGAGTCTTTTATGTTTTGGATTTGTCGTCAGGACTCAAGAAAGGCTTCTAGAGATTTTCTAAATCAGATTTTTCTTCTATAGGTTGATCTTGATAAGAAGTATATGAAGCTGGTCGTTGGTAGGGTGGTTGACCATATGACTCGAGGGAGTTGTATCACCACTGACTTGGGAAGAGTGATAATGATCATTCCAATCTTGTTCATAATACTGGGGTTGGGACATATACTGATTCGGATAAGACCAATTCAGCATATGTGGTTGGTTAAATTATGAAATATCAGTTTAATGTTATCTGAAAAAGAGGTCAAGGTGTAATATGTTACTATTAAAATTGAAAAATTGTTGTTATAATCCATTTCACATAAACTGACAAAACAAACAAATAAATAAAAAAATAAAGAAAAATCTAGCCTAACTTAGGTAGGCCTTAGATCTAGACGATTCCTAACTGGTTAAACTGTCCATGGAAGATATATTATAACAATCTGATCACAAGTTAATCAGCCAAGTAGGGGCAAAATCAGTGGGAGAGATTCGTGCTTGAGGAACATGCCTAATTATACCAAACCACTGTTCTTCGAGATTTTGCCTCTCAATCTCTAACCTTTGACACTGATTTGATTAGAGTCAAACTCTAATAACTTCCTCCTTAGGTCAATCTTCTAATGAGTCTGAGATGTCCTTAGGGCTAAGTCTACTCAGTTTTAAGTTAGGATTGGGTTAGTGAGTGAGGAGATGATTTTTAAGCTAAGGAAGGGTAATGACTTTCCCACTTTATCTTGTTTATAGAACAAGCCCCTTAATCTTTTTCGTGCAAGTGTGCAAATATATAACAAAAAGTAACACTCAAGCAATAAATCATATAAGTGTGTCTCCTATGCTACATTCAATACATACATACATTCGCTCCAGTATGCCTCAGTAGTAATGAAAATGAAACAAATTAGACACGTGCCAAGATGCAAGACTCTAAACTGTTTTTAGTATTTACAATCAACCAAGTTACTGTTGAATTAAAATCTGTTTGCAGAATATAGTAAAAAGAAAATTGAAAGGTTGCAGAAGTTATATCTTATAGTGTAAAAGAACCTGCAAGAAAACTCTATTAGTAGTTCTACTAGACTGTCATGCAAATGCTGCTTTTGCCGCATTTCTGTGGCAGAATAGTATTCCTATGTGCACTGCTTTCTTGATCAGAGGCATAGGGCAGCATATACTCTACTGCAGCTGTTAGTTTCCTAAAATATTGCTCTGCACATTGAAATAGAGAAGAAACTAGTTAACCAATTAAGAAAACCAAAATAGAAAACATACTGACCCCCCCGACAATAGCGCCAAAATTTGATCGAGATAAACTTACACAAAAAAATACAGAATTTAGAAATGAGTGTTAGGTTCCTCAATTCTACCGCTATAGCAAATGGTTATGCGGTCGTGATTCACAAGAAGAGACTGCGATGGAAGTGTGTGGGTAAGTCTTTCTTTTAAGTTACTAAAACCAACTAAAAGTCTTCTTTGTTTTTTAAAAAGAAAAGAAAATGAAACTATGATAAGTTAAAAGAAGAGTAGAAGGTAAAAGAATAAGATGGTGTTGGCATTTTGATTGAAAAGAGAACTATGTAAAAAAAATAGAATAAAGGAAAAAAGTGTTGGATTTGAAGTCATTTAATAAACAAAAAGAGAAGAAAGAATAACATACCTTGAAATAATTAAAGTAAAGCAAGTGAAAGAAATATCGTAGAAGCAGCGGTCGATTAAGTTGAGCAACAATGAAGAAAAGTAGGAGAATCACATTGACTCTCACACTCAGTACAACTCTCTTTAAAGAAGATTACATTTAGTATTACTCTAAATACAATACTCTCTCTCTTTTTGTTCATGAAGCTCTCTAATCTAAGCTATAAAAAATATTAAAACTACATGTAAAAAGAAAAAGAAAGCCTAAACTAAAGCAACAGCCTAATCCTAACTCTCTACTGGAGTGGTGCCCCTTTGCCTTAAAAAATGCAGCTATTTATAGCCAAAACTGGATAAGGGAGAGTGTACAAAGATAGGGACAAAATCTCTTACCCAATAGAAAAGATCTTCTGATAAGGTTAGAGATAAAGTTAGAGATAAATTTTAATTTTATTGTTTGATCTTCAGTTAGATTGTATCTTATCTCTCTGAATCTTTTGAATTTACATCTCAATCCTTTAGATATCCTTTTGTATATTGATAGGGTTGCTTTTGGACTTCTAGATTTGTCTCTATCTCCTTGATTTCCCTGCTAATAAAAATAAATCCAACTAAATCTGATTTAGTTGGATTAGATTTGTGATGATCTCCACTAACCAAATAAATCCATATAAATCTGATTTAACCGGTATTTATTTGGTATTATCTTCTCTCCCTTCATAAATCATATCCTGAATGAATCAAACATTAAGACAAGCTGATTAGCAGATTTATTACAAAGATAAGTGTAGGAATGTACTAATAAATAATGCAATATATGTGTATGATCAATTAACCACCTTGGGACACCAAATCGGTGATGACATGGTGTTTGATGAAGTTGACACAGCGGTTTTAACTTCAGTGAGCGATGTAACTTCCGCCCACTTTGAGAAATAATCAGTTATCGTAAGGATGAACCAATGACCTTTTGCCGATGGAGGATTGATAGATCCTACAACATCGATTCTTCATGCTTCAAATGGCCATGAAGTGGTTGTGGGGTGGAGTAGCTCCAGAGGTTGGTGTATAAAATTTGCGTAGATTTGACAGGCCTTACACCTTCTCGCATATTCAATCGCGTCTGCGAGCTGAGTCGGTGTAGTCGGTCCTTGAGTTTTAAACTTGGTTGATGAGCACCACATATGTCATCGTGGGCCTGTTTTAAGTACTTCCTGTGCTTCCAAGTTGGATAGACAACGAAGAAGTATACCGTCGTATGAACGATGGTACAACGTCTTTACCACTGCATCATAGTAGAACTAAGTAGATCTTCTTCAAATAGAAGCTACTTCCTTGGCATCATCAGGCAGTATGCCGTGCAAGGCATAGTCGATGATCGAAAACTCTAGTCCCTCGGTTCAAAATTTATCGTGATTGAATGAACTTTGCTAACTAATAAATCATACTTCAGACAGAAGAGATGACGAGTAGCCACTGTAAGATAATAAGTGGTGTCTGCCAGCAAGGCCAATGTAGTCATGAGCGCAGCTAAAGTGTCTGTTTTCGTATTAATGAGGCGAGACACATGGCTAATGTAGAAACCATAAAATTAGTTGGCCAACTCAATGGCTGCATGGTGATAAAGTACCAAGTCTTCATGATGGACCTCATACTCTCTTTTAACTTGATTGATAATCAATTTGGAATCACCGTAAGCTTTAAAGTACTGTACCACCATTTATTGAGCGAGCTGGAGACATATAGGCAAACTATTGTACTCAGTTACATTGTTAGAGTAGGATTCTGTCAGTGAGAATGCACTAGGAAGAACATGATTTTCTAGCGAGACAAATACAACCCCCACTTTGGCAATGATCTTACATTAGGGCATGTTCTTGATGCATTGTCAAAGAACATCTGTCATACATCATCTCCCGAGGTCATATTGGCTTTGATAACCTCGTCTGGAATGTCAATGTATAGTTTTGAGGTTTTCAGGAGTGGATGGGCTACTAGAAAATTTTGCGAGAGATTGACCTTTGATCGCCTTTTGGGGGATAAAAGTCATGTTTGAGATAGCAGAATAGCCCAATTAGCCAGTTTAGAGTTCAAGAACCCTGGCATCATCATGTGAATACGCAGGGAATTGACTCTCAAAATGACATGTAGGATTTAGCCAACCAAATAAAGTCGTGTATTCTGGACAGTGAAGACAAGGGCTAAACACTTCTTCTCGAAAAGATTGTATCGAGATTCAGATCCGATCAGAGTTCTGCTCAGGAAATAAATGGCCTGCTCGAACCCTTAATTGTTCTTCTATTCTAGAAAATTGCCTAAAGAGTGGTTCATAGCTTGTCCATAGAGCAAAAATGATTTTCTCGAAATGGGAGCTACCAAGATCGGAGGCTTGGGAGGTACTCTTTGATATCCTCAAAAACCTTTTGGTAAGCTTCATCTCATACAAAGAGACGCCTTTCTTCATTAACCGTGTGAACAGTTAGCAACGGCCCAAAAGATTTGCGATGAATCTTTGGATGTAAGCGAGTCTGCTTTGTAAACCTCTGAGCTCTTTGAGGGTCCTCGGAGGTTGCATACCCTGAATGACCTTGACTTTGTCAAGGTCAACGTGAATTCTTTTGGATGTAACAATGAATTCAAGGAACTTGCCACTCGACCCTCCCAAGAATGACTTGGTGAAAATCACCTAGAGGGGGGGTGAATAGGTGATAATGCTAATCAATGCACAATTTAAAATATGATGCAACAATCGCCCAAAACAAGACTAAGAGCCGAATGCCCCGTGAAGGGTTCTGAACTCCTTCCTCCTGATTCCTCGTAAAATGAGTTGGAGGTGCGCAATGCAACCTTGTTGTATGGGACAAAGATTGACAAGATGAATGACAACAAGTGAATATAGCAATGACAATCAAAAGCAAGTAGTAATAGCAATGAAGGTAGAGCAAGAACAAGGAAAAGTAAACCAAACGCAAACACCAAGATTTGTTATTGAGGTTCGAGCATCCAGCTCTACTTCCCCGCCTTCCCCAGAAGGATTCCAACCACTTCCACTATCACAAAGATGTCACAAATACACCGGAGTACCCAACTCCACAATCTCAAGTACAAGTTCTCTCTTGGTAGTCAAAGACCACAAACTTTCTCTTTCAAAATTCTCTTCCCTTACAAAGGTCCTTAGAGAACAATGAGTAGGAATGAAGCTCTTGTGTGCAAAGAGAAAAGAAAAAGAAATCAGAGAGTTCTTGAAAACACTTCAGAAAATGAGAGAGAATTTCAGCACAAAAACCAAGAAACCAAGTCTTTTTGAAAGCCTTAAACTTGTGGAAATTTTGATAATTTTTCTAGTAACCAAACTCTCCCTAAACACCCCTATTTATAGGAGAGGGCTAGGGTTTAAAGATAAAACATTTTTAAGGCTAATCAGAATGTATTAAAACCAAAACATGTCACTTAAACACACTAAGTGAGAAAAGGACAAAAATAAATCTGCTCAGAAAACTAGCAGTTACTGTTCAAACGGCTAGTCCGGTCGATGGCCCGGTCGACCGCTAGTACAAAGAAAATAACCGTTGCAGGCTACGGTCGACCGGCCCGGTCGACCCAAACAAACAGAGAGCAAAGTGTTTCAGTCAGGCAGGTCTCGGTCGACCGTCACGGTCGACCGTGAAACGTGCACACTGATACGTGCATCTGCCAGAACCACGGTCGACTCGGGCGGTCGACCGGCAAAGCCTGACATAGGCACGGTCGACTCGGGCGGTCGACCGGCTCAGGCCAAAAATCAAATTTCAAACAGAATTTTGAGGAGATGAATATTTTTACCAAAAGATGTTTTAAATAGGAATAAGTATAAAACATAAATATGGATTTGTAGGCAGAGGATTTTGTATCAAATATTTTTGTATAATTTATATGAATTAAACTTAGAAATAAGATGTGCGCAAAAACGTGTGTGATGGAGCTTCAAACCTATTCACTATTCTTTAACAAAACTCTAAACTAAAAACAATCTAATAAATTATCTTGAACAATCGTGAAGTCTTGAGCCAAGCTATGCCTTGCTAGAGCCTTCACTTCTATGTTCCTTCTATGATGTCCAATATGCCTTCTTTGCTTCATGAACCTAGAAATTCTTGCAATAGCTAAGCAATGGCCTCCAAATATGGTACAAACCTGAAACTTATCTTAACAAACTAATTAGTACCATATAGCTCATATTTGGTTTGTTATCATCAAAACTCTAAACAAGTGGAGAGTGTAACCTTATGGGCCAACACTTGGTCGGGTTCAATTTCAGCTGGTGAGCCTGAATGATGTCGAACACGATTCTCAAGTCATCGAGATAGTTGCTTTTGTTGTACTCTTGACTGTAATATCGTCAACATAGCATTCCACTATTTCCATAAATGATTATAGAAAATTGTGCTCAAGGCATGTTGGTAAGTTGCACCCGCATTCTTCAATCCAAACTACATTACTATGTAACAGTATACCCCTAATGGCATTTTGAATGATGTATATTTCTCATCATCTTGGTGCATCTTGATTTGATTGTATACTGAATATCCACCCATAAAGGACATCTATATGAAGCCATAGGTATGTCAATCATGACATCAGTGATGAATAATGAAAACCCATCATCCTTAGAACAGTCTGTGTTGAGATCATGGAAGTCGATGCAAACTCTGATCTTTCCATTTTCCTTAAGCACAGGGACAATATTAGCAACCTAGTCTGTGTGTTGTTCCTCTCGAATGAAGTCGCATTCGATGAGTTTATGAACTTTAGTTTTGATTGCTTCCATGATGTTGGGTCAAAACCGTCGCTACTGTTGCTTAACCGGTTTGGCACCCGGTTTGATATTGAGATGATGCATAGCCACCTGAGAATCGAGACCACGCATGTCTTCATAGCTCCAAGCAAAGACATCAATATACTCCCATATGAGAGATATGAGATCTTACTTCTCTGTTGGCGACAGGCTTTCGCTTATAGAGATGAGCTTTGGATGTGCTTGATTACCCACATCGACTTGGATCACCTTATCTTTGGTAGGAGGTTCACGTTATTCGGAATGCTTTTTCCATTGAAGATTAAGTTGTTGAGCCCACGGATCGGTGTTAAAATGTCTTCGTCTTGCTCCGCCAGACTGATAGATGTCATGTTGGCAAAGAGCTTCTTAAAGACTACCCTAATACTAATATCAGAGTCCTAACTGGATGAATCTGATAATTGCGATGGAGGGACTCATTGGACTCTGATTCTGATTGGGGAGGTGGAGTGATATATCCCAACCCCCTGCGTGTGTGTGTGTGTGATCATAATAATTGGCTGGTTTTTCTTCCTGTATGAAAGGTTGCAAAGGGATGTGCCGCCCTTTACTGAAATTCAAACCATCCCCACAATTCAAGCTGTACCCTATTCTTTCATCATGCGGTGTGCCAACCGCGCTTATGAAAGAATTGTGGGGGTTCCAAGTCATCGTCTAATTCCCTGGATGTCGTGGCCCGAGCCTAGCCTCTACCAAATATAACCGGTGATTGGTCTCTTCTGAAGGAGGGACAATAAAGTTAGACCCTTCATTGTCCTCTATATACATACATGCCATTTATGCGATGGGTGAAGGCATGTCCAAGAAACTAATATTGACAGATTTAAATACATCCTTAAGATACAAAGAGTAATTAAAATCAACATTTTCATTAAGGACCCACTCACCCTTACTTTCTGTGGGGTTATTACAATCAGGATCATCTAGATATGCTATAATTGGTTCCATGCTAAAAGTTGCCAACGCATCTTCTTCTGAATCTGAGTCTGTCTTATTGCCGCTGTCGATGTCATTGGGCAATGGTTGCTTCACTGGCTCATTATTCTCCTGGTAGAGCAGAGAATCAGTGAAGTAGTTCTCCACTCCTTTGAACGGTTGTATTTCGGTGAACACCATTTGAACCACAGTATCATCGCTCACATATTTAAAGTACTGGTGCAAAGTGAACGGGACGATCCAGTTGGTATGGATTCATGGTCGTCCGAGCAAGAGATTGTAAGATGTGTCAGCGTCAATTATGTAACACATCACTTCTGATTTCAAGTCTCTAATTTGACATCAGAGACGAATCTTGCCCAGAGGTTAATTACTCTTGGTGTTAAAGCCATAGGATGGTTTTAGTAGTGGTTGACAACCTGCTTAGTGGGATACCAAGAAAGTAGAGAAACCTCTTTGGGATGATGGTCAACGCAGATCCCGAATTGACCTGGATCCTTTCAATCATGTAGAGTCAATATACCCAGTATAGTACAAAGGTCTATTATCTTTGAGGAGCATGTCCTCTGGAGTGAAGGTAATGGATGGCACCTGTCGCTGCACCAGATGACATTAGGAGTCCCATTGTCATTAGTAGGGATTGTCGGCACTTGTATCTGGAAGAACTCTGAGTCAACAAGTGCATCCCTAAGCGCCTCTCTTGTCTCTTTTGAGAGGCAAAGTAGCTCGTGCAGAGTGATATGAGCCGGGATATTGGCAAGCTGTGCCAATATGTCGACGCAAAAAGGAGCATTAAGCCCCTTTAAAGGATCCTTCTTTAATGATGTGTCAAATCGGACCTCATTTTGCTTCCCTTTATCCAGTGGCGGGGATGGTGTCGAATCCTAGACTGGTGCAGTTGTTCCCGATATCGTTGGTTGCTGTGTCTCGTCGGAGGTCTGATCATACTTTCACAAGTAGTATTTTTCAGACCGGGTACCTATTGGCTGAGAGGTAGCAGGCTACGCCGCTAAGGCAAGCTTCTCTTCTTTCGAGTCACTGTGAGAAGTTATAGTCACAGCGCCATCATCCGTTGCAAGAGAGATACATGACTTGTCTTTGAGCTTGGGCTTGCCGGATTCCCATTGCTTATCTTTGACAATATCTGGATGGACTCACATGATTTCTTCAGATTTATTCATCATTGGAACAAGGCCATTAGCTCTCTGCTTTTCTACCATTGATTGACGAGATCCAGTCTGGCTTTAGGGACTGAGGCCAATCCATCCTGGATAGTCGTCTTCAGAAAGGTCCCGAAATTGAGAGTCACCATGTTGGCAGTGACTTTTATTTGCTCTGACTTGAGAATTAGAACTCCTGTATTCACTAATGCTTGGATCTTATCCTAAGGACAAAGCATCTGCTGGTGGGATGATGCACCATTCTGTGGAAGAGGCAGTAGTTAGGATTATTTGTACGCCCCATTTCTTTTGGTCATCGGACTTCAGGCAACTTGAGCTTGTTACCTTTATTGAGTAAGTGAAAAATGGTCACCACCTGTTCATCTTTGAAGGAATATTATCTCGGTGGAAACATGAATTCCTGATTGTTACTGGCGCCACCCCTTTTCTGCTTTGGTGGAGCTTTCCCAGACAACTCGACTGCCATGGTTTCTTTTCTTTTGGATTGAGAGATTGGGTTGCATCACACCTCTTCGTGCTGACCCCCATTTATTCTTGGGCTCTGAGAGCTCAAACTTTTTGGCTGATTTTTCAACTATCTCTTCTTATTCAACAAGCTCCTTCCAAGTATGGGCTTTGACAACTCCCATACGAACTTTTACTCTGTCAAGGAAGTAATGCCGACATGTTTGAAGAAGTAACATGGGCAAGGGAATGCCTGTGGAGCACATGAGACAGAGATTGTGGAATCTCTCAATATATTCCTGCACGAATTCTTCTCCTTTCTGAACCATCGAGAGGAGCTTATCCATAGTCACCTCATTGTCATTCTCATAAAATCGAGAAAGGAACCGGTTTTCAGATCAACTCAAGAATTGATGGAGCCGTTAGGAAGGCTCCTAAATCAGTCAAAGGCTACCCCCTTAAGGTGTTAATGAATAGTCTGGTCGTGACAGCACCATTATCTATCACATTGTCAGTTTGTGACCGAAAATAATAGATGTACTGATTTGGCGAGTGATCGAGCCAAACCTGCACAAAAAAATACAAAAATTTAGAACAGTGCTAGGTCCTCAATTCTACCGTGTAGCCTAGGGCTAATGTGTCGTGATCCACAGGGAGGGACAGCGATGGAAGCGTTATGTAAGTTTCTTCTTTTAATTTATCAAAACTAGTTAATACTTATCTTCTCAGTTTATAAAAAGAAAATAAAAATGTTAAGTTAAAAAGAAGATGGTAGAAGAAGAAATGATGATATCGTTGTTGTTTTATCTATAAAAGAAAAGGATCCAAAAAGAGATAAAGAACAGTGTTGATGCAAAAATTAGAAATAAAAAGAAATAAAAGAAAAATATTTACCTTTACTATTGAATCATAATGAAATTTACCTTAGCATCGAGTAAAGCAAGGTAGTAGAAAAGAATAAAGGAAAGAAAGGCTTCGGCGAGATTGAGCACAACGAAGAAAGTGGGAAACCTCCATTGATTGTCACCTTCAATATATGCTTCTTGAAGAAAAGATTACGATAGTGTCACTCTACAATAACTCTTCCTCTCTTTTGATCATGTAACTCTCTCTAGCCTAAAAATAAAACAAAAAATAAAAATTACATTGAAGAAGAAAAGAAAAAACCTAAACTAAAGCTCTCTCTGAGATGGTCCTCCTCTGCCTTCGAGGTATGAGGGTATTTATAGGAGAAAATCAGAGGGATAGAACGTGTATGAAGATAGGAAGAGTTATATATTTCTAAATTTAAATTCTTCCCTTATCTCCAACTTGATTTGATTTATCCAGAAATTCAATTCTGATCTGCAGGCTGTTGGCATGTTGATTGCTGAATATCACTTATCAACTGATAGAATTGGAATAAGTGATCAACCGAAGAATTGTAACCCTTTAAGTCTTCTTTCTGGATCAACTTGAATCATCAGATTTGAGATTCGGTATCGAAAGTTATGATTCAAATATTAAAATGTATCCAGTCAGAATCTGAGTCAAACTTGCTTCATCCCATCCGTTGATCTTCTCTGTATTTGATATTATCTTCGGTTGATCTTTAGCTAACCAAAATAGATTTATAGAAATCTAAATTTTACCGGTTTCTATTTGGTGTTATCTTTCTGATTTGCTCTGATCTTCAGCTGAATATTTCCCCCAATTCTTAATTTGTTCTAACTAGATCTGGGATCATCCTCAGCAAACCAAATAGATCCAATTAAATCTAATTTTAACTGGTATTTATTTGGTTTAATCCTCCTTCTCTTCATTATTATCTTCTACAAAATAGATATTTAAGACAAGAAAATTAGCAGATTTATTACACGATAAATGTAGGAGTGTAATGAAAAGAATGCAAAATATGTGTACGATCAGCGAGCTCTTGCCATCATACATGTGTAATGTAGGTGGCTTGAACTGTAGTGAATAGGGAACTAAGTTCCATTCCAGCAGATAAGGACGCTTTATCCCTACTTTATTCAGTTCATTCATTTGAGGCAAGGATGCAATCTGAGCTTCGATGCCTTTGATAACATCAGCATCAATTACAAAACTTCTTTTTGACTTTTCAGTCTTAGGGGTTCCGCATCGGGGTTCTCCTTCTCATCATGATTACTACCGGTGGTATCATCATTGTTCTGGTTGTTTAGGATCTGCGCAAATATTTGTTAGATATTTCCAGAGCTGCTTGTTGAGCTTCGCTCTGGGAGTTTGCTCTTGATCCTCCATACGCCGACGGAGATCATTATCATGATTGTTGTCGTCCATGTTGACTGACATAGTCCATGTTTGCTATGAGCTCATTGTGGCAGAGGAATCATAGCCGCTGGCTTCTTCTTCATCGTCTGACCATTAGAAGAGGCTTCTCAATGGATTCGGTGACATAGCCCCGGTAGAAGAGGAGGGCTATCTATAGTTGCAGGGTATTGCTACCCTAGAGCGGATACCTCAGAAGAAACCTTCTGTTGAATTAGAATCTGACTTAAGCCTAGGCTATAGTTAGAATCTAGGAAACTAACTAAGGGAAAGTGGAGCCCCTATCTTCCTTTTCGAGATCGCATCGAATCCCTTCCTTGCCCGTAATGTTGACAAAAGTTGCAGCTAGGTGAGGCTTTTTGGCTTTTCTCTTTCTCCTAGTCTTGGGCTCTTCAGAGGTCTAAGCTGACAACCAGTCAATATTGACAGTTGGTTTGGAGGAGATGTTATGGGATTGGCCCCAGATAACAATTAGTAGAATGAAACATCACAAGTTGACACCCCGCTTGTCCGCATTGAGACGGTAAGATGTGAGATCGCTCTTCAAGGTGGGATTTCCGCTTGTTGCTTAAAAATCCCGCAAGTCTGTGTTGACCGAACCTAATTGATCCAACACAGAGACTCAAAGAGGCTGGATACTAGCACGAATGGGCTGAATAGTCTTAGGTTTAACCATAAACTTAACCTTAGAGGCTTTTTTCTGGTTGGGGCGAAGTTAAGATAGCTCACCGTGAGGCAAAGCTATCTTAGACTTAGTGCTTTAGCACTGGGAAGCACTTCTTCTTCTTTAAGTGAAGTAGCTTTGCTCTGTGTGTATTTGAGCTTCAAACGTATATACTATTCTTTAATAAAATAAACTATATGAGTCTACAAGCAAGAGTCTCTGATAGTTGATGTTGAGCAATGTTTAAGTTAGACCCTAATATCCCATGCTTGAGAACTCTTGAGCCATTAATACCTGTATCAACCTGAAATTCATTCTTTAATTTCTATTAGTACCAAATAGCTTTTATATTGTTTGTTATCATCAAAACACATAACCCGGGGATTATAACCTTTGGGCCAACAATCTCCTCCTTTTTGATGAAGACAAAACATATAAGCTGTAAAACAAAATATAAGAGGGAGGTAAAAACTCCCCCTCAAATGATGCTCTATTTTATCAAGTATAAAATAAACTTATTATTTGAGAAACAAAAACACCAAACACCAAAACAAGAAACAAAAACACCAAACACAAAACATAATACATATAATGACAAACATATTTCTCCCCCTTTTTGTCATACATCAAAAAGGGATATGATAATAAGAAAACTTCTTTAGTCAACAACACAAACACTTAGTTCACCACATATAAAAGCAAATCTATTGAAGTCAAGTGGTTTAGTGAAAATATCGACAAGCTGAAAATCAGTAGAAACATAATCAATATCAATATCATCTTTCTCAAAATGATCTCTAAGGAAGTGATATCTAATCTCTATATGATTGGTCTTACTATGTTGATTTGCATTCATAGTCATATGAATTGTATTAGTATTATCACAAAATATTTTGATATGGCATAATGCAAATCATAATCAAGGAGAGTATGTTTCATCCAAAGGACTTGAGCACAACATGCCCCCGCCGCAACATACTCCGCCTCGACTGTTGAGAGGGCTACTGAATTTTATTTCTTGGAAGACCATGAAACAAGACAATTACTAAGAAATTGACATGTTCTACTAGTACTCTTCATATCTACTCTACAACCCGTATAGTCGGCATCCGAAAAACTCGTCATTGAGAATTGTCCGGTCTTCGGATCCATAGACCCATTCTAATAGTGCCCTTAATATATCAAATAATGCATTTTACCACAATTAAGTGGGATTCTTTGGGACATGATTGGAATGTAGCACAAAGACACACACTAAACATAATATCCGGCCTACTAGTCGTTAAATACAACAAACTACCGATCATACGTCTATATAATTTTATATCAACACTCTTACCTTGGTCATCCTTGTCAAGATTGGTGGTGGTAGCCATGGGAGTGTTGCAAATTTTTGAGTCTTCAAGTCCAAATTTCTTGATGAGTTCCTTAGAGTACTTGGCTTGACTTATGAAGATCCCATCACTCATTTTCTTGATTTAGAGTCCAAGGAAATAGTTCAATTCACCCATCAATGACATCTCAAATTCACGTTGCATACATTGTTTAAACTCCTTGCAAAGTAATTCATTAGTAGAACCAAAGATTATATCATCACATATATTTGTACTATAAGAATGTCACTACCAACATGTTTAGTAAATAATGTGGTGTCTACTTTGCCCTTAACAAAATCATTTGGTAGAAGAAAACTAGAAAGTCTTTCATACCAAGCTCTTGGAGCTTGTTTTAAAACCATACAATGCTTTATCTAGTTTGAAAACAAATTTGGATGTATATGATCCACAAAACCGGGAGGTTGTTCAACATATACTTCCTCTTCATTAAAACCATTTAAAAATGCACTTTTTACGTCCATTTGAAAAAGTTTGAAATTTTTATAGGATGCATAAGCTAGTGTGATCTGTATGGCTTCTAGCTGTGCTACGGGTGCAAAGGTCTCCTCAAAGTCGATTCCTTCAACTTGAGTGCAACCTTGGGCCACTAACCTAGCCTTATTCCTAACAACATTACCTGACTCATCCAACTTGTTCCTAAAAATCCACTTAATACCAATTGTTGGTCTATCATGGGGTCTAGGAACAAATGCCAAACTTGCTTGCGCTCAAATTGATTGAGCTCTTTTTGCATAGTAAGCAACCAATATGAGTCACCCTCGGCTTCGAGGATGTTTTTGGGTCCAAAATGAGATATGAATGCATAATACCCACACAAATCATGGAGTTTGGAGCGAGTGGCTACCCCCTTTGATATATCACCTATGATGAGATCTTTGGATGATTTGAGGCGTATCTCCAATCTTTAGGAAGTGGTTGTGATGGTTTCACTTCATCCTTTTGAACTTCACATTAGATTCTTACTTGTCTTTTTGGATGGGTGAGTCCTTCAAGGATATTTTCTCCATGTCCTCACCTAATGAGTCAATCTCTATAACATTCTTAACAAATACATTAGATTCCTCAAATTTAACATGCATAGATTCTTCAATAGTAAGAGATGATTTATTGAACACTCTATATGCTTTGCTAGTACTAGAATAGTCAATAAAATTGCTTCAAAGCTTTAGCATTAAATTTGCCTAAATTATCTTTGGTGTTCAAAACAAAACACTTGCATCCAAAAACTTTAAAGTATGAAACATTTGATTTTCTCAAATGATAAATTTCAAAAGAAGTTTTGGAAGTATTTTTACACAAGTAAATTCGGTTCGATATATAGCATGCGGTGTTTACGGCCTCGGCCCATAAGTATTGAGGGAGCCCGTATTCAATTATCATGGTCCTAACCATTTCTTGAAGAATTCTATTCTTCGGTTTCAACTACTCTATTTTGTTGTGGAGTTATAGGACATGACATTTCATGCTTAATTCCATTTTCATCACAATAAGTCATAAAGAGTTAGTTGACAAACTCACCACCTCTATCACTTCTTATGCGTAAAATCGAAAATCCTTTTTCTTTTTCAACCCTTTTTCGAGAAATCTTAAAATGTGAAAAAGTTTGATCTTTATGCTCCAAAAGAAAATCCAAGTGAAATGAGAGAAATCATCGACTAAAACCAAAACATATCTATTTTCATTTAAACTTTTAGTTTTAGTTGGTCCAAAAAGATCCATGTGAATCAATTTTAATGGCCTAAAAGTCATGATATCCTTGATTGGTTTGAAAGAAGATTTGGTTTGTTTTTCAAGTTGACACGCCCCACAAATGCGGTCTTTTTCAAACTTCAAACAAGGAATACCCTTCACTAATTTCTTAGAATTTATTCTAGAAAGATGATCAAAAAAGGCATGGCCTAATCTTCTATGCCATAACCATAAAATCTCATCAAAAGCATTTAAACATTTTGTAGTGCAATCCAAATTAAGCATATTAATAATATAGACATTATTTTCACGAAATCCAGTGAGAATACATTCATTGGTTTTACAATCAAAAATTTTGCAAGAAGATTCATCAAAAATAACTTTGAGACCACGATCATATAGTTGACTAATACTAAGTAAATTATGTTTAAGCCCATCAATAAGAACTACATTTTCAATTAAAGAGCTGTACCAATCTTGATATTACCTATACCGATGATGGTGCCCTTGGAGTCATCTCTAAAGGTGACGGTGTCACCTTCAACGTACCTCGATAGGGTTGCGAAATTGTTGATGTCCCATGTCATATGCCTTGAGCAACCACTATCAAGGTATCACCGCTCCTTACATCTTGGAGTCTTGGTGTGTACCTATATCAAATAATTTAAAGTTTGATTTTGGTACCCATATTTTCTTGGGTCCTAATACGTTAGTGTTTCGAACCCAAACATGATTATTCATACTATTTATAAGATCATAACAAAATTTAGCTAAATGACCATTCCGGCTACAATAAGTACATTCATAAATTCTTCCATATTTAAAAGTATAATGAGCATGTGGTTTTGAACATGTGATTTGTGAGCATGGAGTGTTTTAGCATGATTGACATGTGATGTGTTGGCATGATGAACATGTGGAGTTTTAGCATGAGATGTTTTATCATATTTAACATGTGGAGTATGCATGTGTTTCTTTGAAAACATTTCTTCTAATTTAATATTGTTAAAAGCACATTCTTTTAAAACATTTCCCAAATCATTTATTCTAATTTTTAACATAGAAAGATCATTTTCATCAATTTTAGGATATTTAGCTTTGCATGCAACTCTATGACATCAAAACTCTTTGTGTTGAAATAAGAGTGGAAGATAATTCATCCTTTTATTTTGAAGAAATAGCAATTTGATTTTTAAGTATTTCATGTTCCTTTTTCAATTTAAACAATCTTCCTTTTTAGAATCAAAACTTTCTAAAGTTCAATGAAAGCTTGTAATACATTTCTTTACTTATTTCACTATCATCATCATATGGTTCGGTAGTTATCTTAGGTGTGTTTGCCATGAAACACACATTAGCCGTGTCAACTTCATCTTCGGATTCACTTTTTGAATCCCGAGTGACTTTGAACACCTTCATTATAAACGGCTTCTTTTGCTTCAAGGAGGAAGATATCTTTTTCTTGAAATCTGGACAATCGGTCATGATGTATCCGGGTTTCCGACAGTTGTAGCATGTGATCTTCTTCTCCTCCGTCCCTTCCCATCGCCTTCTATAGTTGAGCTTATTCTTGTGGTACATTCTTTTTACATTTCTCACAAGAAGAGATAGCTCTTCATCATCTTCTTCATCTTCTTTATCATCGTAAATGGTGAAGGTAGACTTGAAAGCAATAGATTTTTTTCTTTTGAGGCGCCACATCTTCTCTAGCCTTTTTCTCCATCTCATGAGTCTTAAGATTTCCAATAAGACTTATGAGCTCCATCTCATTTTTGTCATTCAATTCCTTCAAGGTGGTAGCTTTGATTCCCATGATGAAGGGAGAGCACGAATCACCTTACGCACCTTTTGGTCGTTGTTGATTTCATCACCTAGAGAAGTAAGAGCATTTATGATTTTAGTAAACTTAGTAATCATATCATCAATAGATTCATTTTCTTACATTTTAAAGCATTCATATTAGGAACGCAAGAGATCAATTTAGTTCTCTTGACTTGTGATGTTCCCTCATGAGTGACCAATAAGTGTTGCCAAATCTCATACGCGGACTTGCAATGGATAACCCATGTTAAGTCATCCTCATTTAATGCTAAAAGTAAGGCATTTTGAGCCTTCGAATTAGCATTAACTTCCTTGGAGGTAAGATCGGACAAAGTGTCCTCCTTACCTACGGGTTCACTAAAAGGCTTGGTCAAAGACTTAGCAACTCGGCTACCTAGAGATTGCAGAAAAATGGTCATCCTAACTTTCCATATGAGAAAGTTGAGTCCAAATTTGGGAGGGGTCTTAATATTATTGGCCATCTTTACTAGTGTATGAATAAAGATACGAAAATAGTGATTAGCAATTTATAGGATCTTTCTAAGGATGTAAAGCCAAAAACTAGAGTCCTACCTCTGATACCAATTGAAATCACCTAGAGGGGGTGAATAGATGAATATACTAATCAATGCACAAATTTAAAATGAGATGATGCAACATCTCTCAAAGCAAGATTAGAAGCTGAATACCCCGTGAAGGGCTCTGAACTCCTTCTTCGTGATTCCTCAAAATAAGAGTTTGAGGTGCGCAACGCAATCTTGTTGTGAGTATAGATCGAAAATATAAAAATGAATGAATAGAAAGTAAACAACACAAGTAAACCAATCACAAACATAGAGATTTGTTTCGAGATTCGAGCACCCAGCTCTACGTCCCCGCTTTCACCCAGAAGGATTTCCGATCCACTAGAATTTTCACAAAGGATTACAACCACTAGAGAGTACCCAAATCCTCAATCACACTTCTCTAGTCCAGAGGTAGTGGAGCCACAAATACAATAATCACTTGGTAATTAAAAGACCACAAACTCTCTTTTGAAAAACTTTTCTTTACAAAACCCTAGAGAATAATATAGGATTTAAGCTCAAGGTTTGGTAAGTGATATAAAAACAGAAGAGAGATTTTAAGAACCAAAACTTTCAGAAAATTTTTGAAAATAATAGCCCAAAACTTAAACAAAAGCTATTTCTCAAGAAACTCAAAACTTTTGATCTTTGAATTTATTATTGTGAAAACCTCTACCCTAATGACCCCTTTATATAGGATTTAGGAAGAGTAAACATAGAAAACTTTTACCTGATTAAAAGAGGAAGAAATTGACCCTCTAATATAGCTAACTACATTTTTTTAAACTTAAACACGTTTTAAAAACATGTTAAAAATCAGCCTCCAGAAAATTAGCCATTACTGCCAATCTTGCAGATTGGTCAACTTTGAGCATATTTTTTAGACTACAAACGTCCTAATTTAGAATTAGGTATATAGTAATAATTTATAAATCATTAAGTCTTCTTTTTAATGTAACTGAAATCAACTCAATATCATTTTGTATTAGAAAGTTATCAATATAACACTGACAGGTGTCAAATCAAAAACTGTAAGCTGTTTTCAGAACAAGAATAGAGTTCAACCAAATATTTGACATCTTTAAAATTTGAATCTGAAAAAGATTATTGAATAAGAAATTTAGATCTGAAAGTTATCTTTGAAATTCAAGTTAAATCATGTTATTTGAATATAAGAATAAAAAGTTATGATAACAAATATAAAAGGGTGTTAAGCATATCAACAGAACTAAAACTAGTTCAAATCTAAAACCCGATATATGTGTAAGTTCACCTAGAGGGGGGGTGAATAGGTGATGGCTAATCTAATGGTCACTTAATGCCAAATAATGCGGAAGTAAAAAATAATTATGACCAAATAAAACTTTTACACTAATCACCACGTATAACCAAAGAGTGTTGCCGAATTCCCCGTGAAGGGCTCTGGACAAACTCCTCTAGATTCCCCTTGAATGGGTTGAGGTGCCGCGTTGGCTCTCTTGGTTGAATACAAGTGTTAGCAACAATCCCAAGCAATATATCAGTATGAGCACAAGGAATATATCATGCATATAAAGGTAAAGACAAGATAAGTAATGCAAGATATAACAAGAGACAAAGAGTGAGAGAGATAAAAGGCAATCGCAAACACAAAGGGTTTGTTTTGAGGTTCGAGCACACTTGCTCTACATCCCCGCCTTCGACACACGAAGGATTTCCACTATGCAAGATCCCAATGGATCTCTCCTCGGTGCCGCAACACCTACAAGCCCTCGGACTCCCTAGTCCCGTACACACGCCTCACTAGCTCGCCGAGGCCGCACCTCAAACCACCGAGTCACACAAGAACTCTAAACCACCGCGAGCACACTTGCCCGCCTCCTCAAAGAACAAGAAAAGATCTCTTGGTGATCTAAACACTTGATCACCAATTACAAACTCTCACAACACAATCCTATGGATAAATAAGGCAATGGATAGCTCAAGTGATTGTGAGAAAAGTAAGGATTGAATCTATGGTGAAAAACTCAAGAAATCACTTTTACACTCTTGATAAAATCTTCCCTTTAGATTGGAAGTATTTGCTCTCAAATATGTGGAAAAAACTCTTTTAATGGAGTGGGAAAAACTGGCTCAAAGCTCTCCTAAAATCTTTGTGAAAACAATGACCAAACCCCCAAATTTATAGGCCAGAAAAATATAGCCGTTGGGGTCTGTCAGGCCTGCCGGTCGACCCGAGCGGTCGACCGCCAACGGTCGGTCGACCGCCCTGGTCGACCGAGCCACTGGAGCAGAGAGTCGAACTCTCTGTCGGTCGACCCGTACGGTCGGCCGAATTTCCAGAGAGCAGAGCTCTCTGGAGCGGTCGACCCGTACGGTCGGCCGTCCTCCAGTACACAAAGGCGTGCACATCTGTGCACGTCAGTTGACCGAGCCGGTCGACCGACTTCAGAGTTAGTCGACTATAAAGGTGGCAAGTCGACTATCTGAAGCCTGAAAACAGATTTCTGGGATTTAAAAACTAAGTCTTTTGGTTCACATAAAATCCCATAAATACATAGAAAATCTACAAAAATAGTTTTACCAATATACTTTGATATACAAACATGCTTGCACAAAATCAAGGCATGTTATAAAAGATTGGACTATTTTTGTAACTTGAAATATTGGCTCAAAAAAACTTGTATTTTCCAAAATCTTGTATTTCCAAAACTTCTTTAAATACAAAATTAGATATTTTGAACTCATTAAAGCATAGTGTGTATGGATATGATCCATTACACAAATAAGATGAAATATCTAAGTTTTTGACATTAAGCTCTAAAATCGATTTTGGTTAAAACATGATACTTGAAACTCCAAAAACCAAAACTATATTTTTCCAAATGAAAAGTCTTTTCTAAACTAAAAATTCTTTTATGAAAAGACAATTAAATCAAGAGTGTGTGTGTGATATATACTTGAGCAATCCACCACTATTCTATCTTTTACATTTTACTCTAAATAAAAACAAAATCTTATACCTAGACACAAGTCTTCATCTTCTTAAAGTCTTCACTTGAAGGCTTCTCATCTTCTTGACTTGGTCCAAGCTTGATCCAAAAGCTCCTTGGATCACACCGTGCTAGCTCCAAATCTTGACATTTTATCCTTTGTTGAGCCATGCACCTACTAAGATCTTGATAATGAATCTGTCACTAATTAAACACAAGATCATTAGTAAACATAACTTCATGAGTTGATCATCATCAAAACTAGGGTGATAGGCCTTTAGGCCAACAATATGTACTTGAAATCCAAAATCGGTTAAACCAAAACCAAACGTATTGAATTTGTGTGTATGTATTTGAGCTTCAAACGTATATACTATTCTTTAACAAAACAAACTATATGAGTCTACAAGCAGAAGTCTCTGATAGTTGATGTTGAGCAACGTTTTAGCTAGACCCTAATATCCCATGCTTAATATCCTCTTGAGACTCTTGAGTTACCTGTATCCCTGAAATTCATTCTTTAACTTCTATTACCAAATAGCTTTTATATGATTTGTTATCATCAAAACACATAACTCGGGATTGTAACCTTTGGGCCAACAAAACTACTATTAAGATTGCAGCAGCGAAGCTTAAAAGAGAGCTCTCAATAGAGTTATAAGGCAAAGCTAAGAAATGAGCCCACAGCAGAGCTATGAGCTTGCTATGAAGCTAAAGTTGAGCTTGCAACGAGGATAAATATTAGCCTCTTGGGCTTCTTTAGAAGCAAATGATTGGTTCACTATCTGCTTTACTAGATCAGTGGAGTCCAAGTCATTAGTTTGTCTGTAGTAATAAACAGGTCTTCAGCTTGTCTGCGACTTATCTTTTAGAAGTGTCGACAATTTTGACATTGTTCGGACCAGTTAAAAGGCTGCCTTGGAGTTTGTCTTTTCGGAGTGTCAACATAGTTTGACATTTGCAACCTTAATTTTTTGCCACCAACACTCTATAGTGTTCACTGTCTCTGACTCGCTCGTTATTCGTTGCTCGTCAAGAGTTCTTTGTTGCAGATCAAGAGATAGAAGAGGACAGAATTTGGATTTGAAATTTCGGCAAAAAAATGAGTGTTGTTGGTTGCACTCTTGATAGAGAGAGGATGAGAGTTGCTGGTTGCACACAAGTTGCCAGTTGCGCGCGCGCGCGTGCGTGCACACACACAAAGAGAGATGTGATTGGTGTTTGCTTGTTAAAAATAAACAATTGGACTAGCTCAAGCTAGGTTTTTTTCCTCTTATAAAGAATGTTCGAGCTTAAAATTGGGTCATGGGGGCACAATCAGTGTCAATTGGTTTCTTTGGGTGGGTGCTAGGGGCACAACCAATGCGAACTAATTTATTTGAATGGGGCCAGAGGGGTCACGTGACCCCCTTGACCCCCAATTCCGCCATTAAGGGGCAAGATTGAGTATGTTCAACTTGTCAATGAGGGAAGAATTTGAGGCACATTGATGAAGGTCATTGACGTCAAAGGCAAAGGGAGGAGAATGGTAGGGGTATGGCAATAGATAGACTAGGTGTAGAATCTTGCCTTGCGACACGAAGAGAAACTCATCCTCTGTGAGAGAGAGAGAGAGAGAGGACGTCGAAGGCAAAGGGAGAAGGATGGCAGGGGTATGGTAATAGATGGACTAGGTATAGAATCTTGCCTTGCGACACGAAGAGAAGCTCATCCCTCTAAGAGAGAGAGAGAGAGAGAGAGAGAGAGAGAGAGACGAACTATGTTCGAAAGGGAGAGGTTATTAATGTATGATAAGACAACAAAAAGAGTATGAACTATCTGGTACCTCTTTGAAAGAGGGAATATAGTTTTAGTCCATGATAACATAATCTGCGGTACCTTCTTGAATTTAGGAAATTCAAATACATATATCAACACATTTACATAATGGATTTAATACGCATGCCCACTCGAGCCCATTAGCTTCTGTGGTCAAGATTTTTCACACACGAGCGATCGGACGGTCGATCGACACCACGATCGAGATTAGAGAATGAAGATTAAATGCTGAAAATAAAACACAACACACCAAAGGGGAGAGATACATGTTTTACATGAAAACCCTTAACTGAAAAAGCCACGAGGAGGAGGAACTTTACTATAATTATCGAATTACAGGTATTACAGTGTGTGTGGGTTGAAATTGAGATTTAGCTTCTTGAATCAGGATTGGAATCTGAAATTGGATCCTTTCAAAAGTCTCTTCTATGTTGGAGGCTCTCGTCCTTTTATCTTTGACTGATCTGCTGGTTATGGAGGTAGATGAGTGCAGGCGAGATTTTCAAAACCACACGATTTGCACGCTGTAGCGGTCACAATCAGTGACACTGGTTGTTAGGATTACATGCAGGAAAATTTGCCTCTATCAATAACTACCCACGCTGAGTGATGTTACACGTTATGAAAGTAGAAGAGGATAAGGATGTGTTACTGATGTCAAAGATTAGGAATGATTTATCAATGGAACTCAGATGGAGGGTTTTCGGAGTTTTCGGGGTAAAGGGAGATTTACGTTCGAGTGGAGAATTTTCCTAGATGAAGTATCTTTGAGACGGAGCACGGACTTTGGGAGGATTTAGAGTGGCGGAAGTTGCTGGATGGATTGAATTATGTAAAAGTTTCTAAGCGGTGCTCGATTGCTTGAACATGCGTCACCTGAAATCACCTAGAGGGGGGTGAATAGGTGATATGCTAATCAAATATAAAAATTAAAAACTTAAATTACTAAAAACTAAACACATAAATGATAATTAAAAAGTGAAGCTAAATTCTCAGTAAAGGACTCTAAAACTTCTCCTCAAGATTCCTCTATAATAGAGTTGAGGTGCTTTATTGTTTTCTTGGATCAAACAAGTGCAAGCATACAAACAATGTCATGTAATGATAAACAAAAGTAAGATATAAGCACAATTAGTAGAGTAGAGTTGAGAGAAAGTAGAGCAATCGCAAACACTAGAGAATTGTTTCAAGGTTCGAGCTATTTACTCTACGTCCTCGTCTTCACTGCAATGAAGGATTTTCATTATCTCCACTAAGAATTCAACAATAATAGTTCTACATAAGAATTGATCCTCAACTCCACCTCTAATCCTCAACCCAAGAGGAGAGCATAAAATGGATCTACACAAGACCTGGAGCCTCAACTCTAACCTCCAATTCTCTGTCCAAGAGGAAAGCACAAAAAAACTGAAGATTACAATCACTTGGTGACCACAAAGATCACAAACTAAGAATTCTCACAAACAAATATCCTATAGGATAGATATAGAGATGATGGCTCAAGGTTGTGTGAGAAAACTAAAAATTTGAAATTTGAAGCTCTTGAGAAGACAATTTGGAAAACTTCTCGAAGATATAAGAATTTGTAGCACAAAACTATTTTCTCCCAAAAACTTGTTTTCTTGAATTTTTTTTCAAAACTTTCTCAAAACTTAAACTTGAACATATGCTTGAAAATCTTCTTTTAAACTCTATACAATGAGTCCTATTTATAGTAATAGGATAAAAGCATTAGAAACTAATTCCAATAATTGAAAATTGATTAAACTCAAATAAAATAAATACTAGCCGTTTGGAAACAAAACAAAACAGAAAATTCCAAAAACTAGTTGTTATAGATATATGCTTTTGACAGCAGAGCGGTCGACCACCCGATCTACCGCCAACGGCTATTTTTATAGCCATTTGTGCCAGTGGTCGACCACTCGATCTACTATCCAGAGCAGTCTTTTCTGCTTGCATAATTGGCAATCGACTGCCCGGTCGATTGACCAGAGAGCTTATTAGCTCTCAAGCCAACGGTCAACCACCCTATCGAAAGCGGTCGACTGCACGGTCGACCGTGTGCTCAAACCAATTGGCGTGCGAAACATCTAGTCAACCGCCTGATCGACTGGCCTGGGCCCAAAATCTGTCATGTTTTTCTTTTATTTTTTTTAAATCCAAATAAATTTTTAAAATTACACAAAATAAGTTCATATAAATACATTTGAGCAAAATATGTGGGATTAAAAATCAACATATATTAAAAATATGTGAACTTGTTTTTGAGATATCACAACTATTTTGAAATAAAAACTTCATTTTCTAAAAATGATAAACTTAAAAATATAAACCGGTTAACCAAAACTCAAAACCTTTGCTCTTTAAAACTAGTATCAAACTTTTGGAGGGTGTGTGTAAAACTTGGGCAATCAAACCAAATCTATACTCTATAAGATCTAAACATCCTTATAAACTAGAGTTTTCTTCTTGAAATGATCTTCTTCATCTTTACTCGATCAAACTTGATTCTTTCGATTTGGACTCTTTCTTGAGTACTTTATATAATCTTGATACTTGAGCTCTTGAATCAATATTATTAAGCTTCAAAACTTGACTTTGAGTCTTTTGATTAAGCTAAACATCAAACAAAGATTTTGATTAAATCTGTAAACTTAACATCACAAGATCATTAGTATTATAACTACATGAGATTTATCTCTTCAAAATTAGAGCGATAGGCCTTTAGGTTAATTTTTTACCACTACAGATGTTCCCGCTCTTTCACTATTGGCGCCTGCAGAAGGAAAGTTAGAAGAGTAGAATTGGTAGAGATCTTGTAATGCCTTGATTTCTTCTTAATGTCTGTGAGCAGGAGAGGATTTGGATTATAAATGCAAATCTTTTGGATGTACATGGAGATCGCGTGGCCAATGGCTATCAATCGATTAGAATCCTAGAAATTTGTAATAGCACCTCTTTGAAGCCTGTCACCATGAATGACTGAGATCATGTGGCAGCGACGGTTGACCTCCTGTTGATTTGGTTGACCAAGAATCTTGGGAGGTGAACTGACTTTTCGGGGATTGGATTTGAATTGGAGGCGGATTGGCTTCTCTTCCTCCATCTATAAATTGAGAAACACCTTTAGAATGGAAACCAACTCCATTTTCTTCTCCAAGAGGTCTTGATTTAAAGCTCTTTCTTCTCTGCTTCACTGTCATGACTTCTTTCTTCTTCTTCAGGTGGGGGAAAGAAATGGAGAGGATGGAGATGAAGGGAATAGTTGTCGAGCTCTCACCGTTCGAGAGACTGGTTGGCGCAATATGTCAATCATTGTTGTAACCCCCTGCTCCCTGATGTACGTATCACAGTATCAATGCTCGATACGGCGTACAAAGTTGATTTGATCTTTCTGCTAGTCAGAGTGAGCCGATTTTAGTTTCAGATATTAATTTTCAATATTTTAGATTTTTCAGAATTTTCTGGTATTTTTCTGGATTATTTT
The DNA here is from genome assembly GCA_038442645.1 of Agave tequilana. Taxonomy (NCBI): domain Eukaryota; kingdom Viridiplantae; phylum Streptophyta; class Magnoliopsida; order Asparagales; family Asparagaceae; genus Agave; species Agave tequilana. The sequence goes on along the minus strand of JAVJIF010007801.1, from coordinate 5,868 downwards.
GAAAATCTCCGTAGTCGGTGTCGACCGATACCGAGAATCGGCTCTACGATTTTTAATTCACAAAAGGAGTGGTATTTTAGAAAATCTGCTTTCATCTTGTGTCTTAAAATCATATTTTCTACGTTTTGGTATTTTTAGGGATTTTTCTGAATTTATGAAAAATCGAGCTAAACCGGTGTCGCCCGGTATCGGCGATACACTCCAGGATTTTTAACTTGCAAATTGGATTTTATTTCACGAATCCGATTTCACATTCCTCCTCCATGTAATATTCTCTATTTTCTGTAATTTTTGAGAACCGTTTAAAACTGATCAAAAGTAACCTAATTAATAATATTACAATAACAATTTTATATTCTTCTTTTCCTTTTCTTTTTCCCACTTCTTCTCCAATTATCTGGATCCCTCTCCCACCGACTTAACCCAACCGCCTCAACTTTTCTTCTCTCCCCATTAAAATCTCTCTCCTTCTCTCTTACTTTCAATTCCCTTTATCTCTCTCTCTTAACTCTCTCTCCCCCCCTCTCTCTCTCCATTTCTCTTTCTCACTGCAGCTCTCTCCCTCACTCTCTCTCTGTTATCCGTCAGGGAGGCCAGACCACCGCCGGCAGCCCTGGTCGCCGCCGGCAGGCCGGTGGCTGTACCCGACGCCACCGCGCCATCCCTTCTCTTTCCCTTTTCTTTCCCTTCTCCTTCTTCTTCTCCTTCTTCTTCTTCTTCCGATCCTGTTCTTCTTCTCTTCTTCTTCTTCTTCTTCTTATTTTCCCCCTCTTCCTCTCTCTTTTCATCTCTCTCCTCACCCTCTCTCTGTCTGAACCACCGCCGCACCGCCGGCGGCCGGGACCGCCGCCGGCGGGCCTTCCTCACCGCCGCCCAGCACCAGCTGGCCGGCCTGTGCGCGAGCACAGCAGCAGCAAATGCTGCTGTTGCTGGCTATTGGGTTAGTTTGGAACCCAAACCCGTTAGCCTTATAACCCAACAACCCATTCACTTAAGTTAATTGGGCCCGTTAGTTACCCAAACCCGCATCACATATTAATGGTAAGTTTACATATAAATCCCTTGCAATTTCTAATAATTGCACCTTAGACCTTTTTATTACATATTTAACCCTTTTTGTTATGATTTAGTATTCGGGCGATATCTGGAGCACCCGGATTCCGATTTGGACGATTCTGGATTCGTTGCGATCGTGGGGAAGAGAGCTACCTTCCCAGGGCTAGTTTGTGAGTGTTTTATTTTATAACTTCTATTTTATTGTGTTTAATGAAATTGGTTGCTTACTTTAATTAATAAATCGTGATTATAAATATTGTTTAATAAAACTGTAGTTATCGATCAATCACTGTAACTAGAACATAAATGATGATTCAGAGAACATAAGTGATACTATAATCATAATTCATTTTCAATAACTTAGCCAATAACTTGATAACTAAAAATACATAATTATATATAATAATAATTTTGTGATATCTATCCTATTGTAATCAATATTAGAATCATGATAATAAATACAATATCACATTCGATTATGTGGTATAGCCACTGTACCAACCCACGGACGACGCTGAGACGCCACCCTTGTAATTCTAGTACATACATTCCAGTTACACGGATACTCTAGAGTATGGGACAGGGGACACTACGAGTGCACGTCCGTTTTGCTAAACACTATCATTGTAGGTACTTGTAGACATATCACGCATTACACGATATATTGTCATTCACTGATATACAGAGACTCCAACACTCCTATTGCATGTTATGGAGTTACAGTTACACGGATACCCTGTACACTATTAGTGGGACACGGATACACCATTCACTAGATACCATCATTTCATATATTTGATATCATCGTTACATGAATGCTCGATACACAGTTATCTCATGTTCACACATTACTGTTACATATGTTCATCGCACGAGTGTACATGCATGCCTTGTTTCTATCTTCTTGTCATATGGATCATCGTCCATATTACATGTATTATTGTTCCATGTTATCCCTGTATTCCTGTTACATGATTGTTTCCCGTTACTGTTATTGATATTCCTGTTACTGAATACATGAGCTGTTGATATGCGATGTGTGGAACTAAGTGCCACGTGGATCCAAGCTACGGGGGCTGCCTCTAGAATCCCACATCTATTGTTTCTCGTTTCCCGTTATCGTGTTTCGTGCTATCAACAGAGCTCATATCCTGTTATCGTGTTACATGTATCATGTACTGTTCTTGTTCCTGATACCCTGTGTACATTAAATGTATGAACTATAAGATGGGGTTGGGAGAGACTTGACGGTTGACTAGATCTTATCGGGTGGATGTCTGGATCCATTGTTTGTCCCACTGAAGGGGACGGGATAGTGCTGGCTACCATCTGTTATAACTCATGAGCTCCCGTTTCCCGTTATTGTTTTAGCTCATTGAGTTCCTGTTACATGTTACAGCCTTAGCGGGCTGGCCTTGGTCTCAGCAGCCAGGGGTCTGTTTATGGCCGTGATCCCGGGTATGCACGGGGTACACCCACCTGACTAGATCTCTTCCTTGACTATTGGGTTTCCAATTAACATGAGAAAACAGTAGAAACAATAGTGATATCGGAACACTTGTTATTTGGTCACTCTCTCGTTTGGATAATGGTACCCGTATGCCATGTCCGGATGGGTTCGACTGGAGTGCGGGCTCCAGTATGAACTGTCAGTGGTATGGGACACTGGAAGAGATTGATTAAAATACCAGGTGGTACTGATTGTTATTATTATATGAAAAACATGACTTGCTTGATACATGTATACTACTGTATAGTTGTACCTGTTATTATTCCTTATATTTTTTCCACTATCATGCTACCTGTAGCCTTGGCTACATTACCTGTAGACCTTGTTCCGTTCCTGATACATGTTACACTTTCAGTTGTGGCACACAACTCATGTGCATCTATATTCTGCATTACATATACTCTGCTTTATGTATACCTTGCAAACTTCATTACTGTATATGCACAACTCGGTAGTATGGTTCTGTTGCATGCTGCACATCTGCATGTTCCTTATTTATTATATAAAACTGGATACTACTGTAGAGATGACCCGATGATAACCTGCCAGGTAGTGATGATATTAAAATATGACATGTTTATATTTCTACTACTTATTATATACCTACTATATAGTATCATTGTTACATCATCATGTATTATATATTATTATCGTGCTTGTATTACTATAGTAGATATTACTACCTCCTTCATTTTACCACTCACTAGGTCGCTTTCTGACGACCCTGGTTTGCGTGCCCAGGTTGGAGATCCGAGTTATCGTATTGTCAGATAGTCTATTGTATACATAGGAGACTCCTCATCGAGACCCTTCATAGGTATCTTTATGATTTTTGCTGTTATCTTATTTATCCCTGTTTTCCTATCTGTTATTATCACTAACCTCTTTCTGCAGGTATTCTTGTACTTATTTCCTGCCGAAACTCTATAACTATGGAGGTGATTTCCTGTACTGAGGCTTAGCGTACGTACGTGAGGGTTTTCTGCCCTGCGTATGTGCGTCGCCATAACGTCTCCGTATTATTGGGATCGGGGTGTTACATAGTGGTATCAGAGCCTAGGTTTACACCTGGTGTGGGTAACCACCTGGGTCAATGCTTGGGCTCTTACCAACAGTACAATCAGGTTCAGATTAACTTATCTGTATCTGAATTTGGGGATTCCAGCGACGAGTACAAGAATACACTGTCATTGACAATTCATTCCTTGACTCTTTGTATTCCTTACTTACAGTTGTCAACCAGAATATCCGATTTCCTTCTCGTTTTCTTTGCATCTTAGTGCTTCCAATCCGTTAGTGTCGTTCACTACAACACTTCTCCATCCTCAGTTCCTTATAGATATTAGAGTGCGCAGCGGAAGTGTCATGGACCCGTAACATTTAGGCTTTGGGGTTGGAAATATTGTTCTCACACCTGACTTAAAATTTCGAGGACGAAATTTTTTGTAAGGTGGGGAGAAATGTAACCCCCTGCTCCCTGATGTACGTATCACAGTATCAATGCTCGATCCGGCGTACAAAGTTAATTTGATCTTTCTGCTAGTCAGAGTGAGCCGATTTCAGTTTTAGATATTAATTTTCAATATTTTAGATTTTTCAGAATTTTCTGATTTTTTTGGAAAATCTCTGTAGTCGGTGTCGACCGATACCGAGAATCGGATCTACGATTTTTAATTCACAAACGGAGTGGTATTTTAAAAATATGCTTTCACCTTGTGTCTTAAAATCATATTTTCTACGTTTTAGTATTTTTGGAGATTTTTCTGAATTTATGAAAAATCGAGCTAAACCGGTTTCCCCCGGTATCGGCGATACGCTCCAGGATTTTTTAACTTGCAAATCAGACTTTATTTCATGAATCCAATTTCATATTCCTCATCCATGTAATATCTCTATTTTCTATAATTTTTGAGAACCGTTTGAAACTGATCAAAAAGTAACCTAATTAAATAATATTAAATAACAAATTTTATATTCTTCTTTTCCTTTTCTTTTCCCACTTCTTCTCCAATTATCTGGATCCCTCTCCCACCGACTTAACCCAACCACCTCAACTTTTCTCTCTCTCCCATTAAAATCTCTCTCCCTCTCTCTTACTTTCAATTCCCTTTATCTCTCTCTCTCTCTTAACTCTCTCTCTCCCCCCCTCTCTCTCTTCCATTTCTCTTTCTCACTGCAGCTCTCTCCCTCACTCTCTCTCTCTGTTATCCGTCAGGGAGGCCAGACCACCGCCGGCAGGCCGGTGGCTGGTACCCGACGCCACCGCGCCATCCCTTCTCTTCCCTTTCTTTCCCTTCTCCTTCTTCTTCTCCTTCTTCTTCTTCTTCCGATCCTGTTCTTCTTCTCTTCATCTTCTTCTTCTTCTTCTTCTTATTTTCCCCCTCTTCCTCTCTCTTTTCATCTCTCTCCTCACCCTCTCTCTGTCTGAACCACCGCCGCACCGCCGGCGGCCGGGACCGCCGGCGGCGGGCCTCCCTCGCCGCCGGCCAGCACCAGCTGGCCGGCCTGTGCGCGAGCACAACAGCAGCAAATGCTGCTGCTGCTGGCTATTGGGTTCGGCCATGAACCCGAACCCATTAACCCTATTGGGTTAGTTTGGAACCCAAACCAGTTAGCCTTATAACCCAACAACCCATTCACTTAAGTTAATTGGGTATGGGTTTGGATCTGGATCCAACCCGTTAGTTACCCAAACCCGCATCACATATTAAAGGTAAGTTTACATATAAATCCCTTGCAATTGCTAATAATTGCACCTTAGACCTTTTTATTACATATTTAACCTTTTGTTATGATTTTTAGTATTCAGGCGATATCTGGAGCACCGGACTCCGATTTGGACGATTCTGGATCCGCTGCGATCGTGGGGAAGAGAGCTACCTTCCCATGGGTAGTTTGTGAGTGTGTTCTTTTATAACTTCTATTTTATTGTGTTTAATGAAATTAGTTGCTTACTTTAATTAATAAATCGTGATTATAAATATTGTTTAATAAAACTGTAGTTATCGATCAATCACTGTAATTAGACATAAATGATGATTCAGTGAACATAAGTGATACTATAATCATAATTCATTTTCAATAACTTAGCCAATAACTTGATACTAAAAATACATAATTATTTATAATAATAATTTTGTGATATCTATCCTATTGTAATCAATATTAGAATCATGATAATAAATACAATACCACATTCGATTATGTGGTATAGCCACTGTACCAACCACGGACGATGCTGAGATGCCACCCTTGTAATTCTAGTACATACATTCCAGTTACACGGATACTCTAGAGTATGG
>JAVJIF010007800.1:212500-226065 GCA_038442645.1 Agave tequilana | reverse complement strand
CAGTTGGGCGTCATGTAAGGCAAGCTGAAAACAGCTTTTGTCCCTCCAGCCACGCTATAGTACCATGCCCGAGCAACCTCAAATAAATTCCCACTAAAGGAGAGATTAGTATTGGGGTTACCAATATATAATTGATCATAGCCGAACTGTCGAGCAAAACAACTCGGCATATAAGGCTCGATCGTACATGAGTTCCCTTGCCGAAAGAGCAGATACCCAGGCCAAATATTAATCAGCCACCAGAAGACTCCCGATGGTAGCCTTATGAAATCATCTGGTCCAGCAAGGTCAGAAAATTTATTCCCGTAAGATGCACCAGTAATCTCGGGAAGCAACGGTCGAGCTGGTAGTTCGAAGCGTTCAGAATATATTTCCGAACAAAGAACATATAGTAGTTGGACCAGCTCGAATTCTCCAGCTTCTGCACAAAAGGGACAAAACCCTCAGACAGAGGCACCGCCGTCATTAGTGAAGGGCAGTGCATAACGTACCAAGCCATCAAGTACGTATATGGAAGCTCGATCCTGGGGTTGGGGGGTCTTTACCCTCGGCCTTCCATCCGAGTCAACCTCTAGTCTACCCTTGGAATCGACAATGGCCTCCACTTGGCACAGGCTTTTAACCAGAGCCCGTAATTCGCTTTGAATTCCAGCCACCATTGCTGGGGAGAAGGGCGATAGACTTTCCATAAGCCAGCAAAACCGCCGGGTACACCACATCGGCGACAATACTTCATGTGGCAATGTTGGCACCACACAACGCTTCAGCTATAGCATAAGAAAGCCCGCCAATAGCACCCGGTCAGAAATGGGAACTCAGGCCTGATGATGAAAACTTTCAAAGACCGTATCAGGTTGAAAGTATCCTCATTTAACTCCGTGGTGTAAGAGCTCGGAGAGGCGTTGACCTCTCGGCAATTTCTTCGTCAGTGCAGGGAGCCAGACTGGTTACTGGGCTATCCTTCTCATTTATACCATTGAATAGGTAGCTCGCCCAGGACATCTGCTTGACACCCCTGTTCCTCCAGGAGGTTATTTGACCGCAGATGTGGAAGTGACACAACACTTCCCAGTATGTCTCATATACTTGAGGGCTCTCCTTCTTCAAGAGATGAAGTTCTTCAGAAGTCGGAACGTATTCTTCATAAGGGGCATCTACCATAACAAGCCCCGAGACATCATACAGCTCATGAAGAGCGAGCCCCATCTCTCTGACCGGAGTAAAAAATGTGCCCGTCAAAAGATTATAGTGCTCCAGGATGCCATAGAAATTATGGGAGCTTTGCGAGAGGCCATACTGCATAGCCCTGACCGAGTGGTACAGCCCCACCTGTTTCCAGCAGAGCTCCAAGTTCGACAAGGACAAATCCAACCATCCTGCCCCACCAGGATCTGTTAGAAGAATGAACCCACCCGAGCGGGCGGAAGTCGACGGGAAAATCACCCCTGGCCTTCATGAACTGGTTGATGAAGGTGGTGCCAAGTTGAGGGGTTTCACCTCTCGGATACTCAGACCTGACCAATCAGGGGAACAAACCGAAGACCTCTTTCCCATGGCTGGCAGAGTGTATTTCTTTAGCACCTAGTCTGCCAAGAGAGACACCGGAGACAAATCAGGAAAGATCCCAATCCATCGCACGGTGAACAGACATATGCTGAAGATAAGATAGGAGATACATTCTCTCCATATTGGGAAGAAAGAACCTCATATCCCCTATCTGACGGAGCCACTTATAATCTCTGTCGTGCAAAATCCTATCTTCCTCGTCAATGTTATCACCAAAGAAGAAGACAGGCTTCCGTAATGGAGTGCGAGAATCTCTCTCAAATAGTCCATCAGAGATAATCTCTCGGAGGGTCATCATACTGGCTTTAGAGATCCTCTCCTTTCGCTCCTTCGACTTACCAATAGTCACAGGAGCAGTTTTCTGCAGCACGAAGGTCAGATTACGATCAGCGCCACCTACATGTCCAAAATGGCACTTTTGGACAAAGGGTTGGAGGAGATCGTAATGCAAAGAGAACAACACTTGGTTAGAAACCTAAGAGAAAATGGCTAAGTGTTTGAAAATCAAACGCAGGGGGAATCTAGACGCGGAGACCAGCAAAATCTGCGTCCAGACTCAAAGAATGCAAGGCTTGTATGAAGCCCGCGTTTCAAAATCCAGAACTTAGAAAAAATTTCTAAGTATAGGATTCAGACGCGAGATTCATTAAAACTTGCATATGATCTTACAATACGCAAGAATTATAAGAAGTCTGCGTCTGAACTCCTCACACTTAAAAATTTTTTTTTTTAGTGCTGAACTCAAGCCACAGGGCTCAATGAGGCCTGCATTCAGCAAACAGATACGGACTCAGATTGATGAAGCAAAGATGCAAAAGTCATCAAACTCGCATCTTGTCCACTAATTCAAGAACCGCGTCTGACGATTAAACACGGGCACGAGCCCCGTGTTGGCGGTTCACATTCAAGAGGACTTAGGAGTTGAAAGAACTCTATAAGGCCCTTTAATGGCGGAAACCCAGATCAGATGGTTGTACTACCTGAAATAAGGACCTCCTACGTGGAAGAACCACCCATTTGAGTCTCAGGAGCAACAGCCTTCGAGGACAAAGCAACATGCTTGGCTTTTGGTGCCATCGCAACCGTGGAATCGTGTTCAAGATGGTGAAAACGTAAAAAGCTTCGAGCTTTCTTAACCCTAAAAGGCTCAGCGAAGAAGAAAAGTCTAATGATAACTCTTGAAAGACTGTTTGTCTTTTATAGGCACAGTGATTCGCAGAGATACGTGGCGCTTGGCTCGACGCCTAATCCCCGTCTGACGCGTGGCGTGCATATTAAATGCAACACAAAATTTGCGCGCCAAAAGAAAGATGTCCCCTCAACTCTGCCGGACACGTGGCAACGCGCCCAAAACACGGATGCGTGTTTAACAGAAAACCGTGTTCCTTCAAAAAGTTGCGCCTCTTCAGCTAGGCCAAAGTCGCGCCTAGTTCACAAAGCAAAAGCTGCGTCTTCATCTCAAAAGGTGCATCCCTACAAGAGTCGCATCTTTAAAGCAACAGGGACCCTGCATCTATAAGACTTGCATTCAGTGTTTGCTTTTGCAATTCAGTTCAACAGTACACTGGCACAAGCAGATGACTGTTCACCTCTGGTTCAAAGTACACCAACAACAAATTCAGAGCACTGGGAAGGTCTAGACTGCGTATCTAGATACTCACCACGATTATTTCTGGCGGCTTCAAAGGGTTTCACAGTACACTCACGAAGACCATATTTCAGACAGGATCAAGCTCAGGGCATCTCAAATGATTTTCAGTCCAATCATGAGAAGTATAAACTCAACCGGAGTCCAAAATATTTCGATATCCGTCCCAGTCAACCGCGGAATATTGAAAACTTTGGAGGGGGTTCTGTAGGCTGTCTAAAAATCACTAAAGACAAGTCATCAAAAAGTAGAGTCCAAACTCCAGATGCAGGGCTAATCATAGCCATCACAATAGCATCAAGACGCGAGGGTCGAAACCCGCGTCTCAGCATCACTGCAGCATCTAGGCGCGAGGGTCGAAACCCGCATCACTGCAGCATCAAGACGCAAGGGTTAAAACCCGCATCTCAGTATTGCTTCAGCTCCAAGGCGCGAGGGCTGAAACCCGCGTCTCAGTTATAACTGCCCTCGTTATTGGGTCAATTACTGACCACATAATGAGGAAGTTAACCCCCATTATGGAGCGTTTTTAGGGGGCACTTTCACCCCTAAAACCTCTATAAATAGCCCAGTTTGCTAGGGAGAAGGGGTCGGTTGATCAGAGAATTCTTGGAGAGGAATTTCACTTGGGAGCTTCCACTGAAAAGAAAGAGAGTTTAACTCTTCGAACAACTTGCTGCGTATAAGTTAATCTTTGCCTATAATCTCTTTGAGATTCCTGGTTGACAGGAGCTATGTTACTCCGTCTGCCATCCAAAGAGAGGATTCGCAAGAGGTCCGAAAGTTCACCCGGTCAATGGAAACAAGATTCACTTTCCACCGCCACATCAAGAACCCAGCATTAAACAAAGGGGAGATTCAAGTCTAAACATCTCCCCTCCCTTGTAGCCGGAGTGTTAATCTGCTGTAATCTTTCATTTAATTCAAGAAAATTTTACACGAATTTCTCCCACCAAACATACACATCCGGATTTTGTTTTCAAACTAGATAAAGCTCTTTATGGTTAAAACAAGCCCCTAGGGCTTGGTATGAAAGACTTTCTTCATTTCTTATTTCTAATGGTTTTAATAAAGGAAAAATAGATACTACTTTGTTTACCAAACATGTTGAAAATGATATACTTATAGTTCAAATATATGTTGATGATATCATATTTAGTTCTACTAATGAAAATCTTTGCAAAGCTTTTGAATCATGCATGAAGGAGGAATTTGAGATGTCTATGATGGGCGAGCTTAACTACTTCCTTGGTCTCCAAATCAAGCAAAGGAAGGATGGGATTTTCATAAATCAAGCCAAGTACACAAAGGAACTTATCAAGAGATTTAGACTTGAAGGGGCTAAGACAAGCAAAACTCCCATGGCTACCACCACAAAGCTTGAAAAGGATGAACAAGGTACAAATGTGACATAAAACTTTATCATAGCATGATTGATAGTTTGTTATATTTAACGGCTAGTAGGCCGGACATTATGTTTTGTGTATGTCTTTGTGCTCGATTTCAATCGTGTCCTAAAGAGTCTCATTTGATTGCGGTAAAACGCATTATTAGATACCTTAAGGGCACAATTGAAATGGGTTTGTGGTATCCGAAGACCGGACAATTTTTCATGACGAGTTTTTCGGATGCCGACTATGCGAGTTGTAGAGTGGAAGGAAGAGTACTAGTGGAACATGTCAATTTCTCGGTAATTGTCTTGTTTCATGGTCTTCCAAGAAACAAAATTCGGTAGCCCTTTCAACCGCCGAGGCGGAGTATGTTGCGGCGGGGACTTGTTGTGCACAAGTCCTTTGAATGAAACATACTCTCCTTGACTATGATTTGCATTTTGACCATATTAAAATATTTTGTGATAATACTAGTACTATTCATATGACTAAAAATGTAAATCAACATAGTAAGACTAAGCACATTGACATTCGGTATCACTTTCTTAGAGATCATTATGAGAAAGGTGATATTGACATTGATTATGTTTCTACTGATTTTCAACTTGCCGATATTTTTACAAAACCACTAGACTATACTAGATTTTCTTTTATTTGTGGAGAATTGAATGTTTGTGTTATGGACTCATAAAAAATTTTTACTTTTTTTTGATGTATGACAAAAGGGGGAGAAAAAGTTAGTTTATCATTTTGAGTTTTGAGTTTTGAGTTTTTAAGTTTTGAGTTTTTGAGTTTTGAGTTTTGAGTTTCGAGTTATGTGCTTTATGTTTTGAGTTATTGTTTGTTGAGCTATATGTTTTGAAGAGCTATATGTTTTGAATCCCTATATCCTTTTTAAGTTATGCCAAGTTCTTGTTTTTACTATTTATTCATGTATATAGCCATTCATATATATAGCATGTTTTGAGGGGGAGCTTCCAAGCTCTTTTCTCATTCATATATATAGCATGTTTTGAGGGGGAGCTTCCAAGCTCTTTTCCCATTTTTCTCATTTTTTTGTTAAATAACTCATATGTTTTGTCATCATCAAAAAGGGGAGATTGTTGGCCCAAGGTTACTATCACCCGGTGTTGAGTTTTGATGATTACAAAACATATATAGTTATTTGTGCTAATCATAGTTTAGTGTTTAAGTGTGTTTCAGGGTTCTAAGGATTCAAGTTTTCTTCTTCCCTAAAGAAGGTATTTTTGACTCAAGTTGATTCGATTCGGGTTCAAGGATTCAAGCTTGCATATGGAGGAGCCCTAACTTGAAGAACTTGTAGTCACCTAGAATCCTTGTAAGAATTAGTATGTTAAAGAATGAGGTTATGATAAGTTGGCTCAAGAAAACACACACACTTTCATCTTTCAAAATACGGTTTTTATTTTGGATAGTTGGATTAGGTGCATGTCTTGGTTATTATACATGTCTCTAAATTTTTATATTTTTACATCTTGTTTATATCATGTATACCAACCCTTATAGCAAGCTACTTAATCATATAACCATTCAAAATTATTTTAAAAATTATTCTAAGTTCATTTTCCTATAAAAATACTGTTTCAGGCCAACGGTCGACCGGGCAGTCGACCGCATCTATTTCAGGCCTGATCGGTCGATCGCACCGGTCGACCGGGCCTTGTGGTTTTGGCGTGCACGTTTGTGCACGTCTGCCGGTCGACCGGACCGGTCGACCGACTGACAGACCCTTGCTCTCGGGTTTTGTCGGTCGACCGGCCAGTCGACCGACAGAACAAATCAAGTTTTTTTTGTTTAGCCTCCGGTCGACCGACTGGTCGACCGAGTCCAACGGCTAGTTGCCAAGTTAGACTGCCGGTCGACCGACAGCCGCCAGCAGCCCCAACGGCTAGTTTATTGAAACTTGTTTCCTGGATTTGATGGGGTTAAATCTTTCAGCTATTTCTGAAATTTTGGAGGCTATTTCCTGACCTATTTACCTAGCCTAAATGATGATTAGATCCTTTCAAATCCCTATAAATAGATGGCATTGGTCCCTTGTAAAAATCAAGAAAATTCCCATTGTTTTGAGTTTCAAAAATAAAGAAAAGTTTTCAAAGCTCTTACTTTCTCAAGTGCATTCTTGGTTAAAGTTTTTCAGTGGTTTTCAAGCTCTTTTCTTACTTCTTTACAACTGAATTTTCTCACTTCACTTCTTGAGCCAAAAATCTTTCCCATTCTATATGGAGTTGTAAGATAGAAGTTTTGGTCTTTTTGATCACCTTGTTACTTGTTCTATCTTTGTGTTGAGATCCCTCCTGTGTAGAGGATTGGATTAGTGGGAGTTCGGTACTCTGGTATTGTGTAGACCTCTTGTAATTCCCTTTGCGGATTTAGTGGAAATCCTTTACGGTGGTGAAAGCGAGGACGTAGAGCGGTGGCTTGAACCTCGAAACAAATTCCTTGTGTTTGCGAATTGTTTCCTTATTGCTTTTTATTGCTTTACTTTTCTATCTTGTGATATCTCTTGTTTGCACCTCATTGCACCCATTTCATTTACTTGCATTTTTCGGTCTTTACTCATCTCAACAAGAAAGCAATTACGCGCCTCAACTCATAATCTAGAGGAATCAAAGAGGAGAAGTTCTAGAGCCCTTCACGGGGAATTCGGCTTCAATTTCTTGTTTTGAGTGACCGGTTGCATCATATATACATGTTTAAAAAGATCATTAGATTAGCATTAACACCTATTCACCTCCCCTCTAGGTGTTTTTCACTATGGGCCTACATGACCGCTTTCAAGACAAATCTAGGGATGCCTCCTTATAGGTTAGTCTTTGGGAAGGCTTACTACCTATCTGTTCAGTTAGAGTACTGGGCCTTATGGGCAATCAAGCAGCTAAATTTTGACTTGACTAGGCCGGTGACCTTCGAAAATTACAAATTTTCAAATTAGAGGAGTTGATAAATGAGGCCTATGAAAATGCTAAGATCACTAAAGATAGAGTTAAGATTTTTTATGATAAACACATCATAAAGAAAACATTTATCCCTAGACAAAAAGTTTTTCACTATATTCTAAGCTTCATCTTTTTTCAGGAAAATTAAAATCAAGATGGACTGGGCTATTCGTTATAAAAACTGTTTTTCCACACGGTGCTATAGAGATCAGTGACACTAAGAATGGAAATAACTTTAAGGTAAATGGTCAACGCCTTAAATCTTCCTTGGAATCAGTGCTGGTAAGTGAACGACTATGTGTCTTTTTGACCCAGTGTATCGGTAACTTTCCTCTTTTACATTCCAATTCATGCATCTATACATTTCTTTCATACATTGGGACAATGCATGAAATAAGTGTGGGAGAGGGCTCTAATATGACTAATATATATATATATATATATATATATATATATATATATATATTATATATATATATATATATATATATATATATATATATATATATATATTGTAAGTTCACCTAGAGGGGGGGTGAATAGGTGATGGCTAATCTAATGGTCACTTAATGCCAAATAATGCGGAAGTATAAACTATTATGACCTAAACTAATCTTTTACACTAAACACCACGTATAACACAAGAGTTTTGCCGAATTCCCCGTGAAGGGCTCTGACAAACTCCTCTAGATTTCCCTTGAATGGGTTGAGGTGCCGCGTTGGCTCTCTTGGTTGAAACAAGTGTTAGCAAACAAACCCAAGCAAGTATAACAATTAAGCACACAAATATATCATGCATGTAAAGATAAGACAAGTAATAGCATGCAAGATATAAACAAGAGACAAAGAAGAGAGAGAGAGAGAGAGCGAGCAATCGCAAAACACAAGGGATTTGTTTCGAGCTTCGAGCACACTGCTCTACATCCCCGCCTTCGACACATGAAGGATTTCTACTATGCTCGATCCCAAATGGATCTCTCCTTGGTGCCGCAACACCTACAAGCTCTCGGACTCCCTAGTCCTTACACACCGCAAGCCCAACGGCTCACCGAGGCCGCACCCTCAAACAATGAGCTCGCACCCGAACTCGAAACAACGCGAACACACTTATCCGCCTCCTCAAAGAACAAAGAAGAAGTCTTGGTGATCACAACACTTTGATCACTAAAAGCACTCTCACTACAACACTCTATAGAATGAATAATCAATGGATGCTCAGGTGTTGTGTGAGAAAAACAAGGAAGAGAATGGTGGAGGAAAACTCAAAGAATCACTTTAAACACTCTTGATAAAATCTTCCCTTAGATAGGAAATATTTGCTCTCAAATTTGTGGAGAAAAACCTCTGAAAAGGATTGGAAAAACTGGCTCAAAAACACTCTCCAAAACATAGTGAATACAATGCCCAAACCCCCAAATTATAGGCTCAGAAAAAACTAGCCGTTGGGGTTCTGTCAGGCCTAGTCGACCGTCCGGCCGACCGGCCAACGGTCATATTTCAGACCGTTTGAGCCATCGGTCGACCGGCCAGTCGACCGAGCCAGGATACAGAGAGCAATCTTTCTGTCCGGTCGACCGCGCGGTCGGCCGGGGCCTTTCCAGAGAGTGACCTCTGGACGGTCGACGGGTCGGTCGGCTGGCCATCCTGCAGAGCTGGCGTGCACGTCTGTGCACGTCGGTCGACGAGTCGGTCGACCGACTTCAGTCCTAGTCGACTTGGTTCGGTCGACAGTCGACTGGCTGAAGCCTGGAACAGAAAATTTAGGGATTAAAACTGGTCTTTTTGGCTCACTTAAAATCCCATAAAATACTGAAAAATATACAAAAAAGTTTTGATGTAATACTTTGATAAACAAACATGCTTGCACAAATCAAGCATGTTACAAATGTGTTTGAACTATTTTTGTAACTTAAAAATATGACCCAAATGAAAACTAGTATTTTCTAAAACTTGTTTTCCAAACTTCTTCATGAGACAAAAAACAAGATATTTTGAATTCATTAAAGCATAGTGTGTATGGATATGATCCACTACACAATTAAGATGAAATATCTACGTCTTTGACATAAGCTCTAACTTGGTTTGGATAAAAGACATGCATATAAGAATTCAAAAAACCAAAAAGTATTTTCCAAAGTAAAAATCTTTGTAAAAACAAAACTATCAAGAGTGTGTGTGTATATATATACTTGAGCAATCCACCAACTACTCTATCCTTTACATTTTATCTAAAAAATAAAATCTTCTAAAAACTAAATCTTATACCTAGACACAAGTCTTCATCTACTTGAAGTCTTCACTTGAAGCCTTCTCATCTTCTTGACTTGGTCCAAACACGATCCAATGGCTCTTGGATCAACCGTGCTAGCTCCAAAACTTGACTTTAAATCCTTTGTTGAAGATATGCACCTACTAAGATTGATCATGAATCTGTCACTAATTAAACACAAGATCATTAGTACTATAGCTACATGAGTTAATCATCATCAAAACTAGAGTGATGGGCCTTTGGGCCAACAATCTCCCCTTTTTGATGATGACAAAACTCATGAAGTTATATTGCATGGATTAAAGTAAAGCTTCAAAGAAGCTCCCCCTTAACTTATGCATCTCAAATAAACAAAATAAATATGCAAAGAGACACATAAACATGTATGCAAATGTAGGAGTAACATTCTAATCAAGCATAAAACAAAATCACAAAATCTTTTTCTCCTCTTGCACAACAAAACATATATGCATAAACATAAATCCTTTAACCAAAAGCATGCATATATCTCAAAATACTTCTCCCCCTTTTTGTCAATCATCAACAAAGGGTTAAAGTAAAACAAAATCATCAAATTTTTCTCCCCCTTTTGTCATAAACAAAGAAACCAATAAAGGGGTCAAATCAAACATATCAATAAAAGGTTATATGCGATATACATTCATGAAGAGGAAGACGTTAAGTTAGCTTCCCTACACATATGCATTACATGAAGAAGGGATGACAAGCCCCAATTTATATAACACATATTATGTAATGCATAAGAGGAGATGTGAAGCTCCCCCTACACACGTGTACCACATAAAGAAGAGTTGTCAAGCTCCTCAATATACAATGCACTCAACATGAATCTATATGTAGAAGAGATGTTAAGCTCTCCTTGCATATAGGCAATACAAATCAAAAATTTTGAATTTTTCTTATAAAACAAAATTTTTAATTTTCCTTTCTTAAAACAATTTTGAGATATCAAATAAACATAATTTTTTTTTGATACCATTTAAAACATAATGATCAATTTTTATTTTTTATAAGCTTATGCATTATGTTTAAAATATCAATTGAAAAATCAATTGAAAAATAGAGGTTTAGATCAAGCATAGCATAAACTAATTTTGTGCTTTTAAACATTTAATCGATTTTAACTCAAGCACAAAACAAATCATATATATGTATGAAAAATGAGTATACCAAATGAAATTGATACATACATATATAAGAAAAACAAAATATGAGTATATACAAAAATAGAGTCAAATTGATACACATTGAAACGATTCAATGCTACCAACTGAAAAAATAATAGGATCATGTGTATATCTCATAAACTAATTGAAGAATAAATAATTAGTATAAAATAGTTTTTGAATAACTAGTTAAAAATCCTTCAAATACATCAAATCATATGTTTTTCATAAAACATAACTAAGTACATAAAGATTTAATCATCATGGGACTATAAAGCTCAAATGATCATGAAACTAAGTCATGAAAAATAAATGAAGATGTGAGTGTTAAAAGATCATGTAATTAGCATTTTTATGAAAATAGTCATTTAAGCTCAGAAAGATCATAAGGCACATTTTAATAATGAAAAATCATTTTCATTAAAAACACACTAATCTTCATGGTATATGTATGATTTATCCAAAACTAACAATACACATACATATCCTAAACATAAAAGAGTCTATCAATGTATTTACATGAAGGCAAGAGACTCACGGGTAAACATGTATATTATTAGATTTGAATTAATAATACATATACATGAAGTAAAGCATAAAAATTGGCAAAGCGTGTATAAATGAGAATCATCAAAACTAGTCTATATATGTGCATATAGTGGGTACAAATGAGCATGAAGTGCAAATATATATATAAATCAAATGTAACTCACTATTTGTACATGACTAATACAAGTTTTGATAAAAAAACTACAATCTAAGCATGTTTTTACCACATGAAGCACATAAGAACAAAAAACATGAAACATGCTATGAATATGATATATGTAAAAAGCATGTACATAAAAAATAGAAGTTAGAAATAGTTACCAACTAAGGAACTATGTTCCAAAACTCCAAACATGGTGGTTGTCCACACCAAACCTCCTTGATAGCGATGCATCTATATATGTGTCCATCAAGTCCATGTGCATCCACCATCAAGGCACCATTTCTCTCACGTCGTGTGAGAGCCCTCACCTACATCAAATACAAAAGGTGGGGACTTTGATACCCATTTTCTTTTGCGTCCTTGGGGGTTAGTCTTATAAGGAACCCAAAAATTTTATTATTAGCAAAATTAAAATGATGCAACTTGTCATAACAAAATTTTGCTAAATGGCCTTTGCGGCCACAATGTGTACATGTGTACACCTTAGAATGCTTATGTGAATGTGTATGATCATGACGTGCAACATAAGCAAATGCATGATGATGTTGTGCATGAATGTGTGGAGTTTGTTTCTTTGAAAACAATGACTCAACCTAGTATGGTTAAATGCACAAGAGTTCAAAGTGAACTCAAACAATCCATTTTATTTTTCAAATCTTAATCTCATTAGTGGTGGCATGTAAAGCATGATGAGATAAAGAATCATTTTTCTTTTTCTTTTTAGAAACTAAATCTTTTTCTTTTTCACAAATTTTTCTTTTTAAAGACTTATTTTCTTGAAAAACAACTTCTTTTTGTTTTTCCACCAAATCAATTTTATTTTTCAAAGTATTGTTTCCTTCACACAAATCATTCAATTTGAAATATAAGGAAACATTCTCATTTTTCAAATATCCTTTTCTTTTTGTAAGCATGCAATCTTGTTTCTAAATGAATCTTGTTCTATATGCATGCAATCAAATTCTTTTTCAAATTTTATTTTCTTTCTTAATCATGTCATATTTTCAAGCAATAATTGACAAATGTAGAAAGCTCTTCATATGGACATGTTAACATCCTCATCCTCAGATTCGGTAGTTACCTCTAGGGAGTTATCCCCTTGGACCATATAGCACTTGTTAGAGGTGTCGCTCCAACATCCGAATCGCTCCCGGCATAATATAGATCCTTTTCGCCAAGGGAGGTGATGATGTTCCATGCTACAAAAGCGAATCAACATTAGAAACCCTAAATAAATAATCATCATTTAGGGTAGATTTAAGCATGAAGGCTTTTGCATTAGCCTCAAAATTCTTACCATCTAAACAATATGCATTATTAGTAGTGCAAGATAAACATGAATGCCTAGGGCTTTGCGGTACAAAGACATCTTAACCTTCCAAATTTGGATGTTAAGAATGTCAAAGGTGGGTGGTGACATGAAGTCCATGGTGTGTGTACAAATATTGTGATTAGCCTAAAATGAGGATTTTTAACTCTAGGTTGTTAGACCCAAAATCAGAGCACTTGGCTCTGATACCAATTGTAAGTTCACCTAGAGGGGGGGTGAATAGGTGATGGCTAATCTAATGGTCAATTAATGCCAAATAATGCGGAAGTATAAACTATTATGACCTAAACTAATCTTTTACACTAAACACCACGTATAACACAAGAGTGTTGCCGAATTTCCGTGAAGGGCTCTGGAAAAAACTCCTCTAGATTCCCCTTGAATGGGTTGAGGTGCCGCGTTGGCTCTCTTGGTTGAATACAAGTGTTAGCAAACAAACCCAAGCAAGTATAACAATTAAGCACAAAAATATATCATGCATGTAAAGATAAGAACGTAATAG
>JAVJIF010007800.1:0-210000 GCA_038442645.1 Agave tequilana | reverse complement strand
ATATAATATATATATATATATATATATATATATATATATATATATATATATATCCTCTAATTAAGCTGGGTATTTATGCCTCATGAAGTATAAGTATTCACGCCTAAAAAGGGTACATTTTATAATAAAAACCCTTGATTTTGTATCCTTGATTGCTCGACCGTTTAAGTCCTTAGGGGTGTTTTCTCACCTGGTGTCCTAAGACACTATCCGGTTTGGGTGTCACCGACTAAAGGCTCGTTACATGGGCAGATTAGAAAGCTAATGGAATTGAGGAATAAATACCACCAAAAATAAAAATAAATAAGGCATTAGAGTTAAAGTTAAAGAACCCTTAGTCAAAATTTCACGGTCATGAAGGTGCATATGACTTAGGGTAAAGTAATAGACTAGATGAGAAATATAATTTGACGCCTTACTTTGATTGATGACATGTTTTTGAATAGAGACTAGTTTAGAAATGAAAAGTTCAATTTTTCTATAACTTATAAATTACATGAACTCTTATAATAATATCTCAAATATTTTTCTCTCTTTTCAAAATGCTTTTCGAAAATACTAACATTTTTTTCTATTTCTTTATGAATTTTGTGGGTGCAATCTACTGAAAACCCTCATGAGATAAAACTCGTCCTCTAGGGGTAACCTAGAGGTTTAACGGCTTGTTGTACATGCTCAATACAATCGAGTGACTTACGAAAGTGGTTAAAATAATTTCTTAGGATTAGTTTTTATGTTTTGCTCGAGGGCGAGCAAAAGATAAGTGTTGGGGTGTGATCGGTCACATATATTGCATATATATTGTCACATTACCATGTTTATTATCTAATAAATTCTATTAATAAGTCTTATTTTTATTAATAATGTGCATGCCTATTGCTAAAGGAAAGGGAAGAGAAACGAGCCCAAAAGCCATCAAAATTCTTATTTAATTCAAAATTATTCAAAATTAGAAGATCAGGGAAGATCAAGGTAAATCAGAGAAGATAAAATTGGTTGAAAATCAGTTAGAACAAATCTTTATAAATCAATTGGTTAAAGCCAAAGATCAAAAGCAGTTTCATCAAATTCAGGAGCTGAAACGGGAAATTTAGAACCAGATAAAGGGAAATCGCTAAACAGGAGCTGTACTCCCTCAGGTGTGGCAACCCAGCCACACCCAGGCCGCAGAAACATGGCAAAAGCCGCATTTTCGCGGCTTTGTTAAGACGGTTGGGGGAGCGTTTGCTCTCCCTATCTTCGTATGCTCTTCCCCGCTTGGTTTTTCCCTATAAATACTACATTTGAAAGAGAAGAATGGACCGAAAATTAGTTTAAGTTTTTCTCTTTATTTTTAGGATTTAGGTTCTTTGTTACTATTTTTAATTCATAGTTCAGTCCAGATACAAGTGAGAGAGAGGAAAAGAGTGATTGTAATCTGAAGTTGAAGTGACATCAATAAAGGTTCAAGGCTTATTTTCTTCTCTAATTCACGGGTTTGTGTTATTTCATTTACATATCTTATCATACTTTAATCATAAGTGGCTAAATTCATTTTTCTGGTCTCACTATCGTCTCTCTTCGATCCCTCTTGTTTTGAATGGTTTTAATGTAAAAGACCCAACGAATCATATGTATGCCTTAATCTAAGCCTTACTTCTTTGAAAGTGCTCTTGAAGGCACATGAGGATGGGTTTGGATTTCTAAATTTCTATTTTTAAAATATCACTTGAACTTGTTTTTATTTCATACTTGAAAATTTACTTGATGATTTAACATTCAGTTCAAGATGATTTCTTAAGAAAAAGAGTCAATTTTTTCAAATAATCTTATTTGCTTTGATTAATACTTTCGAAACTCAAGCTTAAGTGTTTTCCTATGATCAAGTTGAGACACTGAAAATTTCAAGAGAAGAACATATCGTTGAGTAGTAAGATAGTGAGCCCAGATCTTTTTCATATATTAAAAACAACAAATTAGTCTTCAAGCCTTTTAAAGATCATCTTTTCCAAAGCCTACTATAAGTTTTCAATTTTTCTTTTATCACTTCCTTACTCTCCATTCTCTTTTTCAACATAAAAAAAGAAAACACCTACACCATTCTTTGTTCTTTAAACAATTTACCGAAAAGCTTTCATCGCATTCCTCCTCGTGGACACGACCCGTTAGCCCAAAGCTAGATGGTGACTCTCACTGATTTCACTTGCAATAACCACCCTCATAGGAACTCAAGGATACTACATTGTAGGAGCTAAACGACAAAGAAGAGATGAAACTCGACTGTATTATAGAAAATCTTAAGGCCCATGAAATGAAGAGGAAGGTAAGGGAAGAGATGACACCACAAAAGAAGAAGATGATCGCTTTCAAATTAACTCCTACCATCTCCGACGATGATGAAAAATTCTCTCTCCTAGTGAAAAATGTAAGGAGGATGTACAACAAGACCAAGTTTAACAATAGAAGAAGATGGCAAGGAAAAGTAGACAAGAAGGTCACATGTTTCAATTACCGGAAGCCGAGCCACATGGTTGCAGATTGTCTAGAGACCAAATGTTAACCTTCAATCTCCAAGAAGCCCTATAAAAAAAAGGCTCTCAAAGCTACGTGAGACCTGGAGAGAGAAACCAATGAAGATGTGGATACAGCACGGTGTGTTTCATGGCTAATGATAACACACCTAAGATAACATCCGAACCCTCACTTGATCATTATGAATTAACAATAGATGAATTGGGTGAGGCTTTTGAATAGTTATCTAACAACTATGATTTTCTTAAAAAAAAGTATTTAAAAATGAAAAAGTAAAATAAATCCTTCAAAATAAAATTGTTGTTCTTTCTAAAGAAAAAGATGATTTATCTGCATGCTTTATCCACACAAAAAGGTTTTGATGCATATAAAATTTCCTGTAAAGCAAAATTTTCATTAATTGATAAAAATAAGGTTTCTATTCTAAAAGATAAAATTAACTCTTTAGGAGATGTGTTAAAGAAATGTGAGTGTGATAAAGCTAGGTTGGAGATAATGTTTTCTAAAAAACATACTCCAGAGAAACATGTTCATACCACACATGCTCATCATACAAAACATGCCCACACTCCTAAATCACAACATATACATACACATCATGCTAGACATACTACACACACCAAACATGTTCACACCGCACACTCCCATCGTGCTTTTATGTATGGTAGAGTTTATTCATGTACTTATTGTAGCCGAAGAGGTCACTTAGCAAAATTTTACTTTGATAGAATAAATGCATTTAATGATCACATTTGGGTTCGAAAAGCTAACATTATAGGACCCAAGAAAATTTGGGTACCAAGATCAACCAATTCATTACTTGATGCGGTACACACCAAGGGTCCAAGACGTAGGGAGTGGTGGTATCTAGACAGCAGTTGCTCAAGGCATATGACTTGGGATATTAACAATTTTGCAACCCTATCAAGATACTATGAAGGTGGCACTGTCACTTTCTGAGAAGATGATTTCAAAGGAAAAATTATCAGTATAGGTAACATTAAAATTGGCTCATCTCCCTTAATTAAAAATATTATTTTAGCTAATGGTCTCAAGCATAACCTCTTGAGTATTAGTCAACTTTGTGATAGAGGTTTTAAAGTGATTTTTGATGATTTAGCTTGCAATATTTTAGGTAGACAAACCAATGCATGTGCTTTCCAGTTTTCATGAAAATAAAGTGTACATGATTAATATGTCAAATTTATAATGCAATGCTACATGTTTAAATGCCTTTAAGGAAGATTCTTGGTTATGGCATAGGAAACTAGGCCATGTTTCGTTTGATCATCTATCTAGAATTAATAATAAGGAAGTGGTGAAAGGTATTCCTTTTTTAAATTTGAAAAGGATTACGTTTGCGATGCATGCCAACTTGGAAAACAAACCAAGTCCTCTTTCAAAACTATCAAGGATATCATGATATCAAGACCTTTGGAGTTAATTCACATGAATTTGTTGGTCAAACTAAAATCAAAATTCTAAGTGAAAATCGTTTTGTCTTTGTTTTGGTTGACGATTTTTCTCGTTTTACATGGGTTTGCCTTTTAAAGCACAAAGATTAAGTTTTTTCACATTTTCAAGTATTTATAAAAGAGTTAAAAAAGAAAAGAATTTTTTGATTTTACGCATAAGAAGTAATAGAGGTGAAGAATTTATTAACTATTCCTTCATCACTTTATTGTGAAAAGCATGAAATCAAACATGAACTATCATGTCCTAGAACTTCACAACAAAATGGAGTCATAGAAAGGAAGAATCATGCTCTTCAAGAAATGCTAAGACAATGATAAATGAATACGGACTCCCTCAATACTTATGGGCCGAGGCTGCAAATACATCATGTTACATCTCAAATAGAATTTATTTTTATAAAAATACTTTTAAAACTTCATTTAAAATTTACTATTTGAGAAAACTTAATGTTTCTTACTTTAAAGTTTTTGTTTGTAAATGCTTTGTTTTAAACACTAAAAATAATTTAGAAAAATTTGATGTCAAATGTTATGTAGCCATATTTGTTGGGTATTCAAATACTAGTAAGACCTATAGAGTCTTTAATAGATCTACTTTGACTATTATAGAATCTATACATATCAGGTTTGAGGAATCTAATGCCTTTCTAAAGATTGTTGTAGAGATTGATTCTTTAGGTGAAGACATAGAGAAGATAACTGATTGGTCGCTAATGTTGCATATTTAATATCATATGTCCATACTTATTATAGAATAAAAGCCTGCATTGTCCTAATTAATTGTGGATTTATTTGCAGGCCCAATCTTTAAGGAGTTGAAGAGAAATGAGCCTAAAACCCACCAAAATTCTGAATTAAATCAGAATTAATTCGCACCAAGTAAATCAGGGCAAAGTCAAGAGGTGGAAAACCGGTTGAGAAGAATCCTCTCAGAATCGATCGGTTAAAGCCAAGAATCTAAGGCCATTTCGTCAGAATCCGGGACTCAAACTGACAAACCAACTCCAGATAAAGTCAGAAGGCCAAACCAGCGCGACCCACCAACAGGGTGTGGCCACCTGGCCACACCCTGGCCGCGGAACGCGGCAATAGCCGCGTTTCTGCGGTAATCTTGGGGAGTTAGGGGGAGCGTTTGCTCCCCGATCTCCCCGGGATCCTGGTTGTTGGGTTTATGCCTATAAAAGGCCTGTACTTGCGCTAAAAATGGGTCGAACATGCAGATTAGGATTTAGCCTAGTTTTCATTCTTTGTAGTTTAGGTTTTTCTTTTCTTTTATGTAACTTGTATGTAACTTAGGGTAGAAGAAGATTCATGTAAGTAAGAGAGAGAGGCTGACGTTGAGAGTGACACCGATGTACCCTCCTCCTTTCTTCCATTGTCTCTGCAATTAATAAAGGTAAAAGCTTCTTTTATGTTCGTATTTTGTTTTGCTTTCTTCTTCCTCTTCTACTTTACCTTGGTTGTATTTGTTGAGTTTACAAGTGAAATCCAAAGCAAGTATAACTAAGCTACGTGAGAGCCAGCGATAGTTCATGAAGACGTTCTCCTCTTCCAAGATCCGCATCACTTCGTTCTTGCTAGGCTTGACGATATAATGTGCACGGGGACTGAGCTCGAGCTTATGATCTATGCGTTGAACGCCTCCGAAGCAAAGGTAGAACATGCAACGGTTTCCAGGTAAGTCATCACTCAACCTAGGTAAGTATTCCTTCCTTTCTTTCCTTTCTCTCATTTCTGTAAATTATATCACCACCTCTTCCAACTCTTTCTTCTCCACTCACTCCATTTGTACATAGTCTCTTTTCTTGTTTTCTGATTTGTCCACCTTCTTCATCTTTCATTTTCTTCTAACATAACATAATTCTTTCACATTTTCTTAACTTAAAAACAGAGAAGAACTTTCGCTTTTGTGTTCATAAGATTTCAATAAAGAACGTAAACGCTTCTATCGCAAAACCTTCCTTGTGGATCACGACCCGCATAGCCACTTGCTATAGTGGAAGAATTGAGCACTTGTACATTTCCTTTCTTAAGTTCTATAATTTCGTATTTTGTGTGCAGGTTAGCCTCAATCAAATTTTGGCGCCGTTGCCGGGAGGGTAACATGTTTTTATTGAAATCTGAATTTTTTTTGAAAATTTTTTAGAACTAAACGAATTTTCTTCTCTGTTGCAGGTTACAGGGCAATCAAAGTAGGAAATTAATATTGCAGTGACATACAAGTGGCCTTGGGCCTCTGCTCTAGAAAGCAGAGACCAAGGGCCCTTTGAATTGCCACGTTTCCACGGCAAAAGCCGCGGAACCGCGGCAATGAAGAGTTGACTACTAACAGCTTTTTGCAGGGCTGCTTAGTTTACAAAAATTCTAGTTTGCTACAATTCTTTATTTCCTATATGCCATCACATAAGCCTGCTAATAATCAACAGTAAAACGTTTGTTGCAAAAGTTAAAAATTGATTAGACGTTTGCATTTTAGGCACGCGTTTTTTCAATTCATTTATTTTTACTGTTGAAGAGTGCTGGAGCAAGGTACGTTCGCATTGCATAGGATTCATCTCTTGGTTGATTTTCATTGCTTTGAGTGATTCCTATTTACATATCTTGTACACTTGCACAAAATTATTTTAAGGGCACTAACCCATAACAAGATAAGGTGGGGATTTAATCACCCTTCCTTAGCCCAAAAATCACATTCCAAGCACTCACTACCCAAGCCTAACTAAAATTGAGTAGACGTTGGCCCTAGGGACATCTCGGACTCAATTAGGAGATTATCCTAAGGGGGAAAGGTGTTGGAACTTGACTCTTGCCAAATCAGTGTCTAGGAAAGGGATTAAGGGCCGAAAGCCCGAAGGTTGGTGGTTATTTAATTAAGGAACGTCTTTTGACGGAAAACCTCCGACCAACCTTGCCCTGACCTGGCTGATTAGCTTGTGGTCAAAGTCTACATTAAACCTCCCGTGGACAGTCTAACCAGTTAGGAGTCGTCTAGGTCTAGGTCTACCCTAACTTAGTTAAGAATTATTTTTTCTTTTCTCTTTTATTTGTTTGCTTATTTGTATTTTCTTTCTTTTTGTTTGCATTGTGTGATATGGCTTATAATAATAATTTTTCCAACTTCAATAATAATCCATATTATACACCGAGTTTATTTTCAGATATTACCAACCCGGCATATCATGACTTTAACCAACCTAGTGTGCCGGATTGGTCTTATCCGAATCAATATAACCCATGTCCCCCATCTAATAACTATAATGTCCATAATAATTTCAACTCTTCACTGAGTCAGTGGGGATTCACCTCCCCCGAGCATAATTATCAACCAACTTGTCCTCCTTCTCTACCTAGTCCACAATATTTTCAAGAGTCATACTCAGTTCCACCCGTCCAAAATAGGAAACCATCAATTTTGGAAATGAGTATGCGTGAGTCCAAACACAAATCCCAAAATCTGATAGACTCACAATTTCACTATCACTTCCAAGACAATTCTTCATCTTTTCATCAAAACAATGAACCTATCAACTATGAAAAGATGCTTGAAGCCATGACTCAGGCTCAAAACATTCGTAATCGTGACATAGATATGATGGTCGAATCTCTACGTTCTCACCGTTGGACCAGTTCTGATGTCACTAACCATTCTGTTAGAGCCGAAGAGTCATATAGTTTGGGAAATCAAGATTCCATTTCAGAACAACCATTTGAACTTGCCCAAACTCCACATTTTGAAAAAGATATTGACAGTTTAGCAAGTTTTCCTTTTCCTGAAATAGAACTTGAAAATGAATATGATCCTGAACCCCAACTTAGTGATTCAATTCTACTTCCTGATTCGATTATAACTCCGTATCTTCACCTGATTTTGATCTTTTCCCAGAGTCAACATTGGATCCTGTACCAATTCATAATAAAATTGAATCACCCATCTTTGAGGATCATATTGAACTTGACCAATTATACACTTTTGAAGATCCTATTGACAAATTGGCAAGTTCTCGTTTTTATGATATTGAACTCAATGAGATATGTGACCTAGATTCTCAAATCTGTGATCCAGTTCAACTTTCTGACTCAATATTGACTCCTGTTTTATTACCAAACTCGAATAATATTCTAGAGTCAGTTTTGATTCCATCACCTATCATCCCTGAACTGGAATCACCCATATTAGGTCACATTCCATTGTTGGAAATCACATGTGGACTTGAGTTTCAACTTCTTGACTTGGACCCAATTTTTGAACCTATTTCGACTCTTGAACCTTTACTTGATTTAAGTCACCTTCCTGAGTCAGTATTAGTTCCTGTCCTTCCTGAGTCCAAGTCAATCATTCTCTCATTTCATACTCCTTTCTGGGACGAGGTGGTTGACAAATTTGACTCCGAAATCAATTATGAATATGAAAATTAGATGGGGTTAAATATTTAATAAAGATCCTTTATGGATACATCTTTTTAATGGGTTATATTAAAGATATTGCTGGTGGGTTCCTCCGAGACCCAAGAAAAGTTGATTGGGCCGCGTTTCGTGGACCAATCAGACCACCACCGGAACCACCACCTTAAGGTAACATTTTCCTTCCCTTTCTTCTTTTTCATGCATCTATGCATTAATTCATACATTGAGGACAATGCATGAGATAGGTGTGGGGGAGGGTTAACATAACTTTTCTTTTTCTTTAAAATAAAAAAATTAACATTTTTCTTTACTTTTAAAAACTTTTTGATAAATAGAAACAATATTTTGACTTATTTTTGTAAGAAATTAAGTTAATTTTAAGGAATAGGAAAATTCAAATTAGGATGTCTTATACTCGGTCAAAATAAGATTATTTGTTTGATTTTTAGGGTTAGGAAGAAAATTTGTCAAAGTAATTTAGTCTTGATCTTTACCTTGATGAAATATGCACACTTCATACACTTACACACTTAGGGTTCAAAAACAAAGATTCTTATGCCTTATAAAAAAAAATAAACAAATCTAATTATTGATTAGCTAGGTGCTTTGGCCTAAGTAAGCCTTAGTATTTATGCGAAAGATAATTAGATAAGTTTGAAAAAAAAAGAAGATAAACAAATCTAATTATTGATTAGCTAGGTGCTTTGGCCTAAGCAAGCCTTAGTATTTATGCGAAAGATAATTAGATAAGTTTGGAAAAAAAAGATAAACAAATCTAATTATTGATTAGCTAGGTGCTTTGGCCTAAGCAAGCCTTAGTATTTATACGAAAGATGTTTAGATAAGTTTATGAAAAAAAAATTGTGTATCCTCTGATTAAGTTGGGTATTTATGCCTCATGAAGCATAAGTATTCACGCCTAAAAAGGGTACATCGTATAAATAAAATCCTTAGTTTTGTGGCCTTGTTTACTCGAGTCCTTAAGTCCTAGGGGTATTTTCTCACCTGGTGCCCTAAGACCGTTTGGTTTGGGAGTCATCGATTAAAGGCTCGTTACATGGGCAAATTAGAAAGCCTAATAGAACTAAGGAATAATACCAAAAAAAAAGTATGTATATATAAATAAATAAGGCATAAGAGTTAAAGTTAATGAACCCTTAGTCAAAATTTTCACATTCACAAGGTGCATATGACTTAGGGTAAAGTAATAGACTAGATGAGAAGTGCAATTTGACTCCTTACCTTGATTGATAACAAATTTTTGAATAGAGACTAAGTTTAGGAATGAAAAATTAAGTTTTCCTATAACTTATAGATTGCTTAGATCTTACAATTATATTTCAAATATTTTTCTCTTTCAAAATGCTTTTCGAAAATACTAACTCTTTATTTCCCTTTCTTTATGGATTTTGTGGGTGTAATCTGCTGAAAACCCTAACGAGATAAAACTCGTCCTCTAGGGAAACCTAGAGGTTTAACGGCTTGTTGCACATGCTCAGTGCAATCGCGTGACCTGCGAAAGTGGTCTAATAATTCTTAGTATAGTTTAGTTGTTTTGCTCGAGGACGAGCAAAAGATAGGTATGGGGGTGTGATTGGTCGCTAATGTTGCATATTTAATATCATATGTCCATACTTATTATAGAATAAAAGCCTGCATTGTCCTAATTAATTGTTGATTTATTTGCAGGCCCAATCTTTAAGGAGTTGAAGAGAAATGAGCCCAAAGCCCACCAAATTCTGAATTAAATCAGAATTAATTCGCACCAAGTAAATCAGGGCAAAATTAAGAGGTGGAAAACCGGTTGAGAAGAATCCTCTCAGAATCGATCGGTTAAAGCCAAGAATCCAAGGCCATTTCGTCAGAATTTGGGACTCAAACTGACAAACCAACTCCAGATAAAGTCAGAAGGCCAAACCAGCGCGACCCACCAACAGGGTGTGGCCACCTGGCCACACCCTGGCCGCGAAACGCGGCAATAGCCGCGTTTCCGCGGCAATCTTGGGAGTTAGGGGGAGCGTTTGCTCCCCCGATCTCCCCGGGATCCTGGTTGTTAGGTTTATGCCTATAAAAGGCCTGTACTTGCGCTGAAAATGGGACGAACATGCAGATTAGGATTTAGCCTAGTTTTCATTCTTTGTAGTTTAGGTTTTTCTTTTCTTTTTATGTAACTTGTATGTAACTTAGGGTAGAAGAAGATTCATGTAAGTAAGAGAGAGAGGCTGACGTTGAGAGTGACACCGATGTACCCTCCTCCTTTCTTCCACTGTCTCTGCAATTAATAAAGGTAAAAGCTTCTTTTTATGTTCGTATTTTGTTTTGCTTTCTTCTTCCTCTTCTACTTTACCTTGGTTGTATTTGTTGAGTTTACAAGTGAAATCCAAAGCAAGTATAACTAAGCTACGTGAGAGCCAGCGATAGTTCATGAAGACGTTCTCCTCTTCCAAGATCCGCATCACTTCGTTCTTGCTAGGCTTGACGATATAATGTGCATGGGGACTGAGCTCGAGCTTATGATCTATGCGTTGAACGCCTCCGAAGCAAAGGTAGAACATGTAACGGTTTCCAAGTAAGTGTTGACTGAGTTTTCCTGCACACAAAATATGAATATTAGATCTGAGAATTAAAGGTGTGCGAGGTGCTCAATACTAATCCGCGGTAGCAAGGCTATGCGGGTCGTGATCCTCAGGGAGGGACTAGCGATGGAAGCGTTTGTAAGTTTTACCCTAAAAATTATTTATTTTTAAGCTAAGTTAAGAAGAAGGCGGTATTTTACAATGAGTCGGCAAATAAAGAATTGGGAGAAGAGTTGTGATTTAATCTACAAAAAGAAAAGAATAAAATAGAATAAAATAAAAGAAATACTAACCTTGGTTGAGGAACAATATGAAATCTTAACACTTTCTACCTTGCTTTGGAGGCATGAACGCATAAAGCATAGGATTGATCTCAGTCCCCTGTTCGCATTAGATCATCAAGCCTTGGCAAGCATGAATTGATACGTACCTTGAGGAGGAGAACATCTCCATGAAATATCGTTGGCTCTCGCTAAGACTCGTTATACTCGTGCTTCAGAAATCACTTGCATGCTCATATACAATCAACATAGATCAAAGAAAAAAAAGAAAAGAAAACAAAAAGAAAAGTAAAACATAAGAACAATGAACAAAATAAAAGATTACCTTTATTAATCAGTACAATGGCAGAGAAGAGGAAGGTACATCAGTGTCACGCTCAACGTAAGCCTCTCTCTCTCTTGAAAATAAAAAGAAAAACCTAATTACAAAAGAAGAAAACCTAGAAGAAACCCTAATTTTGGCCCTGTACTACGCTGGACGCTCTCTGTGTTGCATCTGCAGGGGTATTTATAGGAGTTGGAAGATGTAGAGTCCTGATACAACTCTCCCAAAAAAATCTTATCTCCAGACTTGTGGCACTTATCCATAGAAGTTCAAATCAAATCTGTCCTGCAACTTATTATCATGTTGATCGCCGAAATTAGATTATCTACGGACTGAATTGGAAACTTTGATCAACATAAGAGTTGTAGGTCTTCAAGTCTTCTTTCTGGAGCATTTTGAATCATCGGATTTGCATATCTGTAGCAAAAGTTATGATCTGAATACTAAAATATGTACAGTCTGAATCCGAATTTATCTTTAAACTCTTCTCCTTTTAGGATTGTCTTGCAAGCAACTAGGGTTGAGTAGAAGTCCATCCCTTTTCTTTTCTTTTAGTAATTGCAAATTTTGCACATGGGCTTGCAACTTTGACATTTGGTAATTACAACTTTGCATTGGGCTTGGACGTGGGCTTCTTTTGGGCTTCTGGGCTTCTTTTAAGACTTTATTTCTTTATTTTAATATTTCGAGGCCTGCACACAATAAATCATAAAATATTAGTAAATGTGCAAAATTATAGGAAAAAATATGAAAATGTGATGGTAAATATAATGATAAAAATGCACTTTTCATTACCAATCACACCCCCACACTTATCTTTTTGCTCGTCCTCAAGTAAAAACAAAGAAAAAGAAAAAGTTAATCTAACCTAACTCACTTTCGTAGGAATCACGATTGCACTTAGCATGTGCAACAAGCCGTTAAACCTCTAGGTTACCCTAGAGGACGAGTGTTATCTCGTGAGGGTTTTCAGCGGATTACACCCACAAAATCCATAAAAAGAAAAATATTTGAATTATATTTGAAGAGACTAAGTAGTCTATAAGTTTTAGGATCCTCATTTTTATTCATTCTTCAAACTTAGTCTTTATAAAGTTAATTGTTTTCCATTTTAGGTAAGAATTAAAATTGAATTTCTAATATAGTCTTTTTCGTTACCAAAAATCATATACATCCTTATGTTTTTACTAGGAATTCCTTAACTTGGACTCTCATGCCTCTTATTATTTATTAATATATATATATATTCTTTTTTTTTTTGATATGTATAACTCATCTAACTTTCTTTCGTGTAAGTATCAAGGCTTCTTGAGGCCCTCATACCTAACTAATTGACTCTTAGATGTGTTAGTACATATGTAATATTTCTTAGTTTTCTTAGGCTTTCTAATCCACCCATGTAGCGAACTTAAAGTCGGTGGCTCCCAAACCGGTCGGCTTTAGGGCACCAAGTGAGAAAACACCCCGCGGACTCAAATTCGAGTGAACTAGGCCCCAAAACTAAGGACTTTATTTTTTTTTACTCACCTTTAGGCATGAATACTTATGCTTCTTGAGGCACATGTATCCAGCTTAATTGGTGATTTTCTTTTTTTTTCTTTCTTTTTTTTTACGAGACACAAGGTCTTTGTCTAAGAATCCTAGATATGCATTAGGTATGCACATTTCATTAAGGTAAAAATTAAGACTAACTACTTATTCAATTTCTCCTCCTATACTTAAAATTCAACAATTTTTTATTTTGACCAAGTTTTTAGAAATCCTAATCATGATTTTCCTAATCCTTAAAACTTACTTAGATTTCTTTCAAAAAATAAGTCAAAATATTTCCTTTTTATAACATTTTTTTTTAAAAATTTTTTTATTAGCAAATTTTGTTAGTGTCTACCTATGTTAGTATGTTAGTAAAGCCCATCCCACACTTATCTCATGCATTGTCCTCAATGTATGAATGAATGCATGTACGCATGAAACAAAAGAAGGGAAGGCAGAAGTTACCTTAAGGTGGTGGTTCCGGTGGTGGTCTAATTGTTCCACGAAATGCGGCCCAATCAAGATGACAGATAATTTGGTGGAACCCACCAGAAACTTTCCTTACATAACCCACTAAAATATATGTATAATCAATTTTTAGTATTTCTACCCCATCAAATTTCAAATTTCATAATAAATTTCAGAGTTAATTGTCTCAACCTCCTTGTCCCAAAATGGAGTATGAAAAGATGGAATTATTGACTTGGACATTATAGGTACGGGAACGAATACCGACTCAAGGAAGATGATCAAATCAAGTAAGGGCTCAGGAGTCGGGCTAGGTTCAAGAATTGAGTCCAAGTCAAGAAATTGAAACTCAAGTCCACAATCTTCTTCCCACAATGGAATGTGACCTAATATGGGTGATATCTCTTTACTTCCAATATTAAAGAATTCTAGCTCATCGCCATACAATTCTTCAAAACTAAGGTCAACATCTTCCGTCAGAATTGTACAATCAGTTTCAGAAGTAAAGAGATTGTGAGAATCTAGGTCGCATATCTCATTGGGTTCAATGTAATAAAAAGAACTTGCCAATTTATCCATAGGATTTTCAAAATTGCACAATTGGTCAAGTTCAATATGATCATCTAAAATGGGTGATTCAATTTCATTATGAATTGGAATAGGATCCAATGTTGACTCGGGAAAAGTGAAATCAGGTGGAGACACTGGAGTCATTATTGGATCAGGAAATAAAATTGAATCATCAAGTTGAAGATCATGATCATATTCATGTTCAAGTTCTAATTCATGAAAGGAAAAACTTGCCAAGTTATCAGATTTTGAAGTTTCGGCAAGTTCATATGATGGTACTAAATTAGAATCTTGTTGTCTAAAGCAACTTGGATCGTCGGCTCTAAGCGAGTGGTCAACGAAAGCGGAAATGGCCGAACTGTGAGAATGTAAAGATTGAACCATCAAATCTATGTCATGATCACGAGCTAATTTAGCCTGAGTCATGGCTGCAAGCATCCCTTCATAGTCGATAGGTGCATCATGTTCTGATTGGACTTGAAAATAAGACGGGTAATCGTGATGAAGTTGTGAGTCGGTGGACTCACGCATCATCATGTCTGCGATTGATGGTGATTGTTGCTTGGACTTATGCATACTTATCATTTCCCCGATAGATGGTAATCTATTCTGAATGGGGGGATCTGAGTATGAATCAATGAAAGAATGTGAACTAGATGGATATGAAGGACAATTTGGTTGAGAATTAAACTCGGGGGAATCGAAACCCCATGAACTCTGTGACGAGTTGAAATTATTATGGACATTATAGTCATAAGATGGAGGGTGTGGGTTATATTCATTCGGATAAGACCATTCTGGCACACTAGATTGGTCAAAGTTATGATATGCCGGGTTGGTAATATTCGAAAAAGAGTTTGGTGTGTAATATGGATTAAAATTGGAATTATTATTATATGCCATATCACACCAATACAAACAAAACAAACAAATAAACAAACAAAAAAAAAGAAAAAAAATTCTAACCTAAGTTAGGGTAGACTTAGACCTAGACGACTCCTAACTGGTTAGACTGTCCACAGGAGGTAGGGTGTAGACTTTGACCACAAGTTAATCAGCCAGGTCGGGGCAAGATTGGTGGGAGG
This sequence comes from Agave tequilana, assembly GCA_038442645.1. Lineage (NCBI taxonomy): Eukaryota > Viridiplantae > Streptophyta > Magnoliopsida > Asparagales > Asparagaceae > Agave > Agave tequilana. The sequence continues at coordinate 194,772 of JAVJIF010007800.1, read as the reverse complement.
TTTTCCGTCAAAGACGTTCCTTAATTAAATAACCACCACTCTTCGGGCTTTCGGCCCTCAATCCCCTTCCTAGACACTGATTTGGCAGGAGTCAAATTCCAACACTGTTCCCCCTTAGGATAATCTCCTATTGAGTTCGAGATGTCCCTAGGGCCAACGTCTACTAATTTTTAAGTTAGGCTTTGGTTAGTGAGTGCTTTGGATATGATTTTGGGCTAAGGAAGGGTGATGAAATCCCCACCTTATCTTGTTAATGGGTTATGCCCTTAAGATGAATTAGTGCAAGTGTACAAGATAAGTAGATAAGATTCACTCAAAGCAGAAATTCAACCAAGAGATGAGTCCTATTCTACATGCAATGCGTACGTACCTTGCTCCAGCACTCTTCAACAGTAAAAATAAAGGAATTGAAAAGACACGTGCCTAATATGCAAACGTCTAATCAATTTTTATTAAACAACAAATAGTTTACTGTTGAATTAATTAGCAGTAAGCAGGGTTATCACAGAACAAAGTTAACAGACCAGAAAACAGATATGACAATTTGTAGCAACCTGCAGAAAACTGAGTCAGTAATTCACTGCTATTGTCGCGGATCCGCGGCTATTGCCGCGTTTCTGCTGCAAAGTAGCAGGCTCTGCTGCTCTGCCTTCGAGGGCAGAGGCATAGAGTTGCTATATGTCCACTTCTGCTGCTGTTTCCTGTTCTCCAAACCTGCAAACAGAAAAGAATAAAAGAATAATTAGTTAAAAAATTTTTTTATTTAGAGATAAACTTACCGTCCCTCCCCGGCAACGGTGCCAATTTGTTGACTGAGTTTTCCTGCACACAAAATATGAATATTAGATCTGAGAATTAAAGGTGTGCGAGGTGCTCAATACTAATCCGCGGTAGCAAGGCTATGCGGGTCGTGATCCTCAGGGAGGGACTAGCGATGGAAGCGTTTGTAAGTTTTACCCTAAAAATTATTTATTTTTAAGCTAAGTTAAGAAGAAGGCGGTATTTTACAATGAGTCGGCAAATAAAGAATTGGGAGAAGAGTTGTGATTTAATCTACAAAAAGAAAAGAAAATAAAATAAAATAAAATAAAAGAAATACTAACCTTGGTTGAGGAACAATATGAAATCTTAACACTTTCTACCTTGCTTTGGAGGCATGAACGCATAAAGCATAGGATTGATCTCAGTCCCCTGTTCGCATTAGATCATCAAGCCTTGGCAAGCATGAATTGATACGTACCTTGAGGAGGAGAACATCTCCATGAAATATCGTTGGCTCTCGCTAAGACTCGTTATACTCGTGCTTCAGAAATCACTTGCATGCTCATATACAATCAACATAGATCAAAGAAAAAAAAGAAAAGAAAACAAAAAGAAAAGTAAAACATAAGAACAATGAACAAAATAAAAGATTACCTTTATTAATCAGTACAATGGCAGAGAAGAGAAAGGTACATCAGTGTCACGCTCAACATAAGCCTCTCTCTCTCTTGAAAATAAAAAGAAAAACCTAATTACAAAAGAAGAAAACCTAGAAGAAACCCTAATTTTGGCCCTGTACTGCGCTGGACGCTCTCTGTGTTGCATCTGCAGGGGTATTTATAGGAGTTGGAAGATTTAGAGTCCTGGTACAACTCTCCCAAAAAAATCTTATCTCCAGACTTGTGGCACTTATCCATAGAAGTTCAAATCAAATCTGTCCTGCAACTTATTATCATGTTGATCGCCGAAATTAGCTTATCTACGGACTGAATTGGAAACTTTGATCAACATAAGAGTTGTAGGTCTTCAAGTCTTCTTTCTGGAGCATTTTGAATCATCGGATTTGCATATCTGTAGCAAAAGTTATGATCTGAATACTAAAATATGTACAGTCTGAATCCGAATTTAACTTTAAACTCTTCTCCTTTTATCTTTAGGATTGTCTTGCAAGCAACTAGGGTTGAGTAGAAGTCCATCCCTTTTCTTTTCTTTTAGTAATTGCAAATTTTGCACATGGGCTTGCAACTTTGACATTTGGTAATTACAACTTTGCATTGGGCTTGGACGTGGGCTTCTTTTGGGCTTCTGGGCTTCTTTTAAGACTTTATTTCTTTATTTTAATATTTCGAGGCCTGCACATAATAAATCATAAAATATTAGTAAATGTACAAAATTATAGGAAAAAATATGAAAATGTGATGGTAAATATAATGATAAAAATGCACTTTTCACTACCAATCAGTAAGTCATCACTCAACCTAGGTAAGTATTCCTTCCTTTCTTTCCTTTCTCTTATTTCTGTAAATTATATCACCACCTCTTTCAACTCTTTCTTCTCCACTCACTCCATTTGTACATAGTCGCTTTTCTTGTTTTCTGATTTGTCCACCTTCTTCATCTTTCATTTTCTTCTAACATAACATAATTCTTTCACATTTTCTTAACTTAAAAACAGAGAAGAACTTTCGCTTTTGTGTTCATAAGATTTCAATAAAGAGCGTAAACGCTTCTATCGCAAAACCCTCCTTGTGGATCACGACCCGCATAGCCACTTGCTATAGCGGAAGAATTGAGCACTTGCACATTTCCTTTCTTAAGTTCTATAATTTCATATTTTGTGTGCAGGTTAGCCTCAATCAATAACCTTGAAGAACTCACATATAGAAGAAGAAAAGCCAAAGATTGATAAACAAAGTGATGCTCAAGAGGTTGAAGTGGAGCCAGAACAATCACTTCTGAAGGATTAGAGATTTGCTTCAAATAATCCCAAGGACCTCATCATAGGTGATGTATCCAAGGGGGTAACTATACGATCCAAACTCTATGGTTTATGTAGGCATTTTGCTTTCATTTCACATATTGAGCCCAAAAAAATCCTCAAAGCCGAGGCCAATTCATATTAGTTGCTAGCAATGCAAGAAGAGCTCAATCAATTTGAGCGCAATGAAGTTTGGCATCTTATTCCTATACCCTATGATAGACCAACTGTTGGTACTAAATAGATTTTTAGGAATAAGTTGAGTAATGTTATCAGAAATAAAACTATGTTAGTGGCCTATGATTACACCCAAATCAAAGGTATCAATTTTGAGAAAACTTTTGTACCTGTAGTACGACTTGAAGCCATACAGATGACACTTGTCTTTGCTTCTTTTAAAGATTTCAAAATTTTTCAAATGGATGTCAAAAGTGCATTTTTAAATGGGATAATAGAGGAGGAAGTGTATGTTGAACAACCCTCGGGTTTATTGATCCTACACATCCGAATTTTGTTCACAAACTTGATAAAGCTTTATATGGTTTAAAACAAGCTCGAAGAGCTTGGTATGAAAGGCTTTCAACTTTTCTAATTTCAAATGATTTTGTTAAAGGTAAAGTTGACACCACTTTGTTTACAAAGCATGTAATTAGTGATATCCTAATTGTTCAAATTTATGTTGATGATATTATTTTTGAATCCATTAATGAAAAGCTTTGTAAAGAATTTGAATCATGCATGAAGAATGAGTTTGAGATGCTTATGATGGGAGAGCTAAGCAAAGGAGTGATGGAATTTTCATCAATCAAGCCAAGTACACAAGAGAACTCATCAAGAAATTTTGAGCTTGTAGATGCAAAGTTAAGCAAGGCTCCCGTGGCCACTACAACAAAGCTTGATAAGAATGAACCAGGTATAAATGTAGACATTAAACATTATAGAAGCATGATTGGTAGTTTACTTTATTTGACGGCTAATAGACCAGATATTATGTTTAGTGTGTATCTACGTGCTAGATTTCAATCTTGTCCTAAAGAGTCTCACTTAATTGTGATAAAATACATTATTAGATATCCTAATGGTACTATTAGAAAGAGCTTGTGGTATCCAAAAACTGGACAATTTTCCATGATGAGTTATTCGAATGCAAAGTATGTCGGTCGTAGAGTAGATAGGAAGAGCATTAGTGATACGTGTCAATTTCTAAGAAATTGCGTCTTCCAAGAAACAAAATTCCATAGCCTCGCAACCGCCGAGGAGGAGTATATTGCGGTCGGGGCTTGTTGTGCACAAGTCCTTTAGATGAAACATACTCTTCTTAAGTATGATTTGCATTATAACTATATTAAAATATTTTGTGATAATACTAGCACCATTCATATGACCAAAAATACAAATCAACATAGCATGACCAAGCACATAGATATTCGATATCACTTTCTTAGAGATCACTATGAGAAAGGCGATATTCAAAGTGATTATATTTTCACCGATTTTCAACTTGCGGATATTTTTACTAAACCACTAGATTAAAATATATTTTTATTCATTTGTGGTGATTTAAATATTTGTATTATGGATTTATAAGTTTTGAAATTGTTTTGAATTTTTTTTATACATGTATTTTTCAAAAATATCGCTTTTATGTTGATGCCTTTACTCTTGTTTTGATGCATGACAAAAAAGGGGAGAGATATTTGAGTTATTAAGTTGTTTTAGTATTCTATATCCATTCTCATTACCATGCTTATATATTATTTTTGAAGGAAGGAGGACTGAAAGGATGGTAGGCTATATATGCATATTATTCTATATTGGTATCATCTTTATATATGCATATATGTGTGACTTGCTTATATTGTCAAATTCATTTAAAGTCATAATGGTTTCTTGTACTTAATAGATAGCATAACTTGAGGGGAAGCTTTTTCATGCTCTTTTCTATCTTTTATTTTAAATAACTCATATGTTTTGTCATCATCAAAAAGGGGGAGATTATTGGCCCAAGGTCAAAATCATCCGGTTTTATAGTTTTGATGATAACAAAATATACGTGGTTATTTAGTACTAATCAAGTTCAAGTGTTTAAGTATATTTCAGAGTTTTAAGAATTTAAGGAGTTTTCTTCCTCTAATTGAAGGTGTTGAAGACTCAAGAAGATTCAAATACGGGATTAAAGCTCAAAGCAATCAAACGTCGCTAAAAGAGAAGCCAGATTGAAGATCTTGTAGTCACCTAGAGCCTAGTAAGATATTAGTTTGTTAAAGTGTAGAATATAGTTGTGAGTCAATCACTATAGTTTTGATGATGATTAACTCATGTAGTTATAGTACTAATAATCTTGCGTTTAAATTAGTCTCAGATATTTGATCAAGATGTTAGTTGGTGTTTAGCTTCAACAAAAAATTTAAAGTCAAGTTTTTGGAGCTAGCACGTGTTCATTCAAGAGCTCACACATCAAGACCACATCATGAACTCAAAGAGGAGTCTAGCTCGTTGGATCAAAGTTTGAACCAAGTCAAGAAGGAGAAGAATATCTTCAAGTGAAGACCTTCAAGAGAAGACTTGTGTCTAGGTTTATTTGTAGTAAGATTTTATTTTTAGATAAAATGTAAAGGATATATGCGTTGGTGGATTTCTCAAGTACATATACACTCACACAAGATTTATATATGTTTTCATAAAAGAGTTTTTGTTTTAGAAAAATAACGGTTTGGTTTTTAAGCTTCAAAATATACATGTGTTTTATCAAAACCTATTTTAGAGCTTAACGTCAAAAATATAGATATGTCATCATATATATGTAGTGGATCATATCCATACACAGTAAGCTTCAAAAGTGTTTAAAATATCTTGTTTTTATATTTGGAGGAGTTTTGGAAAAATCGGTTTTTCAATTTGGAAAATTCGTTTTGAAAAAATACAGATTTTTGTTTAAGGCAAAACTTCCATATTACAACAATAGTTCAAAATGTTTGTAACATATTTTGATTTTTACTCAAACATGTTTGTATATCAAAGTATATTACTGAACTTATTTTTGTAGATTTTTAGAGAATTTATGGGATTTTATTGAAGGTTAAAAGTCAAGTTTTTAATCCCCCCAAAAAGCTGGACTGGCCTTCTGCCGGTCGACCAAGCCAGAAGTCGGTCAACCACTCCGGTCGACTGACGTGCACTAACGTGCACGGCCAAGGGCCGGTCAACTGCCAGAGAGCCTCTGCTCTCTGGAAATGGCCCGGTCGACAGGGCGGTCGACCGCTGGGTCATTTGCCAAGCAACGGTCGACCGGCCTGTCGACCGCTGGTTCAACGATCAGAAATCTGACCGTTGACCGGTCGACCGGGCGGTCGATCGCCAGCAGTGCAGACTGCTGAGTTGGCCTCCAACGGCCACCTTTTTGAAGCTCATAAAAGGGGCTTCTCTTGAATTGTTTTAGACAAGATTTTAAGTGGGTTTTCAAACTAGTTTTTCATATACTTCTAAGTATTTATCTCCACTTATTTTGGAGCCAAATATTTTCATATCAAAAGGAGAGTTTTTCAAGAGTGTTTTGACAAAGAGATTTCTTGAGTTTTTCACCACCAAATCAATTCAAGTTTTTCTCACATGCACTTGAGCTATCCATTGCTACATCCATCCTATAGGGATCTTTGTTGTGAGAGTGTTTGAGGTGATCAAAGTGTTTAGATCACCAAAGTGTTCATTCTTTGTTTTAAGGAGGCGGACTTGCGGGTTCGCGTTGTTTCGAGTTCTAGTGAGAGCTCTGTGTAGAGATGCGGCCTCGGCAAGCTAGTGTGCTTGCAGTGTGTAGTTCTTGTGGGAACAAGAGAGGGACTAGTGAGTCCAAGAGTTCTAGTGTTAACTCCTTATAGGTGTTGCGGCACCGAGTGATCCGGTGAGATCGATTCTAGTGAAAATCCTTCATAGTGTTGAAGGCGGGGACGTAGAGTAAGGGTGCTCGAACCTCGAAACAAATCTCCCATGTTTGCGATTGCTCTCTCTATCTCTCACTTGTGTTTATATCTTGCATGCTTAAATTGCTTCCATCTTTATATGCTTGATATATTTGTGCTCTATTGATTATATGCTTGGTTTGTTTGCTCACACTTGTATTCAACCAAGAGAGCCAAAGTGGCACCTCAACTCTTATCTACAGGAATCTTGAGGAGATAGTCCAGAGCCCTTCACCGAGAATTCGGCTACACCCTTGTGTTATACTTGGTGTGTTTAGCTTAAGAGTTTTTAGTTTGCTTAAATAGTTTTAATTCCGCATTAATTCACCATTAGATTAGCTAGTCACCTATTCACCCCCTTCTAGGTGATTTCAATTGGTATCAGAGCTTAGTGCTCTTGATTTGGGTCTAATAAGCTTGAGTTAAAGATCCTCATTTGTAGCTAATCACAATACTTGTACACACCCATGGATTTCATGTCACCTCCCACTTTTGATATTCTTAACATCCAAACTTGGAAGGTTAAGATGTCATTATACCTCAAAGCCCTAGGCATTCATATTTATTTTGCCACTATTAAAGATTCATATTGTTTAAATGGCAAACGCTTTGAGACTAATGCAAAATCCATTCATGCTTTAAAGTCAACCCTATATGATGAATATTTATCTAGGGTTTCTAACTTTGATTCGGCTTTTGTAGTATGGAACACTTTAGTCTCCCTTGGCAAACAAAAACTATATTATGTGAGGAGCAACTCAGATGATGAAAGTGATGCTTTCAACTTGTGCTACATGGTCCAAGGGGATAACCCCCTTGAGGTAAATTCTAAATTCGAGCTACATGAGGATGTTGACATGTCATATGTGTTGGCCCAAGAGGTTACACTCTCCAATTGTTTTGTGTTTTGATGATGACAAACCAAATATGAGCTATTTGGTACTAACAAGTTTGTTAAGATAAGTTTCAGGTTTGTACCATGTTTAGAGACCATTCGCTTAGCTATTGCAAGAACTTCTAAGTTCCACAAAGCAAGGAAGGCAAATTGCACATCAAGGAAGGATCATAGAAGAGAAGGCACTAGCAAGGCATTGGATGGCTCAAAGACTTGAAGATAGCACAAGAAGTCTTCATGTAATTTGTTTTTCAGTTTATAGTTTGTTAAAGAATAGTGGATAGGTTTGAAGCTCTATCACACACGTTTTTGCGCACATGCTCATTCCAAAATAATTTCTTATAAATTATACAAAAATATTTTGCATACAAGATTTTGCCTACAGATATATATTTATGTTTTATACTAATCCCTGTTCAAAAGTATTTTTGTTAAAATCAAAATCCTCTTTGTTTTCTTTTTAAAATTGACTTTTTGACCTGATCCGGTCGACCGGGGCGGTCGACCGAGTCTGTGTCAGTCTGGTCCGGTCGACCGGACCAGTCGACCGAAGTCCTGGCAGATGCACGTATCCATGTGCACGTCTGTCGGTCGACCGGGACGGTCGACCGGACTATTATTTTTTGCTCACAGGTTTTATCGGTCGACCGGGTCGGTCGACCGCTAGACTTTAACGGTCAAATTTTTATACTACCGGTCGACCGGCCCGGTCGACCGATCCGACCGTTTGAACAGTAACGGGCAGATTTTTAAGAGCTGTTTATTTTTGTCTTTTGTATTTAAAAATTCGTTTAAGGATATATTTTGATCTAATTACCTCCTAAACATCAGTAAATATGTTTTATCCCTAAACCCTAGCCCTCTCCTATAAATAGGGGTGTTTGGGGAGAGATTGGTTACAACAACTATTATTGCTAAAAATTCAAAAGTTTAAGGCTTTCAAAGTTCTTGGTTTTGTGCTAAATTCTCTCAATTTTCTGAAGGGTCTTCAAAAGTTTTTCTCTGATTTCAATTTCTTTTCCTTACACAAAAGAGCTTCAATTCTACTCATTATTCTCTAAGGACCTTTGTAAGGGAAGAGATTTTTGAAAGAGAGAGTTTGTGGTCTTTTGACTACCAAGGAAATCACTTGTTCTTGAGATTGTAGGAGTTGGGTACTCCATTGTATTTGAGATCTTTGTGATAGTGGAAGTGGTCGGAATCCTTCTGGGGAAGGCGGGGAGTAGAGCTGGGTGCTCGAACCTCGATAACATATCCTTGTGTTTGCGATTGGTTTACATTCTTGCAATTATTCTCTACTTTGCTTGCACTTATTACTTGCTCATCATACTTACTTGCTTGCATTCATCTTGTGATTCTTGATTGTGAGTGTTATAGCTTTAAATTTTTGAATTGCCCTTTGATTAGCATTATCACCTATTCACCCCCCCTCTAGGTGATTTTCAATTGGTATCAGAGCTTGGACTCTAGGTTTGGCTTAACATCCATAGAGAGATCCTTAAAATATTGCTAATCAACATTTTCATTCATCCATTCATACACTAGTAATCATGGCCAACAACATTAAATCCCCACCTAAATTTGATGGCCTAAATTTTCCCATTTGGAAGGTTAGGATGACTATATTTTTGCAATCACTAGGTAGCTTGGTAGCTAAATCCTTGACCAGACCCTACATAGCACCCGATAGTGATGAAAGTACATGGACCAACTTCAATTTTAGAGAATATGAGGCTAACTCAAAAGCCCAAAACTCCCTATTAACCGCCTTGAATGAGGATGACCTTACACGGGTAATTCATTGCCAATCCGCCTATGAGATTTGGCAACACTTATTGGTCACACATGAAGGGACTTCACAAGTCAAGAGAGCTAAGATAGATCTCTTGAGGTCTCAATATGAATCTTTTAAAATGCTTGATGATGAATCCATTGATTATATGATTACTCGTTTCACTAAAATTACAAATGGTCTTTCTTCATTAGGTGACGTCATCTCCAACGATCAAAAGGTGCGCAAAGTGATACGGGCTCTTCCTTCTTCATGGGAGATCAAGGCCACCACCTTAAAGGAGTTGAACGACAAGGATAAGATGGACATCATTAGTCTCATTGGGAACCTAAAGACCCATGAGATGGAGAAGAAGGCAAGAGAAGAAGCCACTACTTCAAAGAAGAAATCCATAGCCTTCAAGACTTCATCCACCAATGATGACGATGATGAAGACGAAGAAGAAGATGAGGAGCTAACTCTACTTGTGCGGAATGTCAAGAGGTTGTACCGAAAGAACAAGTTCAACTTCCGGAGAAGATTCGAAGGCAAAGAGGAGCGGAAGATCATTTGCTATAATTGCCGCAAAACCGGACATATCATGGCGGATTGTCCGGAGTTCAAGAAGAAGATGACTTCCTCCTTTAAGCCAAAGAAACCGGAGGAGAAGAAAGCCTACAAAGCAACATGGGATTCGGAAAGCGAGTCCGAAGAGGAGGTGGATCAAGCTAATATGTGTTTCATGGCAAACACACCTAAGGTAACCCCTCAATCCCTTGATGATGAAGATGATGAACTAAGTAAGAAAGTTCTAGTTCATGCCTTTGTAGAACTTTCTGAAACTTATGATAATAAGAAACTTGAATGCTTTAAATTACAAAAAGAAGTTGCTTTTCTTAAAAATCAACTTGCTTTGGTTTCAAAAGAAAAAGATGATCTTTCTTCCAATCTTGTTTCTATTCAAAATGAATTTGACACTTATAAGATTTCTTGTAAGGGTAAAACCCCTATTGTTGATAATAAAGAAATTTCTTCCTTAAAAACCAAAATGGTTGATTTTGAAAAGATTTTGAAAGATTGTGCTTTTAACACCAAGAAGCTTGAAGAAAAGTTTTCCAAAAAGCACACTTCTCATGTTAAAGATTCTCATGCTAAAATTTCACATGCTCACACTTCAAATAATACTTCTCATGCTAAATCTTTTCATGCTCACAATGCCCATGCTCACAAATCACACACTCACTATGCTTTTAGATATGGTAGAGTGTATAGATGTACTTATTGTGGCAAAAATGGACATTTAGCTAAATTTTGTTATGATAAATTGCATAGTTCAAATAATCTTGTTTGGGTTAATGGCTCTAACCCTCATGGACCCAAGAAAATGTGGGTACCAAAATCAAGTCCTAAAATGTTTGATGTAGGTACACACCAAGGCTCCAAGACGTAGGGAGCGGTGGTACCTTGATAGTGGTTGTTCGAGACACATGACGTGGGATATCAACAACTTCACAACCCTATCAAGGTACATGGAAGGTGGCTCCGTCACCTTCGGGGATGATTCCAAAGGCACCATCATCGGTATTGGTAATATTCAAATTGGTTCATCTCCTATTATAGAGAATGTTGTTTTAGTAGATGGTTTAAAAGATAATTTGCTTAGCATTAGCCAACTTTGTGATCGTGGACTTAAAGTTGTTTTTGATGATTCCTCATGCAAGATTTTTGATGTTAAATCCGATGTTTGTATTCTTACCGGTTTTCGTGATAATAATGTTTATATTATTGACATGCTTAATTTAGATTGTTCTACTAAATGCTTAAATGCTTTTGATGAAAATTCTTGGCTTTGGCATAGAAGATTAGGACATGCATCTTTTGACCATATCTCTAGGATTAATTCAAAGGAATTGGTGAAGGGTATACCTTGCTTGGATTTTGAGAAAGACCGCATTTGTGGTGAGTGCCAACTTGGGAAACAAACCAAGTCTTCCTTTAAACCAATCAAGGATATCATGTCAACTAGGCCTTTAGAATTAATTCATATGGATCTTTTTGGACCAACTAAAACTAAGAGTTTAAATGGAAGTAGATTTGCATTTGTTTTGGTTGATGATTTCTCCCGTTTTACTTGGGTTTTCTTTTTACAAAATAAAGATCAAACCTTTTCTCATTTTAAAATTTTTCGAAAAAGAGTTGAAAAAGAAAAGGTTTTCCGATTTTGAGAATAAGGAGTGATAGAGGTAGTGAGTTTATTAACCAACTCTTCATGACTTATTGTGATGAAAAGGGAATTAAGCATGAAACGTCTTGTCCTAGAACTCCACAACAAAATGGAGTTGTAGAAAGGAAAATAGAACACTTCAAGAGATGGCTAGGACAATGATAAGTGAATATGACCTCCCTCAATATTTATGGGCCGAGGCCGTAAACACCGCATGCTATATATCGAATCGTATTTATTTATGCAAAAATTCTTCAAAAACTTCTTTTGAAATGTATCATTCTAGAAAACCAAATGTTGCATATTTTAAAGTTTTTGGATGCAAGTGTTTTGTTTTAAATACTAAGGATAATTTGGGTAAATTTGATGCTAAGGCTTATGAGGCTATCTTTGTTGGATATTCCTCTACTAGCAAAGCATATAGAGTTTTCATTAGATCTTCTCAAACCATTGAAGAATCCATGCATGTTAAATTTGAAGAATCTAATGTGGTTGTTGAGAATGTTGTAGAGATTGAACCACTAGGTGAAGACATGGAGAGACTATCCTTGAAGGACTCACCCGCTCAAGAAGAAAAGCTAGATCCTATTGGTGAAGTTCAAGAGGATAAGGAGGAAAGCACTCAACCGCTTCCTAAAGCTTGGAGATACGCTACAAATCATCCTAAGGAGCTCATCTTGGGTGATGCATCTAAAGGAGTCACAACGTGCTCCAAACTCCATGACATATGTGGTAACTTTGCTTTTATTTCTCATTTTGAACCCAAAGGCATTCTCGAAGCCGAGACGGACCCATATTGGTTGCTTGCCATGCAAGAGGAACTCAATCAATTTGAGCGCAACCAAGTTTGGCACCTTGTTCCTAAGCCCCACGATAGACCAATAATTGGTACTAAGTGGATCTTTAGGAATAAGTTGGATGAGTCCGGAAATGTCATTAGGAATAAAGCTAGGTTAGTGGCCCAAGGTTACACTCAAGTTGAGGGAATTGACTTTGAGGAGACCTTTGCACCCGTAGCACGGCTTGAAGCCATACGGATGACACTAGCTTTTGCATGTTTTAAAAATTTTAAACTTTTTCAAATGGATGTAAAAAGTGCATTTTTAAATGGTTTTATTAATGAAGAAGTTTATGTTTCTCAACCTCCCGGTTTTGTTGATCATGTTCATCCCGATTTTGTTTTTAAACTTGATAAAGCTTTGTATGGATTGAAACAAGCTCCAAGAGCTTGGTATGAAAGGCTTTCTAGTTTTCTCATTTCAAATGATTTTATTAAAGGCAAAGTAGACACAACTCTTTTTACTAAGCATGTTGATAATGATATTTTAATTGTGCAAATTTATGTTGATGATATAATTTTTGGTTCTACTAATGAGCTTTTATGTAAGGATTTTGAGAAGGTAATGCAACTAGAATTTGAAATGTCTTCCATGGGTGAGCTAAATTTCTTCCTTGGACTCCAAATCAAGCAATTGCAAGACGGAACCTTCATTAACCAAGCCAAGTACGCAAAGGAGCTAGTAAAGAAGTTTGGGCTTGAAGGATCAAAGGCTTGCAACACTCCAATGGCAACTACTACCAAGCTTGATAAGGACGAACAAGGTAAAAATGTTGATATTAAATTATATAGAAGCATGATAGGAAGTCTTTTATATTTAACGGCAAGTAGGCCGGATATCATGTTTAGTGTGTGTCTTTGTGCTAGATTTCAATCGTGTCCTAAAGAGTCTCATCTTATTGCGGTAAAACGCATTATTCGTTATATTAAGGGCACTATTGGAATGGGTCTTTGGTATCCGAAAACTATAGATTTTTCTATGACTAGTTATTCGGATGCCGACTATGCGGGTTGTAGAGTAGATAGAAAGAGTACTAGCGGGACATGTCAATTTCTTGGTAATTGTCTTGTTTCATGGTCCTCTAGGAAACAAAATTCTGTAGCTCTCTCAACCGTCGAGGCGGAGTATGTTGCCGCGGGGGCTTGTTGTGCACAAGTCCTTTGGATGAAACATACTCTCCTTGATTTTGATTTGCACTTTGATCATATAAAAATATTTTGTGATAATACTAGTACTATACACATGACCAAAATGCAAATCAATATAGTAAGACCAAGCACATTGAGATTAGATATCACTTTCTTAGAGATCATTTTGAGAAAGGTGATATAGATATTGATTATGTTTCCACGGATTTACAACTAGCCGATATTTTCACTAAACCTCTTGATTTTGCTAGATTTTCGTTTATTTGTGGAGAACTTAATGTTTGTATTATTGAATAAACATGTTTTTCATAACCCTTTTTGATGTATGACAAAAAGGGGGAGAATAAGTTTACATGGACAAAAATAAGTTCATTTGGTCTTGGTTCCATATGAATTTATATGTTGTTTTTATGAGTTTTTGTGTTTTAAATAAATTCTTGTGTTTTAGTTGTTTGGTATTTTTGGTATCAAGAGCAATTTTTGTGTTTTATATATTTGTTTTAATTGGTTTAAATAATTGGTGCATCATTTCAATTATTAGTTTCTAGAGCATATTCTTGTGTTTTATGTATAGCATAATTTGAGGGGGAGTTTTCTCCTACCCTATATTTTTGTTAATAGCCTATTTGTTTTGTCATCATCAAAAAGGGGGAGATTGTTGGCCCAAGAGGTTACACTCTCTAATTGTTTTGTGTTTTGATGATGACAAACCAAATATGAGCTATTTGGTACTAACAAGTTTGTTAAGATAAGTTTCAGGTTTGTACCATGTTTAGAGACCATTCGCTTAGCTATTGCAAGAACTTCTAAGTTCCACAAAGCAAGGAAGGCAAATTGCACATCAAGGAAGGATCATAGAAGAGAAGGCACTAGCAAGGCATTGGATGGCTCAAAGACTTGAAGATAGCACAAGAAGTCTTCATGTAATTTGTTTTTCAGTTTATAGTTTGTTAAAGAATAGTGGATAGGTTTGAAGCTCTATCACACACGTTTTTGCGCACATGCTCATTCCAAAATAATTTCTTATAAATTATACAAAAATATTTTGCATACAAGATTTTGCCTACAGATATATATTATGTTTTATACTAATCCCTGTTCAAAAGTATTTTTGTTAAAATCAAAATCCTCTTTGTTTTCTTTTTAAAATTGACTTTTTGACCTGATCCGGTCGACCGGGGCGGTCGACCGAGTCTGTGTCAGTCTGGTCCGGTCGACCGGACCAGTCGACCGAAGTCCTGGCAGATGCACGTATCCGTGTGCACGTCTGTCGGTCGACCGGGACGGTCGACCGGACTATTATTTTTTGCTCACAGGTTTTATCGGTCGACCGGGTCGGTCGACCGCTAGACTTTAACGGTCAAATTTTTATACTACCGGTCGACCGGCCCGGTCGACCGATCCGACCGTTTGAACAGTAACGGGCAGATTTTAAGAGCTGTTTATTTTGTCTTTTGTATTTAAAAATTCGTTTAAGGATATATTTTGATCTAATTACCTCCTAAACATCAGTAAATATGTTTTATCCCTAAACCCTAGCCCTCTCCTATAAAGAGGGGTGTTTGGGGAGAGATTGGTTACAACAACTATTATTGCTAAAATTCAAAAGTTTAAGGCTTTCAAAGTTCTTGGTTTTTGTGCTAAATTCTCTCAATTTTCTGAAGGGTCTTCAAAAGTTTTTCTCTGATTTCAATTTCTTTTCCTTACACAAAAGAGCTTCAATTCTACTCATTATTCTCTAAGGACCTTTGTAAGGGAAGAGATTTTTGAAAGAGAGAGTTTGTGGTCTTTTGACTACCAAGGAAATCACTTGTTCTTGAGATTGTAGGAGTTGGGTACTCCATTGTATTTGAGATCTTTGTGATAGTGGAAGTGGTCGGAATCCTTCTGGGAAAGGCGGGGAGTAGAGCTGGGTGCTCGAACCTCGATAACATATCCTTGTGTTTGCGATTGGTTTACATTCTTGCAATTATTCTCTACTTTGCTTGCACTTATTACTTGCTCATCATACTTACTTGCTTGCATTCATCTTGTGATTCTTGATTGTGAGTGTTATAGCTTTAAATTTTTGAATTGCCCTTTGATTAGCATTATCACCTATTCACCCCCCCCTCTAGGTGATTTTCAATATGATGAGCTTGAATCTTTTTGTCAAGAACTTCTTAAAAATATGAGTTGCTTAAAAAGGATAACAAGAAAATAAAAAATAAATTTGATTCCTTGTTAAAAGAAAAAGATTCTTTTCAAAATAAATTGGAATGCATTTGAAAAGAAAATGAGATATTGAAAAAGGATAATATTTTCTTGACTTCTAAATTGAATGATCTTTGTGAAGGAAACACTTCTTTGAAAAATAAGATTAATTTGGTGGAAAAAGAAAAGGAAATTGCTTTGAATGAAAATAACTCTTTAAAAAGAAAAATTGTTTCAAAGGAAAAGGAAAATATTTCTAAAAAGAAAAAGAGTGTTGATTCTCATTCTCACCATTCTTTTCATGCAACCATTAATAAAAATGAGATTCAAGTTTTGAAAAATAGAATAAATTATTTGAGCTCAACCTTGAGCAATTGTGCATTCAATCATTCTAAATTGGAAACCTTGTTTCAAAGGAAACAAGCTCCACATGTTCATGCACATCACTTACGGCACACATATGCACACTTTGTACATCATGATCATACTCATTCCCATGTGCATGATAAAGTGTACAAATATACACATTGTGGTCCTAAAGGCCATTTAGCCAAGTTTTGTTATGATAAGATAAACCATATAAATTTTGCTAATAAAAATATTTGGGTCCAAACAAAGCTAACCCCCGTGAACCCTAAAGAAAATCGGTACCAAAGTCCCCACCTCTTGTATTTGATGTAGGTGTGGGCTCTCACATGACGTGAGAGGTTGGTGCCTTGGTGGTGGATGCATGGGCTTGAAGGACAAATAAAATTGATGCACCGCTATCAAGGTAATTTGAGTGGGAAGACCACCATGCTTGGAGATATAGAGATGTGCCCTAATGGTTTTGGTAACTATCTCTAAATTCCTATTATAGTTTATATGCTTTTACTTGGATAATATTTTTAGCATGTTCATGCTTTGTGTTTATGCTTCATGAGGTGAATGCTTATTTAGATGTAGTTTTCATTAAAACTTGTGTATATAATTGTACAAGTAGTGAGCAACATTTGATTCTTATATGTTTGTACTTCATTGCTCATTTGTACTCATTACATGTATATGTATAACCTAGTTTTGATGATTCCTTCATTTATACTAGTTTTGCCAATTTTTATACATGTTTTGCTTCATGTATTTGTAATTTTTGTTCAAAACTAATAAATATACATGTATACGTTTGAGTCACTTGCCTTCATGCAAATACTTTTATGGACTCTTTTTATGCTTGGGATATATATGCATATTTCTAATTTTGATAAAACATACATATACTTTAAAGTTTGTTTTTAAATAAAAATTAAATTTTTAAATTTTTCATGTTTTTGATATAAAGAAATTCATGTTCATCTTGAGCCTCATTGATTATTTGCATGAAAATGCTATTTACATGATGCTTGTACACTCACACTATTTTTTTTACTCATGATTTTATTTTACGAGCACATATTTGAGCTTCATAGATTTCGAGTGTAAATTTTGTGTATTTAGTATGATTCATGAGATATATATGTTTTATTTTTCGATTTGAAGGATCTTTAACTAGTTTTCAAAAACTACTTTAAACTAGTTATTTATTCTTCATTTGGTAGTGTTTTTAATATATAACTACTTGCAAATCTATTTTTGAAAACTTCTATACTTGAAGGGCGGACGGATGGGCGAACATGCCTTATATGCCTTATTGAAAATCTTTTATCTTATGCATAAATAGGGTGGTTATTTATGAGTTATACACTTGATCCTCATTGTGTTTTTAATTAGTATCACAATTGATATTTATTTTGTACACTTATATGTTTTCTATATATGTATGCTTCAAATTTTCAAATAATATCAATTTCTATTGGTATTTGCATTTTCATACATATATATGATTTGATTGTGCTTGATTTACTATAGCCTTGTTTAAAACACAAATTATGTTTATACTAAGCTTGCTTTGTATCTTAATTTCAATTGGTATTTTAATGAGCTTATGCATTATTTTCTATTGGTATTTAAATTGATATCAAAATATACTTCATATTTTACCATTTATTTGATATCAAAATTTACAATATACTTCAATTGGTATCAATATGTTTCAATTTCAATTGGGTTTCGATTACAATTGGTATCATAATGTTTTACTTTTATTTGGTATCAAAATTTACCATATATTTCAATTGGCAAAGAAAGTAAAATATTTTATATTTCTTTGGTAGCACATTTTACAAATGTTTCAATTCAATTTGTATCAAAATTTCCAATTTCATTTGGTATCAAATATCTTGTGATATCTTAAAATTTTGTTTACTTACAAGTGGTATCTCAAAATTTGATTTAAAAAAATTTAAAATTTGTCTTTATAGTGATGATTAAAAATGTGTTGATTTGTATGGGAGCTTAACATCTCTTCTATATATGATTCATGCTGAGTATATCTTATATTGAGGAGTTTGACATCTCTTCTTTATGTGATATACGTGTGTAGGGGGAGCTTTACATCTTCACTTATACATTGTATATTATGCTTTATGTGAGGTTAGGGTTTTGTTACCCCTTCTTCATGTAATGCATGTATACAGGGGAGCTAACTTTACGTCTTCCTCTTCATGAATATATATCGCATATATATCCTTCTTATTGATTTATTTTTCACCCCTTTGTTGATGATTGACAAAAGGGGGGAGAATGATTTTGAGTTTATATATGCATTTAGAATTTGAGTTTATGCATACATTAAGTTTATTTATGTTTTTACAAAAGAGGGAGAAGGATTTTGAAAGTTTATACAAAAAGGGGGAGAAGGTTTTTGGGAATATCTATTTGTGGTTTATGCATGTTTCTCTCACCTTGTTTATGCATATATGATTGCTAAAGTGAAAGAACAATCAAAGAGTTAAGAATTTACCGTGTAGCTTATGGCTACCGGGTCGTGTCCACGAGGAGGAATGCGATGAAAGCTTTTCGGTGATTCGTTTAATAACAAAGACTTATGTTTGTTTTTAATTGAAAAGAGAATGGAAAGAAGGAGATGATTAAAAGAGAAATTGCAACTTTAGAGAAGGCTTTGGAGAAGGTGATTTAAAAAGCTCAAAAATTGTTTTGTTGATTATAATAAGGAAGAAAATCTGGGCTCACTATCTCACTACTCAACAGTTTATTCTTCTATTGAAATCTTAAGTGCCTCAAACTGATCATAGGCTAAACTTAGAGTTGATTTTAGAAAGTTTGAAGTAAAGTACATAAGATGGTTGGAAGAGTTCACTCTTTTCTTTGAAAATTCGTTTCAAATCGAATGTTAAATCATCAAGCGCGAAGAAGCAAGTATGAAGTAAAAATAGTTCAAGAAACGTTCATAAAAGAAATAAGAGTTTAAAAATCTAAACCCATCCTCATATGCCTTCAAGAACACTTTCAAGAAGAAAGGCTTTAAGTAAGGCATGCAAATGATTCATTGGGTCTTTTTCATTAAACCAGAAGAGAAGAAGAACTGGAGAGAGGTACAATAGTGAGCCTAGAAAATCGATTTCACTACTCATGGAAAATAAAGAAGAAGTCAAGTAAATAACGCAAGACATATCGTAATACGAGTGGAAGAAAATGTGGCTCGATTCTTGTATTGATGTCACTTCAATCTTCAAGTACAAGCACTCAATTCCTCTCTCTCACAAGTATTTGTACTGGACTACAAATTAAAAAATAAAAATATAACTTTTGTACTATCTAACAAAGAGCCTAAATCCTTAGACAATAAACAAAAATTCTAATCCTAGTCTTCGCTCCTTTTTGCTCTGTTGAAACTGGTATTTATAGGGAAAAACCAAACGGGGGAGATCCCGGGAAGATTGGGGGAGCAAACGCTCCCCCAACTGACTTCAACAAGCCGCGAAAACGCGGCTAGGGCCGTGTTTCCGCGGCCCTGGTGTGGCCACACCCAATTGGTGGGTCTCTCCGATTTGGTGATTGGCCCATATCTTCTACTGGTTTTCTCATTGCAGCTTCAGGATTTGACGAAACAGCCTTTGATTGTTGGATTCAACCGCTTGATTCAGAGAGGATTCTTTTCAACCGATTTTCAACCTCTCTGATATGCCAAGATTTGCCCTGATTCCTTAATTTCGAATTTATTCTGAATTAAATCAGAATTTGGTGGGCTTTTGGGCTTGTTTCTCATTCCTTTCTTTTAGCAATTGGGCCTACATTAAACAAAGAAGAATAAGACTTGTTAATAGGATTTATTAGCTAAAAAGTATGATAAGGTGACAATGTATATGCAATATATGTGACTAATCACACCCTGACACTTATCTTTTGCTCGCCCTCGAGCAAAACATCAGACTAATTCTAATTATTAGACCACTTTCGCAAGGCACTCGATTGCACTGAGCATGTGCAACAAGCCGTTAAACCTCTAGGTTACCCCTAGAGGATGAGTTTTGTCTCGTGAGGGTTTTCAGTGGATTGCACCCACAAAATCCATAAAGAAAGAGAAAAAAGTTAGTGTTTTTTTTTTTTGAAAAGCATTTTGAAAGAGAAAATATTTGAAGTATATTTGTGAGAGTTTAAGTAATCTATAAGTTATAGGATATCAAATTTTTCATTCCTAAACTTAGTCTCTATTCAATAACATGTCATCAATCAAAGTAAGGAGTCGAATTATTTTTCTCATCTAGTCTATTAATTTACCCTGAGTCGTATGCACCATCGTGACTGTTAAGTTGACTAAGGGTTCTTTAACATAACTCCTATGCCTTATTTATATTTATTTTTGGTGGTATTTATTCCTCAATTCCATTAGGCTTTCTAATCTGCCCATGTAAGGAGCCTTTAGTCGGTGACACCGAAACCGGACAGTTTTAGGGCATCAGGTGAGAAAACACCCCTATGGACTTAAACACTCGAGCAAACAAGGCCACGAAACTAAGGTTTTTATTTATAAAATGTACCCCTTTTAGGCGTGAATACTTATGCTTCATGATGCACAAATATCCAGCTTAATCAGAGGATTTATATATATATATATATATTTTCAAACTTATCTAATTATCTTTTGCATAAATACCAAAGCTTGTTTAGGCCAAAGCACCTAGCTAATCAATAATTAGATTTGTTTTTTTTTATACATATATTTTTTAATAAGGCATAAGAGTCTTTGTTTTCAAACCCTAAGTGTATAAGAGTATAAAGTGTGCATATTTCATCAAGGTAAATAACAAGATTAAATTACTTTCACAAATTTTCTTCCTAACCCTAAACATCAAATAAGTTATCTGACTTTGATCGAGTATAAGAAATCCTAATTATGATTTTCCTATTCTTTAAAATTGACTTAATTTCTTACAAAAAATATATCAAAATATTGTTCTAACCTTTCAAAAAGTTATTTTATTATATATATATATATATTTTTTTTTCTTTTTCTTTTTTTTATATATATATTTGTCATGTTAGAACCCTCCCCCACACTTATCTCATGTATTGTCCCCAATGTATGAGAAATGTATAAATGCATGAAATAAAATGGAAAAGAGGAAAGTTACCGATACACTGAGTCAAAAA
Source organism: Agave tequilana (assembly GCA_038442645.1). NCBI lineage: Eukaryota > Viridiplantae > Streptophyta > Magnoliopsida > Asparagales > Asparagaceae > Agave > Agave tequilana. Next base: position 173,477 of record JAVJIF010007800.1, on the reverse strand, counting down.
GACCCATGGCCGTTTCATTTACCGGCACCGATTCCAAGAAAGGTTTAAGGCGTTGACCATTTACCTTAAAGTCATTTCCATTCTTGGTGTCACTGACCTCAACTGCACCGTGTGGAAACACGGTTTTTACAACGAATGGCCCAGTCCATCTTGATTTTAATTTTCCTGAAAAAAGGTGAAGCCTAGAATTATAGAGTAAGACTTTTTGTCTAGGGACAAAGGTTTTTCTTATGATGTGTTTATCATGAAAAATCTTAACTCTATCTTTAGTGATCCTAGCATTTTCATAGGCCACATTTCTCAATTCCTCTAATTCGGAAATTTGTAATTTTCGAAGGTCACCGGCCTTAGTCAAGTCGAAATTCAACTGCTTGATTGCCCATAAGGCTCGGTGCTCTAACTTAACGGGCAAGTGACAAGGTTTGTCATAGACTAACCTATAAGGAGACATTCCTAGAATCGTCTTGAAAGCGGTCTTGTAGGCCCATAGGGCATCTACAAGTTTGATGGACCAATCTTTCCGATTTTGGTTCACAGTTTTGTCCAAGATAAGCTTGACTTGTCTATTGGAAACCTCAACTTGCCCATTGGTTTGAGAATGATAAGGTGTGGACAACTTGTGAGTTATGGTATACTTTCGCATAAGAGCTTCAAAAGATCTATTACAAAAGTGAGTGCCATTATCACTGATGATAACACGAGGGGTTCCGAAGCGTGAAAAAATGTTCTCTTTCAAAAACTTTATGACAACTTTGTTATCATTAGTTTTACAAGGAATGGCTTCTACACACTTGGACACATAATCCACAGCAACCAATATGTATTGGTTTCCAATGAATTAGGAAATGAACCCATAAAGTCGATGCCCCAAACATCAAAGAGTTCTATTTCTAGAATTGGGTTGAGGGGCATCATATTTCGTTTTGAGATCCTTCCTACCATTTGGCATCTAGGGCACGTCATGCAAAATTCATAAGCATCCTTGAACAAAGTGGGCCAATAAAACCCGCTTTGTAGCACTTTTTCAGCAGTCCCAAAGTGTCCACCGCATGCAAGTTCGTGACTAAAAGATAGAACACTCTTAACCTCCTCATCGGAATGCATCTCCTACTAATTTGGTCAGAACAGTATTTGAAAAGATACGGTTCCTCCCAAAAGAAATACCGGGCTTGGGATAAGAACCGGTATATATCGTTTTTGGACCAATGAGACGGAGTTTGGTTTGTGACTAAGTAATTCACTATATCAGCAAACCAAGGTTCCATAGAGATAGCTAAGAGATCTTCATCAGGAAAATCCTCATTTATGGGTAATTCGTTGCATGGAGAATTAGGGATCCGTGAGAGATGGTCAGCAACGACATTTTCTACGCCTTTTTTATCTCGAATCTCAAGATCAAATTCTTGAAGAAGGAGGATCCAACGAATGAGTTGGGCCTTGGCATCCTTCTTCATCATGAGGTACCTAAGCGCAGAATGATCGGTGAAAATGGTGATTTTGGACCTAATAGGTAGGGATGAAATTTCTCTAAGGCAAACACTACTGCCAAGAATTCCTTCTCAGTCGTAGTGTAGTTCAATTGAGCATCGTTGAGAGTGCTACTAGAGTAGTAAATCACATGCTGCTTGTTATCAGTGCGTTGTCCTAGGACAACGCCTATGGCAAAATCGGAAGCATCGCACATGATTTCGAACGGCTTAGACCAATCCGGTGTAGATATGATTGGTGCAGAAATAAGCTCTCTCTTAAGCTTCTCCCAAGAATTTATGCATTCAGCATCGAAAGTGACGGACACATCCTTAGCTAACAGATTAGTCAAGGGCCTAGCAATTTTGCTAAAATCCTTGATAAATCTTCGGTAAAAACCAGCGTGTCCTAAGAAGGATCTGATGTCCTTAACGCATGTGGGCATGGGAAGCTTAGCAATAACCTCAATTTTGGCTCTATCCACTTCAATTCCTTTCTTGGAGATTTCATGACTCAAGACAATTCTATGTTTTACGATGAAGTGACATTTCTCCCAATTTAATGTCAAATTTTTCTCAGCACAACGTTGGAGGACAAGTTCTAAATGGTGGAGACATTGAGTGAATGAATCTCCATAGATGTAGAAATCATCCATAAAGATCTCTAGGAATCGTTCTACCATATCAAAGAAAAGACTCAACATGCAATGATGAAATGTTGCTGGGGCATTGCATAAGCCGAAGGGCATTCGACGATAAGCAAATGTCCCAAATGGACATGTGAATGTAGTCTTTTCTTGGTCCTCAGGAGTAATAGGGATCTGATTATACCCCGAGTAACCGTCCAAGAAACAGTAATACTCGTGACCCGCCAAACGTTCAAGCATTTGATCAATGAAGGGAAGTGAAAAATGGTCCTTACGAGTTGCAGCATTAAGCTTCCTATAGTCGATGCAAACTCGGATCTTCGTGGGAAGTCGAGTTTGAACCAAATCTTTGTTCTCGTTTTCCACTACGGTGAAACTAGATTTCTTTGGAACCGCGTGCACAGGACTGACCCATTGGCTATCAGAAATGGGATAAATTATCTCATTGTCTAAGAGTTTGACAATTTCAGCATGAACAGCTTCTTGCATTATAGGGTTTAACCTACGCTGCGGGTCTCTTTTAGGTGTGGCGTCTTCATTGAGATGAATGCGATGTTGAACGATGGTCGGACTTAATCCCTTTATATCGGTCATAGTCCAACCAATGGCTTCCCTATGTTTTCTTAGAATAGCTTTAAGATCTTCTTCTTCCCTGTCATTTAAATGGGAGGCAATGATGACAGGAAAGGTCTCTTGTTTGCCTAGATAGACGTACTTGAGATGCGCAGGTAAGGCTTTCAATTCTAAGGAAGAGGAAGGCTCACTGGAAGGACTAGTCAAATTTGTTGGCTCCATTATTGGTGAAATAGGGTTCGAGGCCCAATTCACATCAGAATCTACAACCTGATCAAGATTAAAGTCGTCAGACTCTAACCCGAAGTCACACTTAGTTTCTAATTCCAATCTTCCCTATGTTCACTTGTTAAGTTCTCAATTAGGTTGACTTCAAATGTTTGGTTCTCAATATCGCAGGGTTGTTTTCCTAGATTGAAGACATTGACTTCTCTAGTCATGTCCCCAAAGGTTAACCTCATGGACCCATTCCTACAATTGATGATGGCATTGGCAGTAGCAAGGAATGGTCGCCCTAGGATAACAGGAGTTTGAGCCCTATGATTGGAGTTGGATACAGGTTGTGTCTCCAGAACTATAAAATCGACAGGGTAAATGAACTCCCCTACCCAGATCAGGACATCATTAATCTCCCCTTTTGGAACTTTTACAGAACGGTCAGCTAGTTGGATGGTGACTCGAGTTGGACTAAGATCGCCCAACCAGAGTTGTTGATAAACTGAGAATGGAAGCAAGTTGATACTTGCCCCAAGTCAAGAAGTGCACGACTAATCTCGGCTTGTCCTATTGTGCAGGCAATGGTGGGACTACCTGAATCCTTGTACTTGACAGGGATCGGACCCGATAGTAGCTCACTAATGTTAGTGGCTAAGAAGACCTTTTTTGGTACATTAGTCTTTCTCTTCTTGGTGCACATGTCCTTAAGAAACTTAGCATAGGAAAGGACTTGTTGGATGACATCAAGAAGTGGCACATTTATTTTCACTTGATTAAATATCTCAATTATCTTGTCCATGTGTGGATTTTGCTTGTTGTTTTTCAGCCTATTAGGAAATGGTACTATAGGCTGGTGCACCTGACTGTTGACTTATCTTTTTCAGATTCATCAGAACTGAAGGATTTGGATTAGATGAGGTGGATGCTTGATTGTGGTTGCGCTGAATGGAATTGGTTGGCGTTAACACTTGATTATCAACTCTCTTTCCTGACCTCAATGTATGAACTGCATTACATTGATTTAATGAATTATCCTCAGCCAAATGAGCTTGTTGAGAATTCCTCGGATTGGTTATTGGCTGACTAGGCAGGGTACCCTTCTGTCTCTCATTCTCTGGAGTGGCTAGTTGGCTCATTTGAACCTCTAACCTCTGTATAGTTTGCATAAGAGAATCTTAATTTTCATGTATCTTTTCATGTTTCTTTCAAAGTCAGTCATTCTCCTTTCTAGTTGAGGTTCTGGAAGGAGGATTGTGGAGCTTGGTTGGGAAAGTTCTGTTGATAGTTTGAAAAGTTAGGTGGATTATTGGGAGAATTATTATGGAAATTTGAGAAGTTGGATTGATGATTGGAAGAATTATTGGCATGATGGAAGTGGCTAGCATGATTTGATCGTGAATGGTCATTGTTATTTTGGCTCCATGAGAAATTAGGGTGATTTCTCCAGCCAGGATTGTACGTTGGTGTGTAAAGATTATTGTTTGGCCTTGAAAAGGCCGCATTCATCGGTTCATGGTATCGTTGCTTAGCCTGAAACACAGGGCACTCCTCGAACACATGATTCATGGCTTGGCAGTAAGTACAGCCCGGAGTTGGAAATTGGTTTGGGCTGACTTGATTGACTGGACTTGGTTCCTTCGTTTCTAGAACTTTCAGTCTTCTAGCTAGGTTAGCTACTTAGCCTCATTAGCTATGGATGATTCGATAGAATGGAGACCTCCTTTTGAAGAGATGGAGTTTGGATTCCTAGAGGTCTCATTAGTAGGTTCCCATTGGATAGTCTTTTCAGCTTGATTTTCATGCAAATCCCACCCTTCATTTTCATCCTTCTGCAAGAATCCCCTTGGCACATACTTTTTAAGAGGGTTTTTGTAGAATAGTCTAAACCGTCATAAAGAATTTGGCATTGTCGCCATTTCTCTATTCCATGATGTGGACATTGGACAAGGAGGTCTTTAAAGCGTTCAAAGTACCTCTAGAACGGTTCACTCGGTTCTTGCTTGATTGCATGATTGTTTTCCTAATGAGAGATGTCTTATAAATTGGATAGAATTTCTTCAAGAAGACCTTGATGAAATCATCCCAAGATGTGATAGAACCGGCCGCTAAGCTATAAAGCCACTTCTTTGCTAGGTCCTTAAGTGCGAAAGGGACAAATCTCAACCTAATAGCATCGTCTACAAGGTGTGGGATTTTCATCATTGGACATACTTCCTCAAATTCTCTTATGAAGAAGTAAGCATCTTCGGACTCTAAGCCATGAAACTTGGGGAGTGTGTTAATGAATTGAGGCTTGAGCTTAAAATTGTATTCACCAACCGATGGAAGTAGAATGCAAGATGAAAGTGAGGTTCTAATGGGGTAGAACCTATCCTGCAATAATGTTGATTGAGCCATTACCGGATCTGGTCTTAGTTCAAACTTGGGTGGTGATGTGTTTCTCGTCAACCTAGATGAATTAGGGTCTCTTGACCACACTTGCATACACAAACACAATCACAATCACAATCACAAACAAGTTTACCAACAGTCAACAATAGTAATCAACAAGCCTAATCTAAGGTAACCTCGACCTAGACAACTCCTAACTGGTTGATTGTCCACAGGAGGTATAATGTAGGCTTTGACCACAAGCTAATCAGTCAGGTCAGGGCAAGATTGTTAGGAGGTTATCCGTCAAAGACGTTCCTTAATTAACCACCAACCTTCAGGTTTTCGGCCCTCAATCCCTTCCTAGACACTGATTTTGCAGGAGTCAATTTCCAACACCTTCCCCTTTAGGATAATCTCCTAGTGAGTTCGAGATGTCCCTAAGACCAACGTCTATTAGATTTTACTTAGGCTTAGGTTGTGCGTGCTTGGAGATGGTTTGTGGGCTAAGGAAGGGTAATGACTTCCTCACCTTATCTTGAATTGGGTTTTGCCCTTAGAGTTAATTGTGCAAAGTGTGCAAGATATAGAAAAGTAGCATTCAAAAGCAAATATCACCCAAGAATATTTTCTAAACTATATGCTATGCATACGTACCTTGTCTCCAGCTCTCTTCAACAGTAATTGTATAGTAAACGTAATTAGACAAATGCCTAGAATGCATGTCTAAACAAATTTTAAGCAATTAACAACCACTCAAATTACTGTTGGATTAAAATAGGGATGGTGGATAACAGATATAGCAAGATTATAACGTATAAAAACTTAATTTTTTGCGAGCAATATGTCCTGCAAAAAAGAGTTTTAGTAGTCCAACAAAATCTTCAACTTTTGCAACGCAATTTCTTGAAACTCTGTTTCCTACTTTCGAGAGTAGTGGCACAGAATTTGCAAGTCTTCTCTTGCAAAGCTTGAATGCTAGATCTTAATCTTCAAGTCTCTGAAATAACATACCAAACTTGTTAAAAATAAATACACTGTTCCCTCCACGGCAACGGCGCCAAAATTGATTGCTAAAGTGAAAGAACTATCAAAGAGTTAAGAATTTACCGTGTAGCTTGTCGCTAACGGGTCGTGTCCACGAGGAGGAATGTGATGAAAGCTTTTCGGTGATTCGTTTAATAACAAAGACTTGTGTTCATTTTTAATTGAAAAGAGAATGGAAAGAAGGAGATGATTAAAAGAGAAATTGCAACTTTAGAGAAGGCTTTGGAGAAGGTGATTTAAAAAGCTCGAAAATTGTTTTGTTGATTATAATAAGGAAGAAAATCTGGGCTCACTATCTCACTACTCAATAGTTTATTCTTCTATTGAAATCCTAAGTGCCTCAAATTGATCATAGGCTAAACTTAAAGTTGACTTTAGAAAGTTTAAGGTAAAGCACATAAGATGGTTGGAAGAGTTCACTCTTTTCTTTGAAAAATCGTTTCGAATCGAATGTTAAATCATCAAGCGTGAAGAAGCAAGTATGAAGTAAAAATAGTTGAAGAAACGTTCATAAAAGAAGTAAGAGTTTAAAAATCCAAACCCATCCTCATGTGTCTTCAAGAACACTTTCAAGAAGAAAGGCTTTAAGTAAGGCATGCAAATGATTCATTGGGTCTTTTTCATTAAAACCAGAAGAGAAGAAGAACTGGAGAGAGGTACAATAGTGAGCCCAGAAAACCGATTTAGCTACTCATGAAAAACAAAGAAGAAGGCAAGTAAATAACGCAAGACATATCGTAATACGAGTGGAAGAAAATGTGGCTCGATTCTTGTATTGATGTCACTTCAATCTTCAAGTACAAGCACTCAATTCCTCTCTCTCACAAGTATTTGTACTGGACTACAAATTGAAAAACAAAAATACAACTTTTTTACTATATAACAAAGCTCCTAAATCCTTAGAAAATAAACAAAAATTCTAATCCTAGCCTTTGCTCCTTTTTGCTCTGTTGAAACGGGTATTTATAGGGAAAAACCAAACGGGGGAGATCCCGGGAAGATTGGGGGAGCAAACGCTCCCCTAACTGACTTCAACAAGCCGCAAAAATGTGACTAGGGCCGCGTTTTCGCGGCCCTGGTGTGGCCATATGGCCACACCCAATTGGTGGGTCTCTCCGGTTTGGTGATTGGCCTATATCTTCTACTGGTTTTCTCATTGCAGCTTCAGGATTTGACGAAACAGCCTTTAATTATTGGCTTCAATCGCTTGATTCAGGGAGGATTCTTTTCAACTGATTTTCAACCTCTCTGATATGCCAAGATTTTCCCTGATTCCTTGATTTCAAATTTATTCTGAATTAAATCAGAATTTGGTTGGCTTTTGGGCTTGTTTCTCATTCCTTTCTTTTAGCAGTTGGGCCTACATTAAACAAAGAAGAAGAAGACTTGTTAATAGGATTTATTAGCTAAAAAGTATGGTAAGGTGACAATGTATATGCAATATATGCGACTAATTGTTGACTGATTTTCCTGCACACAAAAAATTAGAATATTAGATAAGAATAGATGTGCAAGGTTCTCAGTTCTAATCCGCGGTAGCAGGGCTATGCGGGTCGTGATCCTCAAGGAGGGACTGCGATGGAAGCGTTGAGCAAGTTTCTCTAAAAATTTATCTTTTTTAGTTATTTGTTAGTCACGATGGTATTTACAATGAAGTGGGAAAGAATTGGAAAGATGTGGAAGATGTGGTGATCTATACTAAAGAAATAAAAGAAAGAAAATTAAACTCGTACCTACCTCTTCTGCCCTGCTTACCTTTGCTCTGTTGCAACGACTTACCTTGTCTTGGAAGGCATTCAAGTATGGCGTATAGGATCTTCCACCTTCGCGATCTACACTATAAAAAGAAAAGACAAACTAAAGAGAAGGCTTGTTCATCTCCATAGGACATCAAGGGCACTTCTTTGGCTAGGCAGTCTCGAAGCGACCAGTTCTCACGGTTTGCAAGACATCAGAGAAAATAAACCAAAAACAGAAGAACAAGAATAAAACAACAATAGAAAATAATAGATAAAAAGAAACAAACTTCGAATTGATTTATTAACAATGAAAGAAAGGACTACTTACACCGATGTCACCTCAATACAAGCTGGTCTCCTTCCTCCATGAAAATATCCTCTCCTCTCAGTTACATAAAAAATTACAAAAAGAAAAATAAAAACCTAAACTAGAAGAAAGCCTAAAAACCCTAGCTTTGGCTCTGTATTTTCTGTGTGCTCTCTGTGTTGCATCTGCAGGGATATTTATAGGTGTTGGAAGATGTAGAGTCCTAGTACAACTCTCCCAAAAAGATCTTATCTCCAGACTTGTGGCACTTATCCATATAAGTTTAAATCTGTCCTGCAACTTATCATGTTGATCGCCGAAATTATCTTATCTACGGACTGAATTGGAAAGTTTGATCACATAAGAGTTGTAGGTCTTCAAGTCTTCTTTCTGGAGCATCTTAAATCATCGGATTTGCATAACTGTAGAAAAAGTTATGATTTAAACACTAAAACGTGTACAGTCTGAATCCGAATTCTTTGAATTTTTATCTTTGCACTCTCTTTGGCTTTTATCCTCATCCTGCAAGAGTTTAGAGTTGGGTAGAATTCTATCCTTCCCTCATCTTTAATAATTGCAACTTTAGCCCTTGCATAATTGCACTTTGACAATTGATATTTGCACTTTTACTCTTGGGCTTCAAATATGGGCTTTTGGATCTGGGCTTTTGGGCTCTTTAGGCTTTATTTATTGTTAACATAACAATTCGAGGCCTGCACACAATAAATAATAAAATATTAATAATTGTGCAGAATTAAATGAATAAATATGAAAATGTGATGGTAAATATGATGATAAAAATGCACTTTTGACTACCAATCACACCCCCACACTTATCTTTTTGCTCGTCCTCGAGTAAAAACAAAGAAAAAGAAAAAGAAATGAAAAGTTAATCTAACCTAACTCACTTTCGTAGGAATCACGATTGCACTTAGCACGTGCAACAAGCCGTTAAACCCCTAGGTTACCCTAGAGGACGAGTGTTGTCTCGTGAGGGTTTTCAGCGGATTGCACCCACAAAATCCATAAAAAGAAAAATATTTGAATTATTATTGAAGAGACTAAGTAGTCTATAAGTTTTTAGGATCCTCATTTTTATTCATTCTTCAAACCTAGTCTTTATAAAGTCAATTGTTATTCATTTTAGGTAAGGATTAAAATTGAATTTCTAATATAGTCTTTTTCGTTACCAAAAGTCATACGCACCCTTGTGAATCTAGGAATTCCTTAACTTGGACTCTCATGCCTCTTTATTATTTTTATAACATCATCTAATTTTCTTTCGTGTAAGTATCAAGACTTCTTGAGGCCCTCATACCTAACTAATTGACTATTAGATGTGTTAATATATTTATTTATTTTTTTTTTTATTATTTTTTTTTGGCATGTATAACTCATCTAATTTTCTTTCGTATAAGTATCAAGGCTTCTTGAGGCCCTCATACCTAACTAATTGATCATTAGATAGGTTAATACATATATTATTTTTCTTAGTCTTCTTAGCTTTCTAATCCACCCATGTAACGAACTTAAAGTCGATGACTCCCAAACCGGTTGGCTTTAGGGCACCAAGTGAGAAACACCCCGCGGACTCAAATTCGAGTGAACTAGGCCCCAAAACTAAGGACTTTATTTTATTTACTCCCCTTTAGGCATGAATACTTATGCTTCTTGAGGCACATGTATCAGCTTAATTGGTGATTTTTTTTTTTTCTTTTTTTTTTTTTTTTTTTTTTTTTTTTTTTATGAGGCACAAGGTCTTTGTCTTAGAATCCTAGATATGCATTTGGTATGCACATTTCATTAAGGTAAAAATCAAGACTAATTATTTATTCATTTCTCTCCTATACCTAAAATTTAAACAATTTATTTATTTTGACCAAGTTTTTAGAAATCCTAATCGTGATTTTCCTAATCCTTAAAACTAACTTAGATTTCTTTCAAAAAATAAGTCAAAATATTTCCTTTTTATAACATTTTTTTTTTTTTTTAAAAAATTTTTTTTTTTATTAGCAAATTTTTTTTTTTTTAGTTTTTACCTATGTTAGTATGTTAGTAAAACCCACCCCCACACTTATCTCATGCATTGTCCTCAATGTATGAATGAATGCATATATGCATGAAACAGAACAAGGGAAGGCGGAAGTTACCTTAGGGTGGTGGTTCCGGAGGTGGTCTAATTGGTCCACGAAATGCGGCCCAATCAAGATAACAGATAATTTGGTGGAACCCACCAGAAACTTTCCTTACATAACCCACTAAAATATATGTATAATCATTTTTTAGAATTTCCACCCCATCAAATTTCCAAATTTCATAATAAATTTCAGAGTTAATTGTCTCAACCTCCTTGTCCCAAAATGGAGTATGAAAAGATGGAATGATTGGCTTGGACATGGGAAGTACGGGAACGAATACTGACTCAGGGAAGAAGCTCAAATCAAGTAAGGGCTCAGGAGTCGGGCTAAGTTCGAGAAGTGGGTCCAAGTCAAAAAATTGAAACTCAAGTCCACAATCATCTTCCCACAATGGAATGTGACTCAATGGTGGTGATTCAAGTTCAGGAATGATAGATGTGGGAATCAAAACTGATTCTAAAATATTACCTAAGTCGGGTAACAAAACAGGAGTCAATAATGATTCAGGAATTTGAACTTGATCATAGATTTGAGAATCTAGGTCACATTCGAGTTCTAATTCGGGAAAGGAAAAACTTGCCAAATTATCAGAATTTGAAGTTTCGGCAAGTTCACAAGATGGTACTGATTAGAAACTTGTTGTTCCAAGCAACTTGGTTCGTCGGCTCCAATCAAGTGGTCATCGATATCAGAATCAGCCGGCCGGTGTAAGCATTCCACCATCAAATCTATGTCATGATCACGGGCTAATTTAGCCTCAGTCATGGCAGCTAGCATCCCTTCATAGTCGATAGGTGGATCATATTCTGATTGGACTTGAAAATAGGACGGGTAATCGTGATAAATTTGTGAGTCGGTGGACTCACGTATCATCATGTCTAAAATTGATGGTGATTTTTGCTTGGACTCATTCCTACTCATCATTTCCAAGATAGATGGATTTCTATTCTGAATGGGTGGATCTGAGTATGAATTTTGGGAAGAATGTGGACTAGATGGATATGGAGGACAATTTGGTTGAGAATTAGACTCGGGGGACTCGAAACCCCATGAACTCTGTGACGAGTTGAAATTATTATGAAGATTATAGTCATAAGATGGAGTGTGTGGGTTATATTCATTCGGATAAGACCATTCCGGCACACTAGATTGGTCAAAGTTAGGGTATGCCGGGTTGGTAATATCCGAATAATAGTTAGGGGTGTAATATGGATTAAAATTGGAATTATTCTTATATGCCATATCACACCAACACAACAAACAAAAAGAAAAATTTTAACCTAAGTTAGGGTAGACCTAGACCTAGACGACTCCTAACTGGTTAGACTGTCCACGGGAGGTAGGGTGCAGACTTTGACCACAAGTTAATCAGCCAGGTCAGGGCAAGAGTGGTGGGAGGTTTTCCGTCAAAGACGTTCCTTAATTAAATAACCACCACACTTCGGGCTTTCGGCCCTCAATCCCCTTCCTAGACACTGATTTGGCAGGAGTCAACTTCCAACACCGTTCCCCCTTAGGATAATCTCCTATTGAGTCCGAGATGTCCCTAGGGCCAACGTCTACTAATTTTTAGTTAGGCTTGGGTTAGTGAGTGCTTGGGATATGATTTTTGGGCTAAGGAAGGGTGATGAAATCCCCACCTTATCTTGTTAATGGGTTATGCCCTTAAGATGAATTAGTGCAAGTGTACAAGATAAATAGATAAGAATCACTCAAAGCAGAAAATCAACCAAGAGATGAATCCTATTCTACATGCAATGCGTACGTACCTTGCTTCTCCAGCACTCTTCAACAGTAAATAAAATAATTGAAAAGACACGTGCCTAATATGCAAACGTTTAATCAACTTTTAACGATTACAACCAATTTTTTTACTGTTGATTAAATTAGCAGGTATATGGTGAATAATACAGAAAGTTAAGTACTGCAGAAGCTGTATTTTGCAGAGCTGAAGAGCCTGCAGAAAATTGGTTAGGAGTCAACTCCTTTGTGCCGCGTTTGCACGGCTTTTGTCGTGGGAACGCGGCACTCTGGAGGGATCCTGGGCTCTGCTTTCTTGAGCAGAGTCCCAGGTCCACTTATATGTCACTGCAGTTGCCAAAATATTGTTTCTTCACCTGTAACCTGCAACAGAAAAGAATAAAGAATAAGTTAATAATTAAAATTTTTTTGTTTTAGAGATAACTTACCGTCCCTCCCCGGCAACGGCGCCAATTTGTTGACTGATTTTTCCTGCACACAAAAATTAGAATATTAGATTAAGAATAGATCGTGCGAGGAATCAGTTCTAATCCGCGGTAGCAAGGCTATGCGGGTCGTGATCCTCAGGGAGGGACTGCGATGGAAGCGTTAAGCAAGTTTCTCTAAAAATTTATCTTTTTTAGTTATTTTGTTAGTCACGATGGTATTTACAATGGGTGGTATTTACAGTGAAGTGGAAAAGAAGAATTTAGGAAGATGTGGATCTAAACTAAAGGAAGAAAAGAAAGAAAGATTACCTCTTCAGTCTGCTTACCGTTTGAACCGTTGCGATGATTACCTTTTCTTAGAAGGCGTACAAGCATGGCATATAGGATCGTCCGCCTTCTTAACTATGGAATAAAAAGCAACTAGGGAATAAAAAGCAACTATGAAGACCTGTTCATCGCCATAGGCCATCAAGGTTCCTTCTTCGGCTAGGTATTCTCGAAGCAGTTGGATCTCATGGTGGGCAAGACATTAGAGAAAGAAACAATGTCATAAACCAAAAATAGAAAAACAATGATAGACAAAGATAGAGACACAATAAAACATAAAAATAACAAAACAAGCTTGATTTGATTTAAACAATGGAGGAAAATTTACAACTTACACCGGCTGTCACCATCGGTACAAGAGGATCCCTTCCTCCATGAATGCAACATCTCCTCTCAGCTTTCACAAAAAGAAAATAAAAAATTTACAATGGAATCTAACCTAAAACCTAAAAACCCTAGCTTTTGGCCCTTTGCTGGACGCTGGACCCCCTTTGCGTTGCACTGCAGGTGATATTTATAGGTGCAGAAGGCTACAGAGTCCCAGATGAAACTGCCCACGAAAATTGGGATCTGTCTCTATCCATATTGCCGCGGATGCGCGGCTTTTGCCGCGCCTCCGCGGCAGTTAAGTGGCTGCTGGCCACGCGCTTTGGCGCGTGGCCTCTCCTGGTCCGTCCCTGTGGGCTTCTGCTTCTGGAATTTGATCCTGGCCTTTAATCTTTGGATTTGGATATAACTTGGGAATCAAGTTACCTAGATCCCAAATCTTTTCCACGAATTTTCCTTTCTTCTCTTAGCTTTTATCCTATCCTGCAAGTGTTTAGGGTTGAATAGAAGTCTATCCTTCCCTCTTCTTTGTATTTGCAACTTTGGCCCTTGTGTATTTGCAATTTTACACAATTTGTTGACTGATTTTTCCTGCACACAAAAAATTAGAATATTAGATTAAGAATAGATGTGCAAGGTTCTCAGTTCTAATCCGCGGTAGCAGGGCTATGCGGGTCGTGATCCTCAAGGAGGGACTGCGATGGAAGCGTTGAGCAAGTTTCTCTAAAAATTTATCTTTTTTAGTTATTTTGTTAGTCACGATGGTATTTACAATGAAGTGGGAAAGAATTGGAAAGATGTGGAAGATGTGGTGATCTATACTAAAGAAATAAAAGAAAGAAAATTAAACTCGTACCTACCTCTTCTGCCCTGCTTACCTTTGCTCTGTTGCAACGACTTACCTTGTCTTGGAAGGCATTCAAGTATGGCGTATAGGATCTTCCACCTTCGCGATCTACACTATAAAAAGAAAAGACAAACTAAAGAGAAGGCTTGTTCATCTCCATAGGACATCAAGGGCACTTCTTTGGCTAGGCAGTCTCGAAGCGACCAGTTCTCACGGTTTGCAAGACATCAGAGAAAATAAACCAAAAACAGAAGAACAAGAATAAAACAACAATAGAAAAATAATAGATAAAAAGAAACAAACTTCGAATTGATTTTATTAACAATGAAAGAAAGGACTACTTACACTGATGTCACCTCAATACAAGCTGGTCTCCTTCCTCCATGAAAATATCCTCTCCTCTCAGTTACATAAAAAAATTACAAAAAGAAAAATAAAAACCTAAACTAGAAGAAAGCCTAAAAACCCTAGCTTTGGCTCTGTATTTCTGTGTGCTCTCTGTGTTGCATCTGCAGGGATATTTATAGGTGTTGGAAGATGTAGAGTCCTAGTACAACTCTCCCAAAAAGATCTTATCTCCAGACTTGTGGCACTTATCCATATAAGTTTAAATCTGTCCTGCAACTTATCATGTTGATCGCCGAAATTATCTTATCTACGGACTGAATTGGAAAGTTTGATCAACATAAGAGTTGTAGGTCTTCAAGTCTTCTTTCTGGAGCATCTTAAATCATCGGATTTGCATAACTGTAGAAAAAGTTATGATTTAAACACTAAAACGTGTACAGTCTGAATCCGAATTCTTTGAATTTTTATCTTTGCACTCTCTTTGGCTTTTATCCTCATCCTGCAAGAGTTTAGAGTTGGGTAGAATTCTATCCTTCCCTCATCTTTAATAATTGCAACTTTAGCCCTTGCATAATTGCACTTTGACAATTGATATTTGCACTTTTACTCTTGGGCTTCAAATATGGGCTTTTGGATCTGGGCTTTTGGGCTCTTTAGGCTTTATTTATTGTTAACATAACAATTCGAGGCCTGCACACAATAAATAATAAAATATTAATAATTGTGCAGAATTAAATGAATAAATATGAAAATGTGATGGTAAATATGATGATAAAAATGCACTTTTGACTACCAATCACTAATCAATATATATTTGTTTAGTTTTATGAACTTCATTATAATATCTATTTGTTTATTGTTATGCATGAGTTAAGGGGGAACTTCTATGAAGCTTGACTTTAATCCATGCATATATAACTCCATGAGTTTTGTCATCATCAAAAAGGGGGAGATTGTTGGCCCAAAGGCCCATCGCTCTAGTTTTGATGATGATTAACTCATGTAGTTATACTACTAATGATCTTGTGTTTAAATTAGTCTCAGATATTTGATCAAGATCTTAGTTGATTTTTAGCTTCAACAAAAGATTTAAAGTCAAGTTTTTGGAGCTAGCATGTGTTGATTCAAGAGCTCGCACATCAAGATCACATCATGAACTCAAAGAGGAGTCTAGCTCGTTGATCAAAGCTTGGACCAAGTCAAGAAGGAGAAGAAGATCTTCAAGTGAAGACCTTCAAGAAAAGACTTGTGTCTAGGTTTGTTTGTAGTAAGATTTTATTTTTAAATAAAATAAAAAGGATAGATTAGTTGGTGGATTGCTCAAGTACATATACACTCACACACAAGATTTATATGTGTTTTTATAAAAGAGTTTTTGTTTTAGAAAAATACCGGTTTGATTTTTATCTTCAAAATATACATGTGTTTTATCAAAACCTATTTTAGAGCTTAATGTCAAAAACATAGATATTTTATCAG
The DNA here is from genome assembly GCA_038442645.1 of Agave tequilana. Classification (NCBI taxonomy): domain Eukaryota; kingdom Viridiplantae; phylum Streptophyta; class Magnoliopsida; order Asparagales; family Asparagaceae; genus Agave; species Agave tequilana. The sequence goes on along the minus strand of JAVJIF010007800.1, from coordinate 157,457 downwards.
ATATGTGTAGTGGATCATATCCATACACACTAAGCTTCAAAAGTGTTTAAAATATCTTATTTTTATATTTGGAGGAGTTTTGGAAAAATCGGTTTTTCAATTTGAAAAAATCGTTTGGGAAAAATAAAGATTTTTGTTTAAGGCAAAACTTTCATATTATAAAAATAGTTCAAAATGTTTGTAACATGTTTTGATTTTTACTAAAACATGTTTGTATATCAAAGTATATTACTAAACTTATTTTTGTACATTTTTAGAGAATTATTGTATTTTATTGAAGGTAAAAAGTCAAGTTTTTAATCTCTAAAAAAAGCTGGACTGGCGTTCTGCCGATCAACCAGACCGTCGATCGAACAGAAGTCAGTCGACCGCTCCGGTCGACCGGCATGCACCAACGTGCACTGCCAAGGGCCGGTTGACCGCACGGTCGACTGCCAGAGAGCCTCTGCTCTCTGGAAATGGCCCGGTCGACCGGGCGGTCGACCGCTGGGTCATTTACCAGGTAACGGTCGACCAGCCGGTCGGCCGCTGGCTCAACAGTCAAAAATCTGACCATTGGCCGGTCGACCGGGCGGTCGACCGCCAGCAGTGCTGATGCTGAGTTGGCCTCCAACGGCCATATTTTTTAATCCTATGATTGCTAAAATAAATGAAACAACCAATGAGTTAAGAATGTACCGTGTAGCTTGTGGCTAACGGGTCGTGTCCACAAGGAGGGATGCGATGGAAGCTTTTCGGTGGTTCGTTTAAAACAAGAAATTGTGTTCGTTTTTTTAGGAAAAAGAGAATGGGAAGAAAGAGATGAATGAAAGAAAAATTACAACTTCAGAAAAGACTTTGGAGAAGGTGATTTAGAAAACTTAGAAATTTCTTTGTTGTTTGTATTAATAGAGAAAGTCTGGGCTCACTATCTTACTACTCAATTGTTCTTTCTTCCCTTGAAAAGTTAAGTACCTCAAATGATCATTTGCAAAACTTAGAGTTATCTTTTAGAAAGCTTTGAGTAAAGAACATAAGATGTTTTAGGAAAGTTGAGTCTTTTTCTTCAAGAAATCGTGGAATCGAATGTTAAAACAGCAAGTGTGAAGAAACAAGAATGAATTAAAAACGATTCGAAAGATGTTCATGTAAGAGTTGTGAATTCAACTATCACACCCATCCTCATGTGCCTTCAAGAACACTTTCCAGAAAGAAAGACTTTTAGTGAGGCATTCATATGAGTGATCGGGTCTTTTTCTTTTAAAAACAGAAGAGAAGAAAAAACGAGAGAGTTCGATAGCAAGCCCAGAAAAAGTGTTTAGTTACTCATGGAAAGCGAAGAAAACAACGACATAATATAAAGCATACCGTACTGCAAGTGAAAGAGAAATCGGCCCGACTTTTGTATTGCTGTCACTTCAACCTTCAAGTACAAGCTCTCAGTCCTCTCTCTCACAAGTTTTTGAAACTGGACTATAACTTAAAAAGCAAGATTACAACTTTCTTTCTAGCTAACAATGAACCTAGATCCTAAGAAAATAAGTGCAAAATTTAATCCTAGTCTTCGCTGCTTTTTTCCTTGTTGAAACCCCTTTTTATAGCCAAAACCTTGCAAGATAGGATCCCGGGAAGGTTGGGGGAGCAAACGCTCCCCCAATAGAAGTGGTTAGGCCGCAGAAACGCGGCTTGGGCCGCGTTTCCGCGGCCTTGGTGTGGCCAGATGGCCACACCCAAGGGGAGAGGGCTCCTGGTTTGAAGTGTGACTCGCATCTCCTGCTGGTTTTCTTGTTGCTGCTTCAACCGTTGACTGAACAGCTTTTGATTTTCTGGCTTCAATTACTCGATTCAAGGAGTATTTTTCTCAACCCTTTGATATGCCAGGATTTAGCCCATATTTCTCCATTTTGAATTAATTCTGAACTAATTCAGAATTTGGTGGGCTTTTGGGCTTGTTTCTCCTTTTTTCTTTTAAGCACTTGGGCCTACATTTAGCAAAGAAAAAGAAACAATTTATTAATAACATTTATTAGCTAACAAGTGTGGTAAAGTGACAATATTAATGCAAAATATGTGACAAATCACACCCCACACTTATCTTTTGCTCGCCCTCGAGCAAAACATTGGTCTAACTCAAATCAATTATTAGACCACTTTCGCAGGTCACTCGATTGCACTGAGCATGTGCAACAAGCCGTTAAACCTCTAGGTTACCCCTAGAGGACGAGTTTTGTCTCGTGAGGGTTTTCAGCGGATTACACCCACAAAATCCAAAAAAAAAAAAAAAGAAAGAGGAAAAAGTTTGTATTTTCGAAAAGCTTTTTTTTTTTTTTTTTGAAAGGAGAAAATATTTGAAGTATATTTGTGAGAGTTTAAGTAATCTATAAGTTATAGGAATATCAAATTTATCATTCCTAAACTTAGTCTCTATTCAAAAACATGTCATCAATTAAAGTAAGGAGTCAAATTGTACTTCTCATCTAGTCTATTAATTTACTCTGAGTCGTATGCACCATCGTGACTGTGAAGTTTACTAAGGGTTCTTCAACATTAACCCCTATGCCTTATATTTATTTATTTTTGGTGAAATTTATTCCTCCATTTCATTAGGCTTTCTAATCTGCCCATGTAACGAGCATTCAGTCGGTGACACCCAAACCGGACAGTTTTAGGGCACCACGTGAGAAAACACCCCTAAGGACTTAAACACTCGAGCAGATAAGGCCACGAAACCAAGGTTTTTCTTTCTACGATGTATCCCTTTTAGGCGTGAATACCTATGCTTCATGAGGCATAAATACCCAGCTTAATCAGAAGATACACATTTTTTTATCGATGTACCCCTTTTAGGCGTGAATACCTATGCTTTATGAGGCATAAATACCCAGCTTAATCAGAAGATACACATTTTTTTTCAAACTTATCTAATTATCTTTTGCATAAATACTAAGGCTTGCTTAGGCCAAAGCACCTAGCTAATCAATAACTAGACTTTTTTTTTTATAAGGCATAAGGGTCTCTGTTTTTAAACCCTAAGTGTGTAAGTGTATTTTGTGTGCATATGTCATCAAGGTAAATATCAAGACTAAATTACTTTCACAAATTTTCTTCCTGACCCTAAAAATCAAACAAGTTATCTTATTTTGACCAAGTGTAAGGAATCCTAATTATGATTCTCCTATTCCTTAAAATTGACTTAAATGCTTACAGAAAAATATATCAAAATATTGTCCACCCTTTTTAATTTTTTTTTTTTATATCAGTCATATTAGAACCCTCCCCCACACTTATCTCATGCATTGTCCCCAATGTATGAAAGAAATGTATAAGTGCATGAAATAAAATGAAAAGGAGGAAAGTTACCGATATATTGGGTCAAAAAGACCCATTACCTTTTCATCTACCGGCACCGATTTTAAGAAAGGTTTAAGGCGTTGACCATTTATCTTAAAGTCATTTCCATTCTTGGGGTCACTGATCTCAACTGCACCGTGTGGAAACACAGTTTTTACAATGAATGGCCCAGTCCATCTCGATTTCAATTTTCCTGGAAAAAAATGAAGCCTAGAATTATAGAGTAAGACTTTTTGTCCGGGGATAAAGGTTTTTCTTACGATGTTCTTGTCATGGAAAATCTTGACTCTCTCTTTAGTGATCCTAGCATTTTCATAGGCTTTATTTCTCAACTCCTCCAATTCGGAATTTGTAATTTCCGAAGGTCACCGGCCTTAGTCAAGTCAAAATTCAACTGCTTGATTGCCCATAAGGCTCGGTGCTCTAACTCAACGGGCAAGTGACAAGGTTTGCCATAGATTAACCTATAGGGAGACATTCCTAAAATCGTCTTGAAAGCGGTCCTGTAGGCCCATAGAGCATCTACAGGTTTGAAGGACCAATCTTTCCGGTTTTGGTTCACAGTTTTCTCCAATATAAGCTTTACTTGTCTATTTGAAACCTCAACTTGCCCACTAGTTTGAGGATGATAAGGTGTGGACAACTTGTGAGTTATGGCATACTTTCGCATAAGGGCTTCAAAAGATCTATTGCAAAAGTGAGTGCCTTATCACTGATGATAGCACGAGGGGTTCCGAAGCGGGAAAAAATGTTCTCTTTCAAAAACTTTATGACAACTTTGTTATCATTAGTTTTACATGGAATGGCTTCTACCCACTTGGACACGTAATCCACAGCAACCAATATGTATTGGTTCCCAAATGAATTAGGAAATGGACCCATAAAGTCGATGCCCCAAACATCAAAGAGTTCTATTTCTAGAATTGGCTTGAGGGGCATCATATTTCGATGTTAGATCCTTCCTACCATTTGGCATCTAGGGCACGTCTTGCAGAATTCATAAGCATCCTTGAATAGAGTGGGCCAATAAAACCCACTTTGGAGCACCTTTTCAGCAGTCTTGCGGGGACCAAAGTGTCCACCGCATGCAAGTTCGTGACAAAAGGACAGAACACTCCTAACCTCCTCATCGGGAATGCATCTCCTAATAATTTGGTCAGAACAGTACTTGAAAAGATACGGTTCCTCCCAAAAGAAATACCGGACTTGGGATAAAAATCGGTAAACATCATTTTTGGACCAATGAGACGGAGTTTGTTTGTGACTAAGTAATTCACTATATCAGCAAACCAAGGTTCCCTAGAGATGGCTAAGAGATGTTCATCAGGAAAATCCTCATTGATGGGTAATTCGTTGCATGAAGAATTAGGTATCCGTGAGAGGTGGTCAGCAACGACATTTTCTACGCCTTTCTTATCTTGAATTTCGAGTTCGAATTCTTGAAGAAGGAGGATCCAACGAATGAGTCGGGCCTTGGCATCCTTCTTCATCATGAGGTACCTAAGCGCAGAATGATCGGTGAAAACGGTAGTTTTGGACCCTAGTAGGTAGGGACGAAACTTCTCTGAGGCAAACACTACTGCCAAGAATTCCTTCTCCGTCGTAATGTAGTTCATTTGAGCATCATTGAGAGTCCTACTAGAGTAATAGATCACATGCTGCTTGTTATCAATGCGTTGTCCAAGGACAGCGCCTATGGCAAAATCGGAAGCATCGCACATGATCTCAAATGGTTTAGACCAATCCGGTGCAGATATGATTGGTGCAGAAATAAGCTCTCTCTTAAGCTTTTCCCAAGAATTTATGCATTCAGCATCAAAAGTGAAGGACACATCCTTAGCTAACAGATTAGTCAAGGGCCAGCAGTTTTGCTAAAATCCTTGATAAATCTCCGGTAGAAACCAGCGTGTCCTAAAAAGGATCTAATGTCCTTAACGCATTTGGGCATGGGAAGCTTAGCAATAACCTCGATTTTGGCTCTATCCACTTCAATTCCTTTCTTGGAGATTTCATGACCCAAGACAATTCCATGTTTTACTATGAAGTGGCATTTCTCCCAATTCAGTGTCAGATTTTTCTCAGCACAACGTTGGAGGACGAGTTCAAGATGGTGGAGACATTGAGTGAATGAATCTCCGTAGATGGAGAAATTATCCATGAAGATTTCTAAGAAGCGTTCTACTATATCTGAGAAAAGACTCAACATGCAACGTTGAAACGTTGCTGGGGCATTGCATAAGCCGAAGGGCATTCGATGATAAGCAAATGTCCCAAATGGACATGTGAACGTAGTTTTTTCTTGGTCCTCAGGAGCGATAGGGATCTGGTTATAGCCCGAGTAACCGTCCAAGAAACAGTAATACTCGTGACCCGCCAAACGTTCAAGCATTTGATCAATGAAGGGAACTGAAAAATGGTCCTTACGAGTTGCAGCATTTAGTTTCCTATAGTCAATGCAAACTCGAATCTTCGTGGGAAGTCGAGTTTGAACCAACTCTTTGTTCTCGTTTTCCACTATGGTGAAACCAGATTTCTTTGAGACCGCGTGGACAGGACTGACCCATTGGCTATCAGAAATGGGATAAATTATCCCTTGTCTAAGAGTTTTATGATTTCAGCATGAACAGCCTCTTGCATTATAGGGTTTAACCTACGCTGCGGGTCTCTCTTGGGTATGGCGTCTTCATTGAGATGGATGCGGTGTTGAACGATGGTTGGACTTAATCCCTTGATATCAGTCATAGTCCACCCGATGGCTTCCTTATGTTTTCTTAGAATTGCTTTCAAATCTTTTTCTTTCCCGTCATTTAAATGGGAGGCAATGATGACGGGAAAGGTCTCTTGTTCGCCTAGGTAAGCGTACTTGAGATGCGCAGGTAGGGCTTTCAATTCTAAGGAAGAGGAAGGCTCACTAGAGGGACTAGTCAAATCTGTTGGCTCCGTTGTTGGTGAAATAGGGTTTGAGGCCCAATTCACAGCAGAATCCACAACTTGATCAAGATTAAAGTTGTCAGATTCTAACTCGAAGTCAATCTCCACTTCTGATTCCAATTCTTCCCCGTGTTCACTTGTCAAGTTCTCAATTAGGTTGACTTCAAATGTTTGGTCCTCGATATCGCGGGGTTATTTTCCTAGATTGAAGACATTGACTTCTCTAGTCATGTCTCCAAAGGTTAACCTCATAGACCCATTCCTACAATTGATGATGGCATTAGCAGTAGCAAGGAATGGTCGACCTAGGATGACAGGAGTTTGAGCCCTACGATTGGAGTTGGAAACAGGTTGTGTCTCCATAACTATGAAATCGAAGGGTATATTAACTCTCCTACCCGGATCAGGACATCATTAATTTCTCCTTTTGGAACTTTAACAGAACGGTCAGCCAGTTGGAGGTGACTCGAGTTGGACTAAGGTCACCCAACCCGAGTTGTTGATAAACAGAGAATGGAAGCAAGTTGATACTTGCCCCCAAGTCAAGAAGTGCAAGACTAATCTCAGCTTGTCCTATTGTGCAGGCAATGGTGGGACTACCTGGATCTTTGTACTTGACAGGGATAGGACCCGATAATAGCTCACTAATTTTAGTGGCTAAGAAGACCTTCTTTGGAACATTAGTCTTTCTCTTCTTGGTGCACATGTCCTTAAGAAACTTAGCATAGGAAGGAACTTGTTGGATGGCATCAAGAAGTGGCACGTTTATCTTCACTTGGTTAAACATCTCGATTATCTTGTCCATGTGAGGATTTTACTTGTTATTTTTCAGCCTATTAGGAAATGGTACTAATGGCTGGTGCACCTGGCTGGCTGGCTGACTTGTCTTTTTCAGACTCGTCAGGATTGGAAGAAATTGGAGTAGATGAAGTGGAAGCTTGATTATGGTTGTGCTGAATTGGATTGGGTGGTGTTGACACTTGGTTATCAACTCTCTTTCCTGACCTCAATGTATGCACAACATTACATTGATTGAATGAAGGATCCTCAGCCAAATGAGCTTGGCTGGGAATTCCTCGGATTGGTGACTGGCTGACTAGGCAGGGTACCCTTTTGTCTCTCATTTTGTGGGTTGGCTAGTTGACTCATTTGAACTTCTAGCCTCTGAATGGTTTGCATGAGAGAGTCTTAGTTTTTCATATATCTCTCCATGTTTCTCTCAAAGTCAGTCATTTTTTTTCCAATTGAGGATTCTGGAAGGAGGATTTGGAGCTTGGTTAGGAAAGTTATGTTGATAATTTGGAAAGCTTGGTGGATGGTTGGGAGAATTATTATGGAAATTGGAGAAGTTGGGTTGATGATTGGAAGAATTGTTACCATGATGGAAGTGGTTAGCATGATTGGATCGTGAATGGTCATTGTTGTTCTGGCTCCATGAGAAATTAGGGTGATTTCTCCAGCCGGGATTGTACGTTGGTGCGTAAGGATTGTTGTTCGCCTTGAAAAGCCACATTCATCGGTTCGTGATAGGATTACTGAGCCTGAAACACTGGCCATTCCTCGAATACATGGTTCATGGCTTGACAGTAAGTGCGGCCCGGGGGTGGAAATTGGTTCGGGCTGACTTGATTGACTGGACTTGGTTCTTTCGTCTCTAGAGCTTCCAGTCTTCTTGCTAAATTAGCTAACTTAGCCTCATTAGCGATGGACGATTCTATGGAGTGGAGACCTCCTTTTGAAGAGATGGAGTTAGGATTCTTAGAGGTCTCACTCGCAGATTCCCATTGGATGTTTTCTCAGCTAAATTTTCATACAAATCCCATCCCTCATCTTCATCTTTCTGCAAGAAACCCCCTTGGCACATACTTTCTAAGAGGGTTTTGGTGGAATAGTCTAAACCGTCATAGAGAATTTGGCATTGTCGCCATTTCTCTATTCCATGGTGTGGACATTGGACAAGGAGGTCTTTGAAGCGTTCAAAGTACCTCAAGAACGGTTCACTAGGCTCTTGCTTGAATTGCATGATCGTCTTCCTAATGAGAGCGGTTTTATGGATAGGATAGAATTTCTTTAAGAAAACCTTGATGAAACCATCCCAGGATGTGATGGAACCGGCTGCTAAGCTGTAGAGCCACTTTTTTGCTAGGTCCTTAAGAGCGAAAGGGATAAATCTCAACCTAATAGCATCATCTACAAGGTGTGAGATTTTCATCATAAGACTTACTTTCTCAAATTCTCTTATGAAGAAGTAGGCATCTTCGGACTCTAGACCATGAAATTTGGGGAGTGTGTTGATGAATTGAGGCTTGAGCTCGAAATTGTATTCACCAACCGATGGAAGTGAAATGCAAGATGGAAGTGAGGTCCTAATGGGATAGAACCTATCCTGCAGTGATGTTGATTGAGCCATTACCGGATCTGGTCTTGGTTCAAACTTGGGTGGTGATGTGTTTCTAGTCAACCTAGATGAATTAGGGTCTCTCGACCACACTTGCATGCACAATCATAATCACAACAAGTTCAAACAACAGTCAACAATAAAAATCAACCAAGCCTAGTCTAAGGTAACCTCGACCTAGACAACTCCTAACTGGTTGATTGTCCACAAAAGGTAGAGTGTAGACCTTGACCACAAGCTAATCAGCCAGGTCAGGGCAAGATTGGTGGGAGGTTTTCTGTCAAAAGACGTTCCTTAATTAAATAACCACCAATCTTCGGGCTTTCGGCCTTAATCCCCTTCCTTGACACTAATTTGACAGGGGTCAATTTCCAACACCTTCCCTCTTTAGGATAATCTCCTAGTGAGTTTGAGATGTTCCTAAGGCCAACGTCTATCAAATTTTAATTAGGCTTAGGTTGTGCGTGCTTGGAGATGGTTTGTGGGCTAAGGAAGGGTAATGACTTCCCCACCTTATCTTGATTTGGGTTTTGCCCTTAGAATTGATTCGTGCAAAGTGTGCAAGATATAGAAAGTAACATCCAAAAGCAAATATCACACAAGAATGTTTCCTATGCTATATGCTATGCATACATACCTTATCTCCAGCTCTCTTCAACAGTAAAGTAAAAGAATTGAAAAGACTTGTGCCTAGAATGCAAATGTCTAATAAATTTTTAACTTTCAACGAATATTTTACTGTTGACTTAAAAACAGGGATGTTGGATAGAAACACTAGCACAAATATGACATATAAAAACTAAAGTTTTTGCGAGCAATATGTCCTGCAAAACAAAGTTTTTAGTAGTCTAATGAAATTTTCAGATTTTTGCAAAGCAATTTCTTGAAATTCTATTTCCTACTTTCGAGAGTAGGGGCACAGAATTTGCAAGTCTTCTTGGCAAAGCTTGAATGCTAGTTCGTGATCTTCGAGTCCCTGAAACAATACACAAAACTTGTTAAAACAACTACACCGTTCCCTCCCCGGCAACGGCGCCAAATTGATTGCTAAAATAAATGAAACAACCAATGAGTTAAGAATGTACCGTGTAGCTTGTGGCTAATGGGTCGTGTCCACAAGGAGGGATGCGATGGAAGCTTTTCGGTGGTTCGTTTAAAACAAGAAATTGTGTTCGTTTTTTTTTTAGGAAAAGAGAATGGAAAGAAAGAGATGAATGAAAGAAAAATTACAACTTCAGAAAAGACTTTGGAGAAGGTGATTTAGAAAACTTAGAAATTTCTTTGTTGTTTGTATTAATAGAGAAAGTCTGGGCTCACTATCTTACTACTCAATTGTTCTTTCTTCCCTTGAAAAGTTAAGTCCCTCAAATGATCATTTGCAAAACTTAGAGTTATCTTTTAGAAAGCATTGAGTAAAGCACATAAGATGTTTTAGGAAAGTTGAGTCTTTTTCTTTAAGAAATCGTGGAATCGAATGTTAAAACAGCAAGTGCGAAGAAACAAGAATGAATTAAAAACGATTCGAAAGATGTTCATGTAAGAGTTGTGAATTCAACTATCACACCCATCCTCATGTGCCTTCAAGAACACTTTCAAAAAGAAAGGCTTTTAGTGAGGCATTCATATGAGTCATCGGGTCTTTTTCTTTTAAAAACAGAAGAGAAGAAAAAACGAGAGAGTTCGATAGCAAGCCCAGAAAAAGTGTTTAGTTACTCACGGAAAGCGAAGAAAACAACGACATAATATAAAGCATACCGTACTGCAAGTGAAAGAGAAATCGGCCAGACTTTTGTATTGCTGTCACTTCAACCTTCAAGTACAAGCTCTCAGTCCTCTCTCTCACAAGTTTTTGAAACTGGACTGCAACTTAAAAAGCAAGATTACAACTTTCTTTCTAGCTAACAATGAACCTAGATCCTAAGAAAATAAGTGCAAAATTTAATCCTAGTCTTCGCTGCTTTTTTCCTTGCTGAAACCCCTTTTTATAGCCAAAACCTTGCAAGATAGGATCCCGGGAAGGTTGGGGGAGCAACGCTCCCCCAACAGAAGTGGTTAGGCCGTGGAAACGCGGCTTGGGCCGCGTTTCTGCGGCCTTGGTGTGGCCAGATGGCCACACCCAAGGGAAGAGGGCTCCTGGTTTGAAGTGTGACTCGCATCTCCTGCTGGTTTTCTTGTTGCTGCTTCAACCGTTGACTGAACAGCTTTTTATTTTCTGGCTTCAATTACTCGATTCAAGGAGGATTTTTCTCACCCCTTGATATGCCAAGATTTAGCCCAGATTTCTCCATTTCGAATTAATTCTGAACTAATTCAGAATTTGGTGGGCTTTTGGGCTTGTTTCTCCTTTTTTCTTTTAAGCACTTGGGCCTACATTTAGCAAAGAAAAAAAACAATTTATTAATAACATTTATTAGCTAACAAGTGTGGTAAAGTGACAATATTAATGCAAAATATGTGACAAATCATCCTATAAAAGGGGCTTCTCTTGAACTGTTTTAGATAAGATTTTTAGTGAGTTTTCAAGCTAGTTTTTTATACACTTCTAAGTATTTATCTCAACTTGTTTTAGAGCCAAATACTTCCATATCAAATGGAGAGTTTTTCAAGAGTGGTTTGAAAAAGAGATTTCTTGAGTTTTTCACCACCAAATCAATTCAAGTTTTTCTCACATACACTTGAGCTATCCATTGCTACATCCATCCTATAGGGATCTTTGTTGTGAGAGTGTTTGAGGTGATCAAAGTGTTTAGATCACCAAAGTGTTCATTCTTTATTTTGAGGAGGCAGACTTGCGGGTTCGCGTTGTTTCGAGTTCTGTGAGAGCTCGGTGTAGAGGTGCGGCCTCAGCAAGCTAGTGTGCTTGCGGTGTGTAGTTCTTATGGGAACAAGAGAGGGACTAGTGAGTCTAAGAGTTCTAGTGTAAACTTCTTGTAGATGTTACGGCACCGAGTGATCCGTTGGGATCGATTCTAGTGAAAATCCTTCATAGTGTTGAAGGCGGGGACATAGAGCAACGGTGCTCGAACCTCGAAATAAATCTCCCGTGTTTACATTGCTCTCTCTATCTCTCACTTGTGTTTATATCTTGCATGTTTAAATTGCTTTCATCTTTATATGCTTGATATATTTGTGCTCTATTGATTATATGCTTGGGTTTGTTTGCTAACACTTGTATTCAACCAAGAGAGCCAAAGTGGCACCTCAACTCTTATCTAGAGGAATCTTAAGGAGTTAGTCCAGAGCCCTTCACCGGAAATTCGGCTACACTCTTGTGTTATACTTGATGTGTTTAGCTTAAGAGTTTTTAGTTGCTTAAATTGTTTTAATTTCGTATTAATTCACCATTAGATTAGCTAGTCACCTATTCACCCCCCTCTAGGTGATTCAATCTCAACAATGAGGCAATTGAGCACCTCAACTCATTATCTAGAGAAATCAAAGAGGAGAAGTTTTAGAGCCTTTCACGGGGAATTCGACTTCAATTCTTGTTTTGAGCGATTATTTGCATAATTCATCACAAGTAGTTTTAAAATAGCATTTGATTAGCAAAACACCGGTGTATTTCAGCTTTGGCAGAAGAGATAGTGATTTGGCCTGACCTTTAATGAGATCCTATGGGTTTCGAGATAGCGAAGCAACATCAGCAACCATCATGAAGAGTAGTCAACCAAGAGAGATTCATCATTGACTAACATGCCTGCAACCAGCAATTGAAAGTACACCTAGAGGGGGGGTGAATAGGTGTACCGCTAATCTAATGAACTAAATGCGAAAAATAAAACTTAATTGCAACTACACTTAATGCAACCAATCAGTGTAGTCGAATTCCCGGTGATGGGCTCTGGACTAACTCCTCTTGATTCCTCTTAATAAGAGTTGAGGCGCTATATGAAGCTCTCGTGGTTAAGCACAAGTGAGGCACACACAAATAAGCCAAGCATATAAGTATGATATGACAATATGAAATGATGCAAGGCACAATATAAAGAGAGAGAGAGAGAGTTAGAGAGACAATGGATCAAACGCAAACACAAGTAATTTGTTACGAGGTTCGAGCCACTGCTCTACGTCCTCGCCTACACACAGAAGGATTTCCACTATCTCGTCCACACAGGACTTCCCACACAGGGAAGCTCCACTGAGGATTTGGGGCAATACAATTACCGGGAGTACACAACTCCTCTCTCAACCGATTACAACCTCTCATAGAGGATAGGCACAAAGCCACACAAACACCACCTCACACAAGAGGGGTAGGCACTTAGCCAATATAACACAATCACCTCACACTTGAGGGATTCCAACACAAACTCTACCTCTCACTAGAGGGAACTAAACACAACAATCTCCACCTCTCACTAGAGGGAGCCAACCCCAACTTCACCTCTCACTAGAGGGAGCCAAACACCACTCCAAAATCAACCTCTACACAAGAGGGATAACACAAGTAAGGAGGGTTACAACTTGGTGGTCTATCTCAACCACAAACAATTTTCCCACAAATAAAAGGAACCTATAAATAGGATAGAATGATATGGCTCAAGTGTGGAAAACAAAGTGTTTTGATCAAAGAAAATCACTTGGGAAAAATAACAAATAGATATAGAATTTTTAGACCAAAAACCAATTCCCAAAAGACTATTTTCTTTGAATTAAAAACACCTTAAAACAAAATAGAGAATAGGAATTTGAACCCAAAACTTTTTGCTTAAAACACTTAGGAAATATGAAATTTTTCTCTCTTAAAAATCTTAACCAAAACAGCCAAGAGATGGGGTATTTATAGCCTCTAGAAATTTTTGCCCGTTGGCTGTTGACTAGGCTAGAAATGGCCTTCCGGTCGACCGACCGGTCGACCGGCCAATGGTCAAAAATTTGACCGTTGAGCCTGCCGGTTGACCGCCCGGTCGACCGTGCCAATCCAGAGAGCAGATTGCTCTCTGGCCGGTCGACCGCTCGGTCGACCGTGCCTTGCTCACGGTCGACCGTCCGGTCGACCCGAGAGTGGGGCACTTGCAGTCGGTCGACTGCTCGATCGATCGGCCCAAGTGGCTGGTCAGCGTGCACAACCTTGTGCACGTTGGTCGACTGGTCCGGTCGACCGACTCTGGGTCCGGTCGACCAGTCCGGTCGACCGCCGGAGCCTGGCAGGCAGCATTAAGGGACTGAAAACTTGAGTTTTTAATATCCTAAAAAATCTAATAAAATCTCTAAAAATCCACAAAAATAAGTTCAGTAAAATACTTTGATATATAAACATGTGCGAAAAAATTCAACACATATTTCAAACTTTTTGAACCATTTTTGTGTTATGGAAATTTTGCCGAAAACCAAAATCCGTATTTTTTAAAACTTGGATTTTCCAAATGGAAATCCGATTTTTTCAAAACTCATCAAAATACAAAAACATGATATGAAACCACATTGAAGCATGTTGTGTATGGATATAAGTCCAATATACATGAAAGATATATATCATTATTTTTTTGATATTAAATCTGAAATTATGTTTTGTTAAAATACCAAAACACCAAACTCATGAAATAGACTATCAAACTAAGTTTGTTTAAATAGTTGAAAGATAGATGTATATAGAACAAATCTAATATACATAAAACTATGTAAACTTGTTTTGATACTATCTATTCATGAAAACCAAGATCGGTTAAACCAAAAACCGAAAACTAATAAACATGAAAACTAGAAACAAGTGTGTGTGTTGTGAACTTGAGCATATCACACTATCTAGCTTTTACAAATGGATCTAAAAAAAAACTAAACTATGTACCGAAGTCTTCTTGACGAACTCTATCTTCAAGTCGACTCGATCCAAACTGTGATCCACCGAGCTTGACTCCAACGAGCGCTAGGTATGAACTTTGTCACTCGGGCTCTTGAATCACCATGTGAGAAGCTCCAAAGCACCTTTGTTGAAGCTAATCACCTACTAATATCTTGGTAAAATATCTGAAACTAAACATCACAAGATTATTAGTAAACATAACTGCATGAGTTAATCATCATTAAAACTAGAGTGGAAGGCCTCTGGTCCAACAACAATCAGATGAGTAGCCGAGCTATTCAAGATGATGTTATTTTCATTTAGAATCTCAAGTGATTATCAGTAAAGTAAAATCTCTGATGACAACAATTTGATTATTGAAAGCCTTTTCCACCTATTCCAAACTCTACAGAAGAAGAGAAGCCTAAATTCATATTCATGTGCAATCGAGGCGAGTTTTTGGTGGAATCCAAGGAAAAAAAATCAAAGCCTTGCTTTTGGTAGCCAAAGAAGAAGTTTTTTCAACAGCTGAAATATTCACTAAAATAGAACCACCATTGAAAGCGTCTAAAGGAGTTGTGCATGATAAACTCACCCATGAGAGATATACCGCATCAAATTGATCTTATCTCAAAAGCAAGTCTACTTAATCTTTCGCACTACCGGATGCATCCTAAAGAGAGTAAAGTTCTAAATAAGAAGATTGAGGAGTTGAAACACAAAAGCCACAACAGAGAGAGCATGAATAAAGCAAATGGACTTACTCGCACGCAAAAGATAGCATATTTTGTGGAGAAATCTAATAAGAAGTAAAAGGCAATATCTGACAAGAAGAGGTGAGAGACACTATAGAAAACTGCAAGTTTGCGGTGGAAATATTGTGTCGAATACATATTCGACACAATATTTACGTTGAATTATCACAAATTCGACGCAATTGTAAAAAACACACGAAATCTATTAAAAAATTAGTAAATGAAAATTGCGTCGAATATTTGACGCAACGTAAAAAAAGCGTGGCAATTTTTTGGTTGCGTCAAAAATTCGATGCAAACTATAAAATGTTGCGTTGCATTTTTGACGCAAACTAAAAATCCCGTGAGAATTTTTAGTGGAAAACCCTGAGACATTTTGCGCCAATAATCAACACAATATTGTTCATACTGCAGCCAAAATATTTGCGTCGACTAGTAAGCGACACAATATTTTTACATGTTGCATAGAAATATATGTGCGACGCAATTTGCTTTGATTTAGGGTTGAATTAAGCCCTTTTCTCATCTTCTTTCTCCCACTCTCCAAATTCACCATCCGGCCCTCCTCCTCCTCCACCCGGCCTTTCCCTCCTCCTCCCTAGCGTCCTCCTATCCGGCGACCACCTCTTGAGATTTGTCTTATTTGCTCTTCAGGACTTAGCCAAGAAATGGCTTTACAGCTTAGCGGCCGGCTCTATCTCATCCTGGGATGGTTTGATGATTAGTCTACAGTTCTGCATTATTATATCATATTTTACAACCGATTTATGAATAATATAACATTTCTAATTGTGTTTTGGTCTACTTTGCAGAGAATCAAGACAAGGAGGGCAAATGGATAATAAGAGCTTAATTAAACCCATTTTTGGGTAATTAAATTCGCATTTTTGGAGGCCAAACAAGGGAGTTTCTAGAAGATGCATTGAACCTAAACCCTTGCGGGTGTCTGACACAAATCTGGACCAAATTAACTGAATCTGAGCTTATCTGGATGGTCCCCGAAGCGACAAGAACTCATGCACCAAAACCAGGGACCTAGGTCCCTGGTATGGCCACAAAAACGCGGCACCTTGGTATTTCTGTGGCCATATAGTGGGCCCACGCGTCGATTTTCGACGCGTGGCCTCGTCTCGTCTTCTGAAACCACCTTTTGCCTATAAATACTGTAGAGTTTGGCCGAAACGCAAGCAGATTGAGAAATAAGTAAGGTGTTTTCTCTTTTAGTGTGGGTTAGTGTAGGTATTCTTCTTTTCTTTTCTTTTCTTTTATATTTTTATTTTATTTTAGATCATGTATTAGGGCTGAGAGATTCAGAGAAAGAAAGAGAGATTGATGTAATAGATGGTGACTATCTATGTAAAGGTGTCTCCTTTCTTCTCCATTGTAATCTTCTCCATCTTTTATATGATGCTTAGCTAATTTTTCTTCTCATGATAATATAACTACTAACCACTAACCATCTAACCACTTACTTGATAATCCACATGAATCTAGTAGCCTCTACAAGGCCTTGCTCTTGCAAGAGCCATTGATGGCTCATGATGATGGATTCTATCATTCTAACATTTCTAACATCTAACCCACTAACTTGCTAACTTGCAATGTTAACTTTATTTCATGCTCATCTCTAACCGATTTTGATGATCTAATAGTAGCTTGCAACTTATTGTGTGGTATGGATGCGTGGTTTGAATGTTGATGAACAATCTTATGAGCCATGATTTGTATCGTCTCTTGAAGCCAAGGACTAGTAATGGCCAAGGATCCATGTGAGGCAACTATCACTAAGTGGTTAGCATAGTTGTTAGTAGCCATGATTTTCTTTTTACTTTGTTTTAAAAGTAATTTCCTAAATCTTTTTATCACTCTCCTATCGTTGTTTTCACCATTTTCATAGTTCATCCTTATTTTCATTTTCTTCACCATTGTTTTTATTTTCTCATTTGTTTTCTTCGCCATTTTCATCACCTTCTTCACCTATCACTTTAAGATTTCTTTTCTTTCTTCTTTTTCTCATTCTTTAATAAAGAAGAACTTGTTAACAACCGACGTGAACATAAACTGTTAATGCTTCTATCGACTCTTGTCCCTGTGGATTCGACCCGTTGAGCCAATGCTATAACGGAAGTATCGAGGGAACATTCGCACACACGTTTTTTACTGATTTCATAAAACACACATTCTAAAGTGCTGGTTCCATCCCGACCAATTTTTGGTGCCGTTGCTGGAAATGGGAATGGTTTAGACTCACGTTTTTGTTAGCATTTTCTTCTCTATTTTGGTGTGCAAGTTAATTTTTGCAAAAACTGAACATTGCTCTCCTTTTACTTGTATGTCCCTGCTCTAGAAAGCAGGGAGCCTGCTTCTATAATTGTGCTGTGGAAACCCAAGAAAAGCCGCGCAAACGCGGCATTTGTGTGGCATTTGGACTTCATTTTTTGCAGGGTTCTTGCAAGTTGCATATATTGATATATTCTGCTGCTAATTTTCTGCTTTGATTGCCTACACATTATAATAAATTAAATAACTAAAATATGGTATTTGGACGCTTTTAAAACGGTTTACACATTTGCATTTAGGCATGTATTAAATTCAATTCCAATATACTGTATTTTGTTCTGTTGTTGTGATCTAGACTGAGGTGTGCATATGGCATTGCATATAGCATAGGACAAACATGTGGGTGATTTATCGCTTTGTGTTATTCTTGTCTACAAGATAAGGTAGGGATTTCATCACCCTTCCTTAACCCAAAAATCACCTCCCCACTCACACAACCCAAGCCCTAATAAAAATTGATAGACGTTGGCCCCTAGGGACATCTCGGACTCATTAAGAGATTGACCGAAGGTAAAACTTGTTTTGAATCTTACTCTTGTGAAATCGGTGTCTAAGGTTGGGGATTAAGAGGTTACGCCTCGAAGATACCGTAGTTTGGCATAATTAAGGCCCGTTGCTTACGCACGGATACCTCCCACCATATTTTGCCCCTTCCTGGCCGATTAGCTTGTGGTCAGATTCATACAACAACCTCCCCCGGGTAATCGCCCAGTTAGGAGTCGTCTAGATCTAGGTCAACCTTAGTATAGGATTGGTTTTGATATTTTCTTTCTTTTTGTTCGTTGTTTGTTTTTTCTTTTTTGTTTGTGATTGTTTGTGAAATGGAATTCAACAACAATTTTTTCAATTCTTATATGAATCCATACTTCACATCAGCCTCATTGTTGAATAGCTCCAACTCAGCTTTGAACAACATGACCCAACTAAATAATCTGGATTGGATGTATTCGACTCAATATAACCCATACCGCTTATCTGTTGACCAACCTTTTCAAAATAATTTCAACTCCTCACAGAGTCAATGGGGATTCACCTCCCCCGAGTCAAATTTTCAACCACCTTGTCCAGAATTTTCACAATTTTCATAATATTGATTTCCTAATTTTGCTTCCTATACTCCTTTTCTAGAACCACCAATTGAAGAAAAATCCGAGTTAGAAAAGAGTATAGAAGCCAACCTACAAAAGGCCCAGCGACAAATTTTAGAAAATGATGGCCTCCCCAATTCCACAATATTTTCAAGAGTCTTACTCAGTTCCACCTCGTCAAAATGATCAAACATCTGTCTTGGAATTGATTGAAGAACTCTTACGTGAGTCTGAGCGACAATCTCAAAACAAGTTGGACTCACATTCTTTACAAAATTTTCAAACCAGGATTCCTACACTTCCTTTCTAGAACATCCACTTGAAGAAAATTCATATCTAGAAAAGAGTATAGAAATCTTACAGGAGTCCGCACTACAATTTCAAAAATCTTCTACTCAGCTATCAATAGGTTGGAAACATAATTGAGTCAATTGGTCAACATTTATAGGAATGAGGAAACTCTCCCTTATCAACCTTTGACCACTTGAGATATCTCTAACTCTATTGATTTGATCCAGAACTCAGGTTGTTTTGGAAACCAAGATTCAATTTTAGCAAACCTATTTGAACATGACCAACATCAAGAACCACATTGACATGTTGGCAAGTTATCCTTTCCTGAAATTGAACTTGAGCATGAATATGATCCTGAACCTCAACTTGGTAATTCAATTTCACATCCTGATTTAATAATTACTGAGGTATTTTTACCTGATTCAGGCCTTTTCCTAGTCAGTATTGGACCTGTGCCAGTCCCTCGTGAAATTGAATTACCAATCATTTATGATCATCATATTAAACTTGACCAATTTATACTTTTGAATGTCCCATTGACAAATTGGCAAGTTCTCATTTTTATGAAATTGAACTGAATGAGAAATGTGACTTCGATCCTCAAATTTGTGATCCAATTCAAATTCCTGAATCAATATTAACTCCTGTTTTGTTACCCAATTTGAGCAACATTTTAGAGTCAGATTTGATTCCCATACCTGTTGTTCTTGAACATGAATCACCAATCTCAGAAAGTCACATTCCATTGTGAGAAAATGAATGTGGACTTGAGTTTTAACTTTTTGATTTGGACCTGATTCCTGAACCAATTTTGACTCATGAACCTTTACTTGACTTAAGTCAAATTCCTGAGTCAGTATTAGTTCCTACACTTCTTGAGTCCAAATCAATCATTCCATCTTTTCACACTCCATTTTAGAACAAGGGTGTTGATAAAATTGACTCTGAAATTATTTTGAAATTTGAAAATTAATTGGGTAAAATTCTTAATAAAAATCATAAATGCATACATCATTATAGTGGGTTGTATTATACCGATTTCTGGTGGGTTCCTCCGAACTCCACACAAATTAGATTGGGCCGCATTTTGTGGACCAATCAGACCACCACCGGAACCATCACCTTGAGGTGATTTTTTCTTCTCTCTCTATTTGTTTCATGCATACATACATCATGATGTATTGAGGACAATGCATGAGATAAGCGTGGGAGAGGGTTTACTAACATAGAGTTTTTGAATTTTCTTTCTTTTACACTTCTTTTAGGATATTTTTAGAATTTTTCTTTGTATAGGATTTTTCCCTTTCTCTTAAAAACTTTTTGAAATAAGAGACAATATTTTGGTCTATTTTTAAAGAATATTATCATGATCTTAGAAATTAAGGAAACCTTAATTATGACATCTTAAACCTAGTTCAAATAATAGATCTTGTTTAAAATTATAGGTTAAGTATAAAAAATTGAGAAGATAATTTTATCTTGAATTTTTTACGTTAGATAGTTTGCACTTCACGCAAACACAATTTTTGGGATGGAAACAAAGATCTAAAATGCCAATAAAAATAAATAAAATGAAAAAATATATATTATATATAAAGAAAAAAATCACTTATTAAGCTGGATAACTATGCCTCAAGAAGTATGATTATTCACGTCTAAAGGTGGTAATAAGAATAAATAATCCCTCTTAGTTTTATGGCCTTTTTATTCGAGTCCTTAAACCCGAGGGCTGTTTTCTCATCTGATGCCCTAAGACCATCTGGTTTGGGAGTCATCGGTTAAAGACTCACTACCCGGTTAAACTAGAAAGCCTAAGAAAACTAAAGGAAGAAAAAAAAGAGAGAAATATATATATAAATAAATAGCTTGATCGTTAGAGTAGAAATCCTAGAAATTTTCACCATCACAAAGTGCATATTATCTAGGTTTTATGAAAGATAAAATATTCAATCCAATTTTGAATTCTTACCTTAATTGAAGACAAGATCTTGCATATAGACTAAGTTTAAGGAAGAATAATTTTTGGTGGACTATGATCTTAGATCGCTTATATTTTTGCAAAAATATTTTGAAAACTTGTCCCTTTTTCAAAATGTGTTTCAAAATACTAACATTTGTCTTCTTTCTTTATAGATTTTGTGGGTGCAATCCGCTGAAAACCTTCAGGAGATAAAACTCCTCCTCTAGGGGAACTTAGAGGTTTAACGGCTTGTTGCACACGCTCAGTGCAATCGCGTCACCTGCGAAAGTGGTATAATAACATTTGTAGTATAGTTTTTCTTTTCTTGTTTTACACGGGATGAGCAAAAAGATAAGTGTGGGGGTGCAATTAGCCTACAGTTCTGCATTATCATATCGCATTTTCCTACTGATTTATGAATAATATAACATTTTTAATTGTGTTTTGGTTCACTTTGCAGATAATCAAGACAAGGAGGGCAAAAGGATAATAAGAGCTTAATGGAACCCATTTTTGGGTAATTAAATCCGTATTTCTTGGAGGCCCAGCAAGGGAGTTTCTAGAAGATGCATTGAACCTAGACCCTTGCGGGTGTCTAACACAAATTTGGACAAAATTAACTGAATCTGAACATATCTAGATGGTCTCCAAAGCGACACGAACCCATGCACCAAAACCAGGGACCTAGGTCCCTGGTATGGCCGCGGAAACGCGACTATGGCCATGTTTTTGTGGCCATATGGTGGACCCACGCGTTGATTTTCAACGCGTGGCCTCGACTCATCTTCTGGAACCTCTTTTTGCCTATAATACTGCAGGGTTTGGCCGAAACACAAGCAGATTGAGAAATAGGCTAGGTATTCTCTCTTTTAGTGTAGGTGTTCTTCTTTTCTTTTCTTTTCTTTTGTATTTCCATTTCGGTTTTAGAGCATGTATTAGGGCTGAGAGATTCAGAGAAAGAAAGAGAGAGATTGATGTAATAGATGGTGACAATTTATGTAAAGGTGTCTCCTTTCTTCTCCATTGTAATCTTCTCCATCTTCTACAAGATGCTTAGCTAATTTTTCTTCTGATGGCAATCTAACTACTAACCGCTTACTTGATAATCCACATGAATCTAATAGCCTCTACAAGGCCTTGCTCTTGCAAGAGCCATTGATGGCTCATGATGATAGATTCTAACATTCTAACATTTCTAGCATCTAACCTACTAACTTGCTAACTTGTAATGCTAACTTTATTTCATGCTCACCTCTAACCGATTTTAATGATCTAATAGTAGCTTGCAACTTGTTGTGTGGTATGGATGTGTGGTTTGAATGTTGATGAACAATCTTATGAGCCATACTTTGTATCGTCTCTTGATGTCAAGGATTAGTAATGGCCAAAGATCCGTGTGAGGCAACTATCACTGAGAGGTTAGCATAGTTGTGGAGCAATTAATAGTTAGTAGCCATGAGTTTTATTTTTACTTTGTTTTAAAATAATTTCCTAAACTTTTTATCACTCTCCTATCGTTGTTTTCACCATCTTCTTAGTTCATCCTTGTTTTCATTTTCTTCACCATTGTTTTTATTTTCTCATTTGTTTTCTTCGTCATTTTCATCGTCTTCTTTACCTATCATTTTCAGATTTCTTTTCTTCTTCTTTTTCTCATTCTTTAACAAAGAAGAACTTGTTAACAATCGACGTGAACATAAACTGTTAATGCTTCTATCGCCTCCCGTCCCTGTGGATTCGACCTGTTGAGCCAATGCTATAACGGAAGTATCGAGGGAACATTCGCACACACGCTTTTCACTGATTTCATAAAACGCACATTCCAAAGTGTTGGTTCCGCCCCAATAATTTCATTAAGGTCTTCTTGAAGAAATTCTATCCAATTCATTAAGCCGCTCTCGTTAGGAAAAACATCATCCAGTTCAAGCAAGAACCTAGTGAACCATTTTGGAGGTACTTTAAATGCTTCAAAGGCCTCCTTATCCAATGTCCTCATCTTCATACATTGAGGACAATGCATGAGATAAGTGTGAGGGGAGGACTCTAATATGACTAATATAACTAAAAAAAAAAAAAAATATATATAAAAATTTTTTGAAAGAAAAGAAAAATATTTTGATATATTTTTTGTAAGAAATTAAGTTAATTTTAAGGAAGAGGAAAATCATAATTAGGATTTCTTATACTTGGTCAAAATAAATGACTTGTTTAATTTTCAGGGTTAGGAAGAAAATTAGTGAAAGTAATTTAGTCTTGATCTTTACCTTAAAGAAATATGCACATTTTAAACACTTACACACTTAGGATTCAAAAATAAAGATTCTTATACCTTATAAAAAAAATATATACGAAAAATAAATAAATCTAATTATTGATTAGCTAGGTGCTTTGGCCTAAGCATGCCTTGGTATTTATGCAAAAGATAATTCGATAAGTTTGAAATATATATATATATAAATTCTCTTATTAAGCTGGGTATTTGTGCCTCATGAAGCATAAGTATTCACACTTAAAAGGGTACATTTTATAAATATAAATTCTTGATTTCGTGGCCTTGTTTGCTTGAGTGTTTAAGTCCTTAGGGGTGTTTTCTCACTTGGTGCCTAAGACTGTCCGGTTTGGGTGTCACCGACTAAAGGCTCATTGCATAGGCAGATTAGAAAATCTAATAGAATTGAGAAATAAATACCACCAAAAATAAAAAATAAGGTATAAGAGTTAATGTTAAAGAACCCTTAGTCAAAACTTCACAGTCACGAAGGTGCATATGACTTAGGGTAAAGTAATAGATTAGATGAGAAATACAATTTGACTCCTTACTTTGATTGATGACATATTTTTGAATAGAGACTAAGTTTAGAAATGAAAAGTTTAATTTTTCTATAACTTATAGATTACTTGAACTCTTACAACAATACTCAAATATTTTCTATCTTTTCAAAATGCTTTTCGAAAATACTAACATTTTTTTCTCTTTCTTTATGCATTTTGTGGGTGCAATCTACTAAAAACCCTCACGAGACAAAACTTATCCTCTAGGAATAACCTAGAGGTTTAACGGCTTGTTGCACATGCTCAATGTAATCAAGTAACCTGCGAAAGTGGCATAATAATTGATTAAAATTAGTTTTAATGTTTTGCTCGAGGGCGAGCAAAAAAAATGTGTGGGGGTGTGATCGGTCACATATATTGCATATATTTTATCATATTACCATGTTTATTATCTATAAATCCTATTAATAAATCTTATTTTCTTTATAAAATGCAGGTCCATTGCCAAAGAAAAGGGAAGAGAAACGAGCCCAAAAGCCCATCAAATTCTAATTTAATTCAGAATTAAATCAAAATCAGAAAATCAGGGCAGATCATGGCAAATCATAGAGGTTAAAAATCAGTTAATTTGGTTATATAAAAATCTAAATCGGTTAGCTTGAGATTCACCAAAGATCAGATCAGAATCAAAGATAAACAGCAAATCCAGCCAGACAAAAAGGGGCAAAATCACACGCCATCCAGATCCCCACCTGGATGTGGCCATTTGGCCATATCCTGGCCATGGATCCACGGCCAGAGCCGCGGATCCGCGGCTCTTTGGTGGAGATAGGGGAGTGTTTGCTCCCCTTATCTCCTCACTCCTTTTCCCTCTGGGTTTTTGCCTATAAAAGGCAGGTTTTGCACTGAAAAAGGAAGCGAAGACTAGGATTAGAATTCTTGTTCATTTTTAAGGTTTAGGAGTATTGTTAGATAGTTCTGAGAAGCTGTATGTCATCTTTACTTTTCAGTTTAGACCAGCAAAGAGAGAAGAGCAGAACTGAATGTGTAATTCATCCTTGAAATGACAATCTAATAAGATTCAACTTGCTTATTCAACTCGACTCAATTCGATATGTCTATGTTTCATTTTCATTCTCTTATTTGTTTTCTTTTTATCATGAGTAACTAAACCATCTTCTCACTAATTTATCGCTTCTACCTCCTTTCTTTTGATTGATTTTATGAAAGCAACTCTTTTGAATCAGAATAATGCCTGTGTTAAACTTTGTTCTTGAAAGCACATGAGGATGTCTTTTTTTCAAACGGGACTATCAAAACACAAATATTTTTAAACTGTTTTTATTCCATACATGTTTCTTCGCGCTTAATGGTTTAACATTCTCTTTTTAATGATGTGTTAAGACAAACCTTAAGATTTAAACCAAAATCATCTTATTTGTTTTACTTAAATATTAAAAGAAACTAAAGGTTTTTGCCTATTATAAAAGTGATGCACCAAAATGTTTTTGAGATAAATAAATAGTTGAGTAAAAAATTAGTGAGCCCAAATCTTTTTCCTATATTGAAAACAACCAAACAATCTTCAACACTTTTTAAAGATCACTTTTTCCAAAGCCTTCTCTAAGTTTTCAATTTTTCTTTTAATCATTTCCTCACTCTCATTCTCTTTTTCAATATAAAGGAAAAGAAAGAAAAAAATGCCAACATCTTTTTTTTTATTTAACAATTCATCAAAAAGTTTCTATCACATTCCTCCTCGTGGATACTACCCATTAGCCCAAAGCTAGTCAGTAATTCTCACTACTTTCTCTTTTCAATCAGACTCACTAATCTGCTACACCACTATGTACTACTTCTTGAAAAAATTTGTACCTCAATTGGATCATCGGCAAAAAAAATTACCTTGAACATTGGAAGAATTTAAGTAAAGCAAAGGAGATGGATTTTGGAAAACTTATTTTAAAACACTATTCTTAAGTTGAATGTTAAACTATTGAGGAAATCAAGTATGGGATGAAAACAAGTTTAAAATTCATTTCCTAAATGATAGTTATAAACCAGCACTCATCCTTATGTGCCTTAAAAAACACTCGTAGAATGCATGGCTTAAACTAGGCAAGAAAATGGTTTAGCTGGGCTTTTATCACAAAAATCAGTTTAGAGGAGTAGGAGTAAAGGAGAAAGAGTAGTTAGCCCAGAAAAGTTGTTTAGTCGCTCATAATAAAACTTAAATGAAAAGAGAAATAAATGAATAACATTGACAAACCAAATAAGATCGAGACGATGATTTGCAAGAGTTGAAATCTTCTTTGATGTTACTTCAATATAAAATTACAACTCTCCTTCTCACTCTCTCTTTTTTCGGACTGAACTAAAACAAAAAGAAAAAAAAACAACAATGAAAATTACACTTAATTAAACAAATTAATAAGAATATCCTAACCTTTAAAATAAAAACCTAAACTTAGTTCTCTTCTGCTTAGCTCTGGTGCTTAATTTATAGGAGAAGAGAAGTGAGGAAAGCGTGGGAGATAAGGGCAAAATCCCTGACCGATGACCATGTATTACTATGAAATCATGGCCAAAATCGCGTTTTCGTAATGTATCCTAGCCGTTGGATCAGTACTTTTTCTCCCGGATAACTCCCACTCTGTTATCTTCGTTTATTCAGATAGGATTGCTTCTAGGATTTTTGGATTCAAGTATATCTCTATTGATTGCTTAGGTTAGAAAATCCTATCTTTAAAAATCCAGATTAAATGAGATATAATTGGCTTTTTCTCCTCTTGCTCCATTAATTATAAAATGCATACCATTAGACAATAAATCAATTAAATAGCAGAGTTCAAATAAGAATAAATATAAAAATATGACATAAAATATGCAATATACATGAATAATCACACCCCCACACTTATCTTTTACTCATCCTCGAGAAAAAATCAAAAGACAAAGAGATTAATAAGTCTTTAAATCTCTAGATTTTTCCTAGAAGAGGAGCTATAATCTCCTGAGGGTTTTCAATGACTTACACCCAAAAAATTCAAAAAATAGAAAAATATTAATATTTTTGAAAAAAATTAAAAGAAAGAAGAATATTTGATAAATTTTTGCAAAAAACTTAAGTGATCTATAAGCCATAAGTTCATCAAATTATTCATTTTTAAACTTAGTCTCTATGCAAAAACTAGTAATCATTAAAAGTAAGGATTCAAACTATATTTCTCACTTAATCTATCATTATACCCTACATCATATGCACCTTGTGATCGTGAATATTTGACTCGGAATTCTTTAACTCCAACTCTTATGCCTTATTGTTTCGATTATGGCGATATTTATCCCTTAATTTTATTAGGTTTTCTAATTCACCCATATAACGAGCCTTTAACTGGTTACTCTTATGCCGGATGGTTTTAGGGCACCAGTGAGAAAACACCATTTGGACTTAAGGACTCAATCAAATTAGGTCACAAAATTGAGGATTTTATTGGTGATGTAATCACTTTTAGGCGTGAATACTTATGCTTTATAAGGCACAACTACCCAGCTTAATTAGATAATTATATATATATATATATATATATATATATATATATATATATATATATATATATATATATATATATATATATATATATATATATATAATTATCTAATTAAGCTGGGTTGTTGTGCCTTATAAAGCATAAGTGACATAAGAGTTTTTGTTTTGAATTCTAAGTGTGTAAGTGTATAAAGTGCATATTTTATCAAGGTAAAAATCAAGACAAAATTATGTTTTCAATTTTTCTTCTTAAATCAACAAATCAAGCAAGTAATCTTATTTTGACAAAGTTTGAATAAATAATAATTATGATCCCCCTAATCCTTAAGATTATCTTAATTTTTTGTGAAAAAAGATCAAAATATTGTTTCTCACTTCAAAAAGTGTTTTCTTTTCTGTTAAATGTTAGTGCTCATTCCCCACACATATCTCATGCATTATCCCAATGTATGAATGAAATGCATAAATGCATGAAATAAAATATAAAACAGGTGATGGTACCGATACATTAGATCAAACAGACCCATTATCGTCTCATTTCTCGGCACTGATTCCAACAGTTATTTAAGTCGTTGACTATTAACCTTGAATTCATTATCGTTCTGAGGGTCACAGATCCCTACTGCACCGTGTGGAAACACGGTTCTCACAATTAATGACCCTGTCCATCTTGATTTCAACTTTTTGAAAAAAATAAAGCTTAAAAGTGTAGAGTAAGAATTTTTGATCGAGGACAAAAGTTTTTCCTATGATAAATTTATCATAAAAGACCTTAACTTTATTTTTCGTTATCTTCGCATTTTCATAGGCTTCGTTTCTCTATTCTTCAAGTTTGAAAATTTACAGTTTGCGAAGTTCGTTGGTCTTTTTAGATCAAAGTTCTATTACTTAATTACCCATAAGGCCTAGTGCTCAAGTCAACATGTAGGTGACATGACTTTTAATGACTAACATATAAGGAGACATACTTAAGATTATTTTGAAAGCGGTCATGTAGGCCTATAAGGCATCTACCAGTTTGGTTGACCAATCTTTCCGATTTTGACTCACAGTCTTCTCTAAGATAAGTTTGATTTGTTTATTAGAAACCTCTACCTGCCACTGGTTTGAGAATGATATGGTGTGGACAACTTATGTGTTATGACATATTTTCCATAAGAGCTTCAAAAGATTGGTTGTAGAAATGAGCCATTAGAGCTGATTATAACACGAGGGGTTTAGAGGCGCAAGAAAAATGTTCTCTTTCAAGAACTTGACAATAACTTTGTTGTTATTCGTTTTGCTAGGAATGGCTTTAACCCACTGGACACATAGTCCACATTAATCAAGATGTATTGGTTTCCAAATGAACAAGAAAAAAGACCCATGAAGTCAATGCACCAAACGTCAAAAAATTCTATTTCTAGAATTGGGTTGAGGGACTTCATGTTCTGTTTTGAGATCCTACCTATCATTTGACGTCTTGGGCACAATCTTGTAGAACTCGAAGGTATTTTTGAACAAAATGGGCCATTAGAACCCAATTTGTAATATTTTTTTAGTAGTCTTGTGGGGACATGCAAGATCGTGACAGAATAAAAGAACACTCTTAACTTCCTCGTCGAGGATACACCTCTGAATAATTTGGTCAGAACAATACTTAAAAAGATATGGTTCCTCTCAAAAGAAATATCAGACTTGAGATAAGAACTGGTAGACATCTTATTTTGTCCAAAAAGATGGTGTTTGGTTTATGACTAAGTAGTTTACTATGTCCGCAAACTATAGTTCCTTAAAGGTAACTAAGAGTTGTTTATTGGGAAAATTGTCATTGATTGTCAGTTCATTCAAAGGAGCATTGGGGATTCGTGAGAGATAGTCAGCGATAATATTTTCTATGCCCTTTTTATCTCGAATCTTGAGATCAAATTCTTGAAGAAGATGAAGGATCCAACGAATGAGTCAGGCTTTGACATCCTTCTTAAGCATTAAGTACCTAAGCGTAGAAATATCAGTAAAGATGGTGATTTTTGACCCAAGTAGGTATGATCAGAATTTCTCTAAGATAGACACCATAACCAAGAATTCTTTCTCGGTTGTAGTGTAGCTCAAATGAGCATCGTCAAGAGTCCTACTCGAGTAATAGATCACATGCTGCTTTGTTATCAATGTGCTATCTAAGACAGCACCAATGGCAAAATTTGAAACTTCACACATAATCTCAATCAGCTTTGACCAAACGGGGGCAGAAATGATTGATGTAGAAATAAATTCCTTCTTAAGCTTCTTCCAAACAATAAGTCATCCATTATCAAAAGTAAAGGGCATATTCTTAGATAATAGGTTGGCCAAGGGTCTAGTAATCTTGCTAAAGTTCTTAATAAACCTACGATAGAACCCAGTGTGTCCTAAGAAAGATTAGATATCCTTAACACATTTAGATTTAGGAAGCTTTGCTATAACATCTATCTTCGGTTTATCCACTTCAATCCATTTCCTAGAGATTTCATGTCCAAAAATAATTTCATGTTTACCACGAAGTGGCATTTCTCCCAATTTAGTGTCAAGATCTTTTCAGCACATTGTAGGAGGATAAGTTCGAGATAGTGAAGACATTGATCGAATAAATATCCATAGATGGAGAATTCATCCATGAAGATTTTGAGAAACCGTTCAACCATATCAGAGAATAAACTTAAAATGCAAGTTGAAATATTATGGGGGCATTACACAAGCCAAAAGGCATTCGGCGATAAGCAAAGGTGCTAAATGGATAGGTGAATGTGATCTTCTCTTGGTCTTTCAAAGCTATGGAATCTGATTGCTCTCCGATTAATCGTCCAAGAAATAGTAGTACTCGTGGCCAGCAAGTAGTTCAAACATTTGATCGATGAATGAAAGAGGAAAGTGGTCCTTACGAGTGGCAATATTCAACTTTTGATAGTCAATGTAAACCTAAATCTTAGTGGGAAGTCGTGTATGTACTAACTTTTTGTTCTCATTTTATACCACGGTGAACCAGACTTCTTTGGAACCGTGTGGACTGGGCTAGCTCATTGACTATCAGAAATGGTATAAATTGTCTCATTACCTAAAATTTCAAAATTTTGGTAGGAACAACCTCTTGTATTATAAGGTTTAACCGACGTTATGGGTCACTTTTTGGTGTCGCCTCTTCATTGAGAAGAATGCGATATTGAATTATAGCTGGACTTAATCCTTTGATGTCAGTCATGGTCCAATCACTGTCTTCCATATATTTCCTAAGAACTGACATATGGCTTTCTTCTTGCCCTGCAATCAGATGGGATGCGATGATGATTGAAAATGTCTCTTGTCCACCTAGATAGACGTACTTGAGATACTTGGGTAAGGCTGGCAATTCGAGGGAAGGGATGACTCAATGGAAGGAGAAGTCAAGTTTGTTGGCTTTAGATTCAGTGAAATTGGGATTGATGCCCAATTCACAATAGAATTGACAATCTGATCAAAGTTGAAATCCTTATAATCCAACTCGAACTTATACTCGACTTCTAATTCTAATTCCTTATTGTGCTCACTTGTTAATTTCTAAATGAGGTTCACCTCAAAAGTTTGATCATCCACATCACGGATTGTTTTCTAAGGTTGAAGACATTGACTTATTTAGTCATGTCTCCAAAGGTTAACCTCATGAATCCATTCCTATAGTTGATGATTATCTTATAATTGATGATTACATTGGCAGTAAAAAAGAACAGGCATCCTAGGATGACGAAAGTTTGAGACTTAGGATTTGACACTGGTTGGGTCTCAAGAATAGTAAAATCTATAGGGTAGATAAACTCCTCAATCCAGATAAGAATATCAGGTATTTCTCTCTTGGGAACTTTCTCTGACTAGTTAGCCAATTGGATGGTAACTGATTGTAAAATCAAAGAGTTAAGAGATTACCATGTAGCTTTGGGCTAACGGGTCGTGTCCACGAGGAGGAATGCGATGAAAGCTTTTCAGTGATTTGTTTAGAAAGCTAAGAATGATGCTAGTTTTTTAGTTGAAAAGAGAATGGAGAGAAGGAAAGTGACTTAAAGAAAAACTTAAAATTTAGAGAAGGCTTTGAAAAAGGTGAATTTTGTATAAAGCTTGAAGTGATTTATTATTTTTTTTATAAGGAAGAGAATCTGGGCTTACTATCTCACTACTCAACCATTTGTTCTTCTATTGAAATCCTAAGTGTCTCGACTTGATCATAGGCAAAACTTAAGGTTGACTTTAGAAAGTTTGAAGTAAAGCATATAATATGGTTGGAAAAGTTAACTCTTTTCTTTAAGAAACCGTCTTGAATTGAATATTAAATTATCAAGAAATTCAAGTATGAGATAAAAACAAGTTCAAGAGACGTTCTTAAAAGAAGTAGGAGTTTAAAAATCCAAACCCATGCTCATGTGCCTTCAGGAACACTTTCAAGAATAAAGACTTTAAGTTAGGCATGCAAATAATTCATTGGGTCTTTTTCATGAAAATCAAAATAGAAGAAGAATTGGAGAGAGGTACAATAGTGAGCCCAGAAAACGGAATTAGCTACTCATGGAATACGAAAAACAATTCATGTAAATGAAGCAAGATATACCGTGAAATAGAGTGGAAGAAGAGAAAGTTTGTTCCTTATATTGATGTCACTTCAATCTTCAGGTTACAAGAACTCAATTCCTCTCTCTCACTGGTATTTGATCTGAACTATGAATTACAAAACAAAGTTACAACTGTTGGTCCCGAGATGATAACAATTATGGATCTAAAATATACGTCAACACTCACACAAAGATATTAGTGTTAAACAATTAAAGCACTTGAAAATAAAGGAAGTAAATCACAGAAAATGATAACAAACACGAGTGATTTATCCTGGTTCGGTCCTCGTGACCTACATCCAGTCCTCAAGCCACCCGCTTGAGATTTTCCTTTATCCTTTAACTTTGTACACCCAAAATCAACATCTTGTATCCCACTTGACAAATCCCCTTTGCCAAATGTGTACAACTCTTCTTACAACCAAGAAGACCACAACACCTTGTACAATTTCTCTTCTACACTAAGAAGACGCTCTTGTACAATGCTTCCTTTGAGTGATTACAAACTTTCCTATAAGCCTTGATTTAGTATGTGATCGTGGACAAGGGCTATTATAGGTTGACTTTCAGAAATCTTCACTTTGGAGTAGGAATTTGGTGAAGAAACAGAAAGTGGGAACAGTTTTCAGAAGCAGAATTTTGGCAGAGTTTTTGGTCAGAAAACTATTAATTTTAATTGGTGTCTTTAACCTAAGATAACAACCCTATTTATATGTGAACTCTATGGTTAGTTAGGGTAGTTATCAGGTCTATTTTAAATATTTAAACGTTGGATAATGTTGAAGGAAACACCAGAAAACAGAAACTATCCAACAGTCAGAAACTGCCATTAGTCGACTTGAGATATGAGTTAGTCGACTAGGGTAGGCAAATTTCTCATGGTTAGTCGACTATAGAAGAGACCAAGTTGACTAGGTCATGATAAAATCAAAAGACAAGTTTCTGGAAACTGAGACTAGTTGACCAGAGGGAAGGTATAAGTCAACTACAACATCTATTAGTCGACTAAGAAGACTGTTATGTCGACTAATAATGCAAATAGAGAGTTGGTATATTTTTAGGACACAAATCTAGTCGACTACATAAAAAGGCAAGTCGACTATACTATGTATAAGTCGACTACAAAAGGGTATAAGTTGACTAATAGGCTATGATGTGTGTATGTGTTTCAAGGCTTTTAACATGCTATCAACAATTACAATACACATCATTATCAACTCTCTTTGGGAAGTGTTGATCATGTAGAACTCTTCAATAGGCTTGAGATAGAGCTCCATATGATATGGCTTCACAAATGTATCATCAAAAGTAAGTTCCAACATTCTCCCCCTTTTTGATGATGACACTTTGTGTGCATAAATGCTCCCCCTGCAGAAAATAGTTATATGTTCTCCCCCTGTAGAAAATGGGTTATAACATATATAGAAACACTACTGTTCTTCCCCTGCAACAAATATATCATAACATATATATATGATAAATATTTGAAGTATTGTTCTTATCAAACTTCTTATATGGTACCTGAAAGATAAACATTAGATGATACCAATCATAAGAGTAAAGCATTAACCTTTAGGAGACCAAACCCAATTTGAATTTGGTTTCCATCTGTTAGTATACACATAATTGCATGAATTACATATATCATGTATGTATGATGCAATATATGTATTTTTATCAACAATGCTTAAGTTTTTAGGAATCCATATAAACTTGTTCTTAATTCTTTTTGAAACAATATTAGACTTTCTTTTCACAAAAGAATTATATGGATTACTAACATATGAAGATTTTTCAAAAAATCTAAGACCATAATGATTATGTGACATCTTTTGATATGATAACAAATCATTCAACTTTTCTTTTCCTTGATTAAACTTAGTCACATTTTTCAAAATCTCTTCATATTTCATTCTGAAAACTGACATGTCTTTATCTAACACAGAAATTTTTTCATTTAAAGATATAGTTTCCTTTTAAGCAAAATATTTTCTTTTATAAAATTCTCATTATCCTTTTTCAATGATGACATCACTTTTTTAAAATCATCTTTTTGAGAATTTATAGAAGAAACTTGAGAGACATAACATGAAATTTCTTTGAAAAGTTTTTCATTTTCCTTTAATAAAATTTTATTCTTCATTTTTTCATTCTTTAGATCATTGAATAATTCATGAAATGCACCTAAAAGTTTAGTATATTGTACCTCATCTTCTTCTAGCGCCATGTAACAGTTGTTGGCATGTTCAGTGGCTTCTTCTTCGTCAGAGAAAGAGGAATCACTGTTCTCCCATGATGCTTGGTAATCTTTCTTCTTTCTGAACTTTTTGCTCTTGAATTTACCTTTGTTTTTTAGCAATGGGCAATCCTTCTTCATATGACCTGTTTTATTACAATTAAAACATTTAAACTTACCTTGCTTCAAGAATCTTCTGAATTTTCTTGAAAGCATTGCCATCTCCTCTTCATCGTTATCTGAATTGTCCATGTCTGAGGATGCATGGAAGGCAAGTTCTTTCTTCTTTGAGAGAGATTGTTGTTCATCCTTGTTTCTGTCTTTGAGTTGCACTTCATATGTCATTAGATTACCAATAAGATTTTCTAAAGACATTGTTGATAGATCATTCGCTTCTTCGATTGCAGTTGTCTTCTTCTCCCAATCTGATGTGAGTGTGATTAGTCTACGATTATGCATTATCATATCGCATTTCCCACCGATTTATGTATAAATTGTCGGTCTAAACCGTGTTTTGGTCTTGATTGCAGGTAGATCCAAAGTTCAAGGGCAAAGGGGTAATAAGAGCCTAATTAAACCTCTTTTATGGTAATTAATCCCGCATTACTTGGAGGCCAAGCCAAGGATTATCTAGAAGATTCATTAAACCTAGACTCCTGCGCATGTCAGACGAATATGCGGACGAAATTACCAGAAACCGAATATACCCTGACAATCCACGAGGCCAGAGGAATGTTCTGACAAAAACCAGGGAGCTATCTCCCTAGTATTGCCGCGGAAACGTGACAATAGCCGCGTTTCCGCGGCAAGGCAGTGGAGCCACGCGTCGATTTTCGACGCGTGGCCCCGTCTCGTCTTCCAAAGGGTTCTGAGGCCTATAAATAGCCCTGTATTCGACCAGAGCGAAAGCAGTCTTCGTTTTTAGGAGTAGGTGCAGATTTTAGGAGTAGTGTAGGTAAGTGCTCTTCATTTCTCTTGTATTTTCATTTCTTTTTAGATCATTGTAGTAGGGCTGAGTGATTCATAGAGAGAGATAGAGAGGGATTGATGTAATAGATAGTGACAGTCTATGTAAGGGTGCCTCCTTTCTCTTCCATTGTAATCTCCTTCATCTTCTACATGATTTCTTGCTGACTTTTATTCTCATGGCAATCTAACTACTAACCACTAACCATCTAACCACTTACTTGATAATCCACATGAATCGGGTAGCCCCTATTAAGGCCTTGTTCTTGCAAGAGCCATTGATGGCCAATGATGATGGGTTCTAACATCTAACTTGCTAACTTGCTAACTTGCTAACCAAGCTAACTCTCTTTTATTTTCATGCTTTCTTTTTAGTAGTGTAATGAGTGATGCTTGTGTTAGCTTGATCTTGATGCATGTTTGAATGTGATGAACCATCCATGTGCCATGCTTTGTATCGTCTCTTGAAGCCAAGGATTAATGATGGCCGAGGATCAAAATGTGAGGCAACTATCATGAAGAGGTTAGCATGGTTAGTGGAGCATTTAGTAGTTAGTAGCCATGAGTTTTCTTTTCTCTTGTTTTAGAAATCATTTTCAAAACTCTTTTCTCATTTTTCTATCTATGTTTCCACCGCCTTCTTAGTTCATCCTTGTTTCCATTTTCTTTTCTATTTGTTTTCCAAACCACTTTCTATTTTGTTTTTACATCGCCGTTTCCATCGCTATCCTCACCTACCACATTCTGGATTTCCTTTTCCTTTTCTTTTCACTTTCTTTTTCATTCTTTCAACAAAGAAGAATTGTTAACATACAACGTGAATAGAAACTGTCAATGCTTCTATTGCCTCCCTTCCCTGTGGATACGACCCGTTGAGCCAATGCTATAACGGAAGTATCGAGGGTACATTAGCACATACGAGCTTTTCATCGATTTCATAAACAAACACTTTTTCTGAGTGCTAGTTCCGCCCCGATCAAATTTTTGGCGCCGTTGCCGGGAAAGGGAATGGTTTTGTTTTCACGTTTTTGTTAACATTGTCTTCTCTGTTTTGGTGTGCAGGGCAATATTTACAGGTGCTTCATATTGCAGAACATAACTAGCTTTGTAGGGGCTCTAGAAAGTAGGGACCCAGCTTCCAAACAAAAGCCGCGCAACCGCGACATTTGCCGCGAAAACGCGGCCATTGTGTGAACATTGTTTATGTTGTTATGCTGGGATGTGTGAATTGTAATAGCTAGTGGATTTGTACTGCTATCTTTCTTTCTTTGAATGCCTATACACCATAATAAATAAAGAACTAAAATACGGTATTTGGACATTTTTAAAACGGTTTAGACATTTGCATTTAGGCACGTGTCAATTCAATTCCAAAATACTGTATTTTTGTTCTGTTGTTGTGATTTGGATGGAGATGTAAATATGGCATTGCATATAGCATAGGACAAACACGTGGGTGATTTATCGCTTTGTGTTATATTCTTGTCTATATTGCACACTTGCACGAATTGAACTTAAGGGCAAACTCCAAACAAGATAAGGTGGGAATTTACTTACCCTTCCTTAGCCCAAAAATCATCTCCCCACTCACACAACCCAAGCCCTAATAAAATTTGATAGACGTTGGCCTCTAGGGACATCTAAGTTTAGGTCAACCCTCCTATTGGCTTGGTTTTGATTTTTCTTTTCTTTTTGTTTGTTGTTTGATTTTTCTTTTTGTTTGTAATTGTTTGTGAAATGGCATTCAATAATAACAATTCTTTCAATCCGAATATGAATCCATATTTCACACCAACCCCATTTGGTTCGGATAATTCCAACCCGGCGTTTTATAATATGCATCAACCAAATACACCGGATTGGCCTTATCCGAATCAATACAACCCATACCCACATTCTTATGACTATAATTTCCAAAATAATTTCAACTCGTCACAAAGTCAATGGGGATTCACTTCCCCCGAGTTTAATTATCAACCTCCTTGTCCACAATATCCACCTTGTCCACAATTTACACAATGTTCATTCCCCGATTTTGCTTCCTATACTCCTTTTTCTGAACCACCAATTGAAGAAAAATCTGAGTTCGAAAAGAGAGTAGAAGCCAATTTACAAAAGGCCGAGCAACAACTTCAGAAAACATTGGCCTCTCTAAAACATATTCAAGAGTCTTACTCAGTTCCATCTCCTCATAATGAACAACCATCTGTCTTGGAAACGAGTAAAGAATTCTTGTGTGAGTCTAAGTTTCAATCTCAATACATTTTTGACTCACATTCTTCACAAAATTTCCAAAACCAAGATTCTTATACTCCTATTCTAGAGCAACCACTTGGAGATACATCATATCTAGATAAGAGTATAGATATCTTACAGGAGTCTATGTTACAATATCAAAAATCATCTGCCGAGTCTGTTAATAGGTTGGAAGAACAATTGAGTCAATTGGTTAACATTTATTGGAATGAGGAAACTCTATCTTATCAACCTTTGACCAATTCAGCTATGCCAAACTCTATTGATCTGACCTAAGACTCTTGTTATTTTGGAAATCAAGATTCAATTTCAGCACACCCGTCTGAACTTGTTCAAACTTTAAATGTTAAAGATCCCATTGACATTTTGGCAAGTTATCCTTTTCCTGAAATTGAACTTGAGCATGAATATGATCATGAACCTCAAATTAGTGATTCAATTCTACTTCCTGATTCAATTATGACTCCGGTATCTTCACCAGAATTTAGTCCTTTTTCCGAGTCAGTATTGAATCCTGTACCAATCCATTGTGAAATTGAATCACCAATCTCTTATGATGATCATATTGAACTTGACCAATTCCATACTTTTGAAAGTCCCATTGATAAATTGGCAAGTTCTCATTTTTGTGAAATTGAACTCAATGAGGAATGTGACTTTGATCCTCAAACTTGTGATCCAGTTCAAATTCCTGAATCATTATTGACTCCTGTTATATTACCCAATTTGAGTAACATTTTAGAGTCAATTTTGATTCCCATACCTGTCATTCCTGAACTTGAATCACCAATCTTAGAAAGTCACATTCCATCATGGGGAAATGATTGTGGACTTGAGTTTCAACTTCTTGATTTGGACCCATTTCCTGAACCGATATCGACTCCCGAACCTTTACTTGACTTGAGTCATTTTTCTGAGTCGATATTAGTTCCTATATTTCCTGAGTCCAAATCAATCATTCCATTCTGGGACAAAGCTGTTGATAAATTTCACTCCGAAATTATTTTGAAAATTTGGAAATTAGATGGGGTAAATTTTTTAATAAAAATCATAAATACATACATCTTTTTAGTGGGTTGTATCATGGAGGTCTCTGGTGGGTTCCTCCGGACTCCACGCAAGAATGATTGGGTCGCATTTCGTGGACCAATCAGACCGCCACCGGAACCACCACCTTGAGGTAATTTTTTCCTTCCCTCTCTATTTGTTTCATGCATACATATATCACGATGCATTGAGGACAATGCATGAGATAAGTGTGGGGGATGGTTTACTAACTTAGAGTTTTTTTTAGATTTTCTTTCTTTTACACTTCTTTTAGGATACTTTTAGAAATCTTCTCTTTTGTATAGGAATTTTCTCTTTCTTTAAAAACTTTTTGAAATAAGAGACAAAGTTTTGATCTATTTTTAAGAAAATTAAGATGATCTTAAAATTAAGAAAGCCTTAATTATGACATCTTAAACCTAGCCAAAATAATGGATCTTGTTTAAAATTATAGGCTAAGTAAGATAAATTGGGGAGATAATTTTATCTTGAATTTTTTTGCCTTAGATAGTATGCACATCGCACTTAATCCAGAATGTGGTAGGTGAGGAGAGCGATGAAAACGGCGATGTAAAAACAAAATAGAAAGTGGTTTGGAAAACAAACAGAAAAGAAAATGGAAACAAGGATGAACTAAGAAGGCGGTGGAAACATAGATAGAAAAATGAGAAAAGAGTTTTGAAAATGATTTCTAAAACAAGAGAAAATAAAACTCATGGCTACTAACTACTAAATGCTCCACTAACCATGCTAACCTCTTCATGATAGTTGCCTTACATTTTGATCCTCGGCCATCATTAATCCTTGGCTTCAAGAGACGATACAAAGCATGGCACATGGATAGTTCATCACATTCAAACATGCATCAAGATCAAGGTAACACAAGCATCACTCATTACACTACTAAAAAGAAAGCATGAAATAAAAGAGAGTTAGCTTGGTTAGCAAGTTAGCAAGTTAGATGTTAGAACCCATCATCATTGGCCATCAATGGCTCTTGCAAGAACAAGGCCTTAATAGAGGGCTACCCGATTCATGTGGATTATCAACTAAGTGGTTAGATGGTTAGTGGTTTGCCATGAGAATAAAAGTTAGCAAGAAATCATGTAGAAGATGAAGGAGATTACAATGGAAGAGAAAGGAGGCACATTTACATAGACTGTCAACTATCTATTACATCAATCCCTCTCTATCTCTCTCTCTATGAATCACTCTGCCCTACTACAATGATCTAAAAAGAAATGAAAATACAAGAGAAATGAAGAGCACCTACCTACACTACTCCTAAAATCTGCTCCTACTCCTAAAAACGAAGACTGCTTTCGCTCTGGTCGAATACAGGGCTATTTATAGGCCTCAGAAGCCTCTGGAAGACGAGACGGGGCCACGCGTCGAAAATCGACGCGTGGCTCCACTGCCTTGCCGCGGAAACGCGGCTATTGTCACGTTTCCGCGGCAATACTAGGGAGATAGCTCCCTGGTTTTTGTCAGAACATTCCTCTGGCCTCGTGGATTGTCAGGGTATATTCGGTTTCTGGTAATTTCGTCCGCATATTCGTCTGACATGCGCAGGAGTCTAGGTTTAATGAATCTTCTAGATAATCCTTGGCTTGGCCTCCAAGTAATGCGGGATTAATTACCATAAAAGAGGTTTAATTAGGCTCTTATTACCCTTTGCCCTTGAACTTTGGATCTACCTGCAATCAAGACCAAAACACGGTTTAGACCGACAATTTATACATAAATCGGTGGGAAATGCGATATGATAATGCATAATCGTAGATTAATCACACCCCCACACTTATCTTTTGCTCGTCCCGAGCAAAATAAGAAAATAAACTATACTACAAATGTTATCACACTACTTTCGCAGGTGACGCGATTGCACTGAGCGTGTGCAACAAGCCGTTAAACCTCTAGGTTACCCCTAGAGGAGGAGTGTTGTCTCCTGAGGGTTTTCAGCGGATTGCACCCACAAAATCCATAAAGAAAGAAGACAAATGTTAGTATTTTGAAAACACATTTGAAAGAGAGACATGTTTCGAACTATTTTTGCAAAAATATAAGTGATCTAAGGTCATAAGTCCACCAAAAATCATTCTTTCTTAAACTTAGTCCTATGCAAGATCTTGTCTTAATTAAGGTAAGAATTCAAAATTGGATTGAATATTTATCTCTCATAAAAACCTAGATAATATGCACATTGTGATAGTGAAGTTTTCTGGGATTTCACTCTAACCATTAGACATTTATTTATATATATTTTTGTTTTTCTTTTTCTTCTTTTTTTTTCTTTTTTTCTTCCCTTAGTTTCTTAGGCTTTCTAGTTCACCCATGTAGCGAGCCTATAACCGATGACTCCCAAACTAGACGGTCTTAGGGCACCAGATGAGAAAACATCCCTCGGGTTAAAGGACTCGAGTAAACAAGCCACAAAACTAAGGGGGATTATTTGATTCTTTTGACCACCGTTAGGCGTGAATAATCATGCTTCTTGAGGCATAGTTATCCAGCTTAATAAGTGATGTTTTTTTTCTTTTTATTTACTTTATGGCATTTTAGGTCTTTGTTTCCATCCCAAAAATTGTTTCCTTTTCTTTTCACTTTCTTTTCATTCTTTCAACAAAGAAGAATTGCTAACATACAACGTGAATAGAAACTGTCAATGCTTCTATCGCCTCCCTTCCCTGTGGATACGACCCGTTGAGCCAATGCTATAACGGAAGTATCGAGGGTACATTAGCACATACGAGCTTTTCATCGATTTCATAAGCAAACACTTTTTTTGAGTGCTAGTTCCGCCCCGATCAGAGTGCACTAAGGATCTTGCGAACTTTTTCGACTTGGGTGTATTCCTTTCCAAGGGATGCTAAGGAATTGGTTATGTCAGTGAATCTTGTAACCATTTCTGAGATGGTTTCATTCTCCTTCATTTTGAATAGTTCAAACCTGTGGACAAGAACAGAAATTTTAGATTCCTTAACCTTATTTGTTCCTTCATGTGTTACCTGAAGAGTGTGCCATATTTGATTTGCAGAAGTGACTGTTAACACAAGGTTGAATTTTTCTTTAGTTAAGGCACAGAATAAAGCATTCATCGCTTTGGCGTCAAGGTTCGCATTCTTCTTTTGATCATCAGTCCAAGCGTTGTAGGTGGTTGTCGGTTTGGTGTACGGTGCTTCTACAATTTTTCAAAGTTCGTAGTTGAGTAATTGCAAGTAGATCTTCATTCTACACTTTCAGTAGTTGTAGTTGGATCCGTCAAATAGCGGTGGACGTTGTATAGAATGTCCTTCTTTGAATTGTGACGAAGGGAACTCCGTTGCCATCCTTTTATGTTGTTGACTGGGTATGCAGGCTTGTATGCTGGGCCGGGTTAGGAAACCAATTGTTGAACCCACTCTGATACAATTGTTGGTCCCGAGATGATGACAATTGTGGATCTAAAATACACGTCAACACTCACACAAAGATATTAGCGTTAAATAATTAAAGCACTTGCAAATAAAGGAAATAAATTACAGAAAATGATAACAAACGCAAACACGAGTGATTTATCCTGGTTTGATCCTCGTGACCTACATCCAGTCCCCAAGCCACCCGCTTGAGATTTTCCTTTATCCTTTGACTTTGTACACCCAAAATCAACACCTTGTATCCCACTTGACAAATCCCCTTTACCAAATGTACACAACTCTTCTTACAACCAAGAAGACCACAACACCTTGTACAACTTCTCTTCTACACCAAGAAGGCGCTCTTATACACTGCTTCCTTTAAGTGATTACAAACTTTCCTATAAGCCTTGATTCAGTGTGGGATCGTGGACAAGGACTATTATAGGTTGACTTTCAGAAATCTTCACTTTGGAGTAGGAATTTGGTGAAGAAACAGAAAGTGGGAACAGTTTTCAGAGAAACAGAATTTTGGCAGAATTTTTGGTCAGAAAACTATTGATTTTAATTGGTGTCTTTAACCTAAGATAACAACTCTATTTATAGCTGAACTCTATGGTTAGTTAGGGTAGTTATCAGGTCCATTTTGAATATTTAAACGTTGAATAACGTTGAAGGAAACACCAGAAAACAGAAACTGTCCAACAGTCAGAAACTGCCATTAGTCGACTTGAGATATGAGTTAGTCGACTAGGGTAGACAAATTTCTCAAGGTTAGTCGACTATGGAAGAGACCAAGTCGACTAGGTCATGATAAAATCAAAAGACAAGTTTTTGGATACTGAAACTAGTCGACCAGAGGGAAGGTATAAGTCGACTACAACATCTATTAGTCAACTAGGAAGACTGTTAAGTCGACTAATAATGCAAACAGAGAGTTGGTATATTTCAGGACACAAATCTAGTCGACTACATAAAAAGTCAAGTCGACTATAATATGTATAAGTCGACTACAAAAGGGTATAAGTCGACAAATAGGCTATGATGTGTGTGTGTTTCAAGACTTTTAACATGCTATCAATAATTACAATACACATCATTATCAACTCTCTTTGGGAAGTCTTGATTATGTAGAACTCTTGAATAGGCTTGAGATAGAGCTCCATATGATATGGATTCACAAATGTATCATCAAAAGTAAGTTCCAACATTCTCCCCCTTATTGATGATGACACTTTGTGTGCACAAATGCTCCCCCTGTAGAAAATAAGTTATATGTTCTCTCCCTACAGAAAATGGGTTATAACAGATATAGAAACACTTGTGTTCTCCCCCTGCAACAAATATATCATTACATGTATATATATGATAAATATTTGAAGTATTATTCTTATCAAACTTCTTATATGGTACCTGAAAGATAAACATTAGATGGTACCAATCATAAGAGTAAAGCATTAACCTTTAGGAGACCAAACCCAATTTGAATTTGGTTTCCATCTGTTAGTATACACATAATTGCATGAATTACATATATCATGTATGTATGATGCAATATAAGTATTTTTATCAACCATTCTTAAGTTTTTAGGAATCCATATGAACTTGTTCTTAATTATTTTGAAATAATGTCAGTATTTCTTTTCACAAAAGAATTATATAGATTACTAACATATGTAGATTTTTCAAAAAATCCAAGACCATAATGATTATGTAACATCTTTTGATATGATAACAAATCATTTAACTTTTCTTTTTCTTGATTAAATTTAGTCACATTTTTCAAAATCTCTTCATACTTCATTTTGAAAATTGACATGTCATTATCTAAAATAGAAATTCTTTCATTTAAAGACATAGTTTCTCTTTTCAATAAAACATTATTTTGTAATAAATTCTCATTATCTTTTTTTAATGATGATATCACTTTTTCAAAATCATCTTTTTGAGAATTTATTAAAGAAATTTGAGAAGCATAACAAGAATTTTCTTTGTTAAGTTTTTCATTTCTTTTGACAAAACTTTATTCTTTATCTTTTCATTCTTAAGATCATTGTATAATTCATGGAATGCATCTAAAAGTTCAGTATATTGTACCTCATCTTCTTCTAGCACCATGTAACAGATGTTGGCATGTTCAGTGGCTTCTTCTTCGTCAGAGGAAGAGGAATCACTATTTTCCCATGAAGCTTGGTAGTCTTTCTTCTTTCTGAACTTTTTGCTCTTGAATTTACCTTTGTTTTTTAGCAATAGGCAATTCTTCCTCATATGACCTGTTTTATTACAATTAAAACATTAAACTTACCTTACTTTAAGAACTTTCTGAATTTTCTTGAAAGTATTGCCATCTCCTCTTCATCATTATCTGAATTGTCCGTGTCTGAGGATGCATGGAAGGCAAGTTCTTTCTTCTTTGAGAGGATTGTTGTTCATTCTTCTTTCTGTCTTCGAGTTGCACTTCATATGCCATTTGAAAAATCACCTAGAGGGGGGGTGAATAGGTGATTGTGCTAATCTAATGAACTCAATGCGGAATTTAAAAACTTAATGCAATACACTCAAGTGCAATCAACAAGTGATGCACACACAACCAAGCCAAGCAATTATGAATGCACAATATGAATAGTTGCAAGGCACAAAGTAAAGAGAGAGATAGAGAGAGAGAGTCAATGGATCAAGCGCAAACAACAAGATATGTTTCGAGGTTCGAGCACCCAGCTCTACATCCCCGCCTTCGACACACGAAGGATTTCTAATCCACTAGCTAGTCCACAAAGAACTCTCACAAGGAGTACCCAACTCCTCTCTTTACAACCACAACCTCCTCCTTGAGGCAAGCTCCAATCCAACAAAACAATCACCTCACAACTTGAGGGATTAGCACAAAGCAAACACAAGGATCACCTCACAACTTTGAGGGATACAACCCAA
Organism: Agave tequilana; assembly: GCA_038442645.1. Taxonomy (NCBI): domain Eukaryota; kingdom Viridiplantae; phylum Streptophyta; class Magnoliopsida; order Asparagales; family Asparagaceae; genus Agave; species Agave tequilana. The sequence continues at coordinate 112,837 of JAVJIF010007800.1, read as the reverse complement.
AGGCACAAAGCAAGAAAAGATTGGGTTTACAACTTGGTGGTCAAAACAATAACCACAAACAATTTCTTTCTCCCACACAAAGATCCTATAGAATAAGAAAGTAGATGTTGCTCAAGTGTGGAGAAAACCAATGGAATGGAAATCAAAATCACAAAGAAAATCCTTGGGAAAACTGAAACCAAGATATAGAAGATGAATCAAAACTCTTTTTCCCAAAAACCCTTTTCTTTGATATTCTAAACCCTAGCAAAAAACACCAAATAGATTGTTCAATTTGAATTCAAAAACTTCTTTTGATTGCTGTGAAAACACCAGAGAGTAAGGAAAAATTCGCACAAAAAATCTTAGAGAAACAAGCTATGAATGGGGTATTTATAGACCCCAGAAAAATATAGCCGTCAGCAGCAGAAAATGCCAAAAATGAACTGCCGGTCGACCGCTCCGGTCGACCGTCCAACGGTCAAATTCTGCCCGTTGCCAGCTACCGGTCGACCGCCCGGTCGACCCAAACAAACAGAGAGCTCTGCTCTCAGACCCGGTCGACCCTTACGGTCGACCGTCCCTGTGTCTACCAAATGTGCACAGATCTGTGCACGTCGGTCGACCGACCCGGTCGACCGACTTCATCCCAAGTCGACTTGGTCAGAAGACTAGTCGACTGGTTGAAGCCTGGAATAGAAAACTGGGTCAAAAAAAAGTTTAAAAATATTTTGAAAAATCTTTTAACACTCCTAAAAATCACCAAAAATAGTTTTATCATTTTACATTGATATATAAACATGTGGTAAAAAGTTTAGCTCAAATATCAATCAATATGAACTATTTTTGTGTCTTATCATTTTTACCAGAAACCAAAAACTGTATTTTCTAAAACTTGGATTTTGAATAGAAAATACGTTTTGTCCAAAACTCTTCCAAATACAAAAACATGATATTTAAACACTTTGAAGCATGATGCATATGGATAGAAATCCAATACACATGAAACATATATATATCATAGTTTTTTACTTTAATTCTTAAAATAAGTTTTGTCAAAAATACCAAAACATAAAACACATGAATAAGTAAGTCAAAACTAAGTTTGTCTAGGAAATTAAGCATGCATGTACATAGAACAAATCTAATATACATTAAACTATGTAAACTTGTTTTGATCTATCTATTCATGAAAACCAAGATCGGTTAAACCTAAAACCGAAAAACCGAAAACCAATATTCAAAACATGAAACGTGTGTGTTGTGAACTTGAGCATATCATACTATTCTAATCTTTACACATGGATCTAAGCACAAAACTAAACTATGGTACCGAAGTCTTCTTGTAGAGCGCAATCTCCAAGCCGACTCGATCCAAAAACTCCTTGATCCACGAGCGAGTGCTATATATGATCTTCGACGCTCGGGCTCTTGAATCAACATGTGAAAGCTTCCAAATCATCTTGTTGAAGCTAATCACCTACTAATAACTTGATTAATGATCTGAAACTAAAATCACAAGATTATTAGTACACATAACTACATGAGTTAATCATCATCAAAACTAGGGTGGAAGGCCTTTGGGCCAACAATCTCCCCCTTTTTAATGATGACAAAACTCATGGAGTTATATATGCATGGATTAAAGTTAAGCTTTAAAGAAGCTTCCCCTTAACTCATGCATAACCAAATAAACAATAAATAATATGCAATAAAGGCTCTTAAACATGAATGCATATAAATGCATAAACAATAAAGGGTTCTAGATACCAATGAAATGTTTAAAAACAAAACATGCTCTAGATACCAATTACAAAGCATGCTCTAGATATCAATTAAAATTAAACTAAATTAAACTTAATATATACAAAACATAAACATGCATATATAAACCAAAATACTTCTCCCCTTTTTGTCAATCATCAACAAAGGGGTAAACAATCAAAACAAAACAAGCTCTTCTCACCCTTTTTAATACAAAGAAACAACCTTCGATGAGGGGTAAAAACAAAACCAAATCAATAAATCTTTCTCCCCTTTTTTTGTTCGAAATAAAAGGTTGAAAACAAGAAAAACAATATTATCCCCCTTTTTGTCTAAAACAAAAACAAAGTCAATTAGGGGTGACAATCAGTTAAGGTACCAATTGAAAATATGTCAAAGAATAGCATCTTGATACCAATTGAAAGGAAACAAAAAAAAAAAAATATTGATATCAATTTTAAGCAAATCACATGAAAATCTTGATACCAATTGAAATTGAACATAATAAATTTTGAATGTCTAAACAAAAATTTTGATACCAATTGTAAATATCTTTCATTTTGAACATATGATACCAAATTTAAATTTTCAATCATAAAGTAAAGGAGTGGGAATCAAATAACAATTGAAAGACAAAATTAAATTTTCCCCCTTTATGAAATACCAACTAAAACAATGCATAGGCTTGATACCAATTTAAAAGTAATCAATTGAAACAAAATTGAAGCTCAAGCTTAGCATAAGCACAAACATATATATGTATGGAAAATAGATACTAATAGAAATTGATATTCTTGGAATAGAAAGCATACATACATACAAACATATATGAGTATACAAGAAGGGTCAAGATTAATACCAATTGAAAGAATTCAATGATACCAATTGAAATAACAATAATGTCGAATGTATATCTCATATTACTACCTCCCAATCATGGTTCAAGTTTTAAATGATTTTCATTTTAAAGCATACATGAACATGATCTCCCATCCATCCTCCCATGGAAGGTAGGGTTTTCAAAAATAGATTTGAAAATGTAGTATGTTTGAAAATCTCTACCATAGTGAAGAATGCGAACTAGTTATAGGAAAAACTTTTAAAACTAGTACGAAATCCTTCAAGTAAGGAATAAAACAAAATTGTTTTTCATGAAACACATGTAAATCACATGATCACTAAACACTCAATATCCATAAAGTTCATATCATAGTCGCATGAAAGCAAATCATGAGTAAACTAATAAAGTGAGTGAACAAGTGTTATGTGACACATATAATCATGAAAATATTCAATTTAACTCATGTGAAATTCCTTAAAAAAACATAAAGACATGAGAAACTAGATTTTCATTATAAATTGAAATTACCTAAAAACATGAAAATCATCAAAACAATTTAAACTTCAAGGCATATGTATGTCATGTACAAACTAAAGTATACATACATATCCTAAACATAATGAGTCCACAAAAGTATATGCATGAAGACACGTGGCTCAAGGATGTACATGTATAATCAATAGTTTGGATAAGATAGTCATATACATGAAGTTAAAACACATGATCAAAGAAACATATTCAAAATGAGGAATACAAGTTAGAATGCATGAATCATCAAAACTAGACTATACTAGCACATTTAATGGGTACAAACAAACATCCAAGCACAAACATATATAAAGATTTATTTGTGTCCCACTACATGTACAAGTATAAATTCTAGTCTTAATGAAAACTAACATCTAAACAAGTAGTCAAATCATTAAGCATAAAACGGGATATAAATCAACATGAAAATCATAAACATGATCATTATGTAAATCCACATGCTATTAGAATCAAGATATACATAATAGTCTATAAGCATCAAAACATGTGGCAAAAACAGAAATCATAAAACACATCACCATTATTTAGATATTACAACACATGTTAATTATCAAAACATGAATCATTAAAACAAAATCATACAATCATAAACATCCAAATGGTCATAATGCATATGCATGTGCATTAGATCTAGGACATACATGTTAGTTTAAACAAGGTGAGAACACTAAATATAGATCCATATAAAACATGGGTGTCTCAAGTAACTAAACATGTATAACACTAATCTAATCAACATGACATAAGCATAATGAACAATAAAACAAGACATGCTATGAATAGATAAACATGAAAAGCATGCAAATAAAAATGGGAGTTAGAGAATGATACCAAAACCGATGAAAGTGCATCTCTAGTTCTCCAAACCACGGTGGTTCTCCCACCAAATCCCCTTGAGAGTGAAGCATCCAAATGATTCTCTTTTAAGCTTAGAACGCATCCACCTCAAGGCACCAATACTCTCACGTGATGCGAGAGCTCCCACCTACATCAAAAGTCAAGGAGGTAATTTTTGGTACCCATTTTCTTTTGGGTCCATAGGGGTTAGTATCTTTCCTAACCAAACAAGATTATTTGCTAAATTTTCAATATGTAAACGATCATAACAAAATCTAGCAAGATGGCCTTTTCGATCACAATGTGTACATGTGTACACATGAGCATACATGTAATGGTGGTGATCGTGGGAAGCATGTGTATGCCGTGGAGGGTGTACATGTAAAGATGGACCTTGTTTCTTACGAACCAAGGTTTCCAAGCGTGAATGATTCAATGTGCATTGGCTCAAAGTGGAGCCCAAACATTCAACACTTTTCTTCAAAATATTTATATCATTTTCAATAGTGGAAGATAAAGTGGAGCATGCAATAGGTGTGCAAGAAGAAGAAACTATACTAGCATGGCACACATGAGAATCAATATCAATTTTCAAAGATTCATTTTTCTTTAAAACCAAATCCAATTTTTTAGTTATGAAATCAATTTCGTTTTTTAAAACAAGGTTATCTTTTAAAACAAAATCCAATTTAGAAGATAAAACCTTATTGTTTTTCACAACATCATCACAATCATTTTTGCTTTTCAAAAATTCATTTTCCTTTAAAGCAAGTTCAAGTTGAGATTTAAGCGAGTCACGTTCACTTGCAATCTCTTCCTTTTCTTGCAAAATCAATTCAAAATTAGAACACAAATCCTTTAATTCATTTTTCAAAACAAGGCTGTCCTCTTTCAAAAGATTATGTTTTTCCAAGAAATTTTCAAGCTTTTGAGCAAGTTCCAAATTTAAAGATTGAACTTCTAAACATCCATAGCAATAGGGACTAGAGCTATCATCTAATTGAGTGTCCGATTGTACCTTAAGGGAGTTTTTCCCTTGGACCATGAGGCAATGCTCTTCGGACTTTTCTCTCTTAGATCTCCTCATCTTGTTGATAATCCTTGGAAGCTCGGGAGACGTCAATAAGCTCCAAACTGCAAAAGCCGAGTCATAACGATCAAACACGGTAAAAGATGTTCACTAAGAGATGCTCTAAGTGCTCTAAGTGCTAATGCATTAGCCTTTTTATGTTTGCTACTATTAGGGAATGATTCTTGAGTAGAGGCTTGATAAACTAGATGTCCTAAGCTTTTTAAATGTCTACTCATATTGGCCTTCCAAGCATCAAGTCTAATATGGTCAAACATAGGAGGGCTATCCATGAGAGCAAACTAAATGAGTGCAAATGAACAATGTAAATGAAGATTAGCAACCAAGATCTCACTCCTAGGTGGTTAAACCTAAATATCAGGAGCGGAGGCTCTGATACCAATTGAAAAGTCACCTAGAGGGGGGGTGAATAGGTGATTGTGCTAATCTAATGAACTCAATGCGGAATTTAAAAACTTAATGCAATACACTCAAGTGCAATCAACAAGTGATGCACACACAACCAAGCCAAGCAATTATGAATGCACAATATGAATAGTTGCAAGGCACAAAGTAAAGAGAGAGAGTCAATGGAACAAGCGCAAACAACAAGATATGTTTCGAGGTTTGAGCACCCAGCTCTACATCCCCGCCTTCGACACACGAAGGATTTCTAATCCACTAGCTAGTCCACAAAGAACTCTAACAAGGAGTACCCAACTCCTCTTTTTACAACCACAACCTCCTCCTTGAGGCAAGCTCCAATCCAAGAAAACAATCACCTCACAACTTGAGGGATTAGCACAAAGCAAACACAAGGATCACCTCACAACTTTGAGGGATACAACCCAAAGGCACAAAGCCAAGAAAAGATTGGGTTTACAACTTGGTGGTCAAAACAACAACCACAAACAATTTCTTTCTCCCACACAAAGATCCTATAGAATAAGAAAGTAGATGTTGCTCAAGTGTGGAGAAAACCAATGGAATGAAAATCAAAATCACAAAGAAAATCCTCGGAAAAACTGAAACCAAGATATAGAAGATGAATCAAAACTCTTTTTTCCAAAAACCCTTTTCTTTAATATTCAAACCCTAGCAAAAACACCAAATAGATTGTTCAATTTGAATCAAAAACTTCTTTTGATTGCTGTGAAAACACCAGAGAGTAAGGAAAAATTCGCACAAAAAATCTTAAAGAAAACAGGCTATGAATGGGGTATTTATAGACCCTAGAAAAATATAGCCGTTAGCAGCAGAAAATGCCAAAAATGAACTGCCGGTCGACCGCTCCGGTCGACCGTCCAATGGTCAAATTCTGCCCGTTGCCAGCTACCGGTCGACCGCCCGGTCGACCCAAACAAACAGAGAGCTCTGCTCTCAGACCCGGTCGACCCTTACGGTCGACCGTCCCTGTGTCTGCCAAACGTGCACAGATCTGTGCACGTCGGTCGACCGACCCGGTCGACCGACCCGGTCGACCGACTTCATCCCAAGTCAACTTGGTCAGAAGACTAGTCGACTGGTTGAAGCCTGGAACAGAAAACTGGGTAAAAAAAAACAGTTTAAAAATATTTTGAAAAATCTTTTAACACTCCTAAAAATCACAAAAAATAGTTTTATCATTTTGCATTGATATATAAACATGTGGTAAAAAGTTTAGCTCAAATATCAATCAATATGAACTATTTTTGTGTCTTATCATTTTTACCAAAAATCAAAAACTGTATTTTCTAAAACTTGAATTTTGAATAGAAAATACATTTTGTCCAAAACTCTTCCAAATACAAAAACATGATATTTAAACACTTTGAAGCATGATGCATATGGATAGAAATCCAATACACATGAAACACATATATATATATATATATATATATATATATATATATATATATATATATATATATATATATATATATATATATATATATATATATATATATATATCATAGTTTTTACTTTAATTCCTAAAATAAGTTTTGTCAAAAATACCAAAACATAAAACACATGAATAAGTAAGTCAAACTAAGTTTGTCTAGAAAATTAAGCATGCATGTACATAGAACAAATCTAATATACATTAAACCATGTAAACTTGTTTTGATCTATCTATTCATGAAAACCAAGATCGGTTAAACCTAAAACCGAAAAATCGAAAACCAATATTCAAAATATGAAACGTGCGTGTTGTGAACTTGAGCATATCATACTATTCTAATCTTTACACATGGATCTAAACACAAACTAAACTATGGTACTGAAGTCTTCTTGTAGAGCGCAATCTCCAAGTCGACTCGATCCAAAAACTCCTTGATCCACGAGCGAGTGCTATATATGAGCTTCGACGGTCGAGCTCTTGAATCAACATGTGAAAGCTTCCAAATCATCTGTTGAAGCTAATCACCTACTAAAAACTTGATTAATGATCTGAAACTAAAATCACAAGATTATTAGTACACATAACTACATGAGTTAATCATCATCAAAACTAGGATGGAAGGCCTTTGGGCCAACATAGATTACCAATAAGGTTTTCTAATGACATTGTTGAGAGGTCATTCGCTTCTTCTGTTGCAGTTGTCCTCTTCTCCCAATCTGATGTGAGCGCACGAAGGATCTTGCGAACTTTTACGACTTGGGTGTATTCCTTTCCAAGGGATGCTAAGGAATTTGTTATGTCAGTGAACCTTGTTATCATTTCTGAAATTGTTTCGTTCTCCATCATTTTGAAGAGTTCGAACCTGTGAACAAGAATAGAAATTTTAGACTCTTTAACCTTATTTGTACCTTCATGTGTTACCTGTAGTATGTGCCATATTTGATTTGCAGATGTAGCTGTTGACACACAGTTGAATTCTTCTTTAGTTAAGGCACAGAATAAAGCATTCATTGCTTTGGCATTAGGGTCGCATTCTTCTTTTGATCATCACTCCAAGCGCTATAATTGGTAGTCGGTTTGGTGTATGCTGCTTCTACTATATTCCATAATTCGTAGTTGATCGATTGCAAGTAGATCTTCATTCTACACTTCCAATAGTTGTAGTTCAATCCATCGAAAAGCGGTGGACGTTGTGTAGAATGTACTTTGATTGGTCACTAATGTTGCATATTTAATGTCACATTCCATACTTATTTTAGAATAAAAGCCTGCATTGTCCTAATTATTTGTTTAATTTATTTGCAGGCCCAATCCTTAAGGAGATGAAGAGAAATGAGCCCAAAAGCCCACCAGAATTCTGAATTAAATCAGAGTTAATTCGTACACATAAAATCAGGGCAAAATCAAGAGGTTGAACTGGTTGACAAGAATCCTCTCAGAATCGATCGGTTAAAGCCAAGAATCCAGCCATTTCCTCAGAATCCGGAGCTCAAACGAAGAAACCAACAAAGGATAAAGTCAGAAGAAACTCCCAGGATGACCCACCAACAGGGTGTGGCCATCTGGCCACACCCTGGCCGCGGAAACGCGGCTTGGGCCGCGTTTTCGCGGCAATCTTGGGGAGTTAGGGGGAGCGTTTGCTCCCCGACCTCCCCGGGATCTTGGTTGTTGGGTTTTGGCCTATAAAAAGGCATTTTCTGTGCTGAAAGTGGAGGTGAATGCAGATTAGGATTTTAGACTAGTTTTTCCATTTCTTAGCTTAGGTCTTTGTTTTTCTTTTTCATGTAATTTAGTTTTTATTTATGTAATTCTGAGGAGATCAACTTTCATCGAAGAACAAGACTGAAGCTTGAGCTAAAAGTGACAATTGGTGTAAGGTTTCATTTCTTTTCTTCGATCGTTATGTAATCAAATCAATGCTATTTCCTTGTATGTTCTTTTTAGTTCTCTTCTTCTTTCCTATTTTACCTTTCTTTTTGGTACAAATGTCTTCCAAGTGAGTCCAAAAGCATCGAAAGAGCCTTGCCTTTGCGAGTGCCATCGATAGCTCATGACGATGGAATTGTGAGTCTCTCTGTATCATTTCATGCTTGCGTATCTTGATGATGTAATGTGGAAGAGACCAACACTCGACTCTTATGGGCTATGCGCTGATTGCCTCCAATTCAAGGTAACATTGAAGCCAAGAACTCAAGGTAAGCTTTTGGTGAAAAGAAGGTAAATATTTGTTTTCTTTTCTTTTTCATTTCTGTAAATTAAATCACCACTTCTTCCAACTCTATCATCTCCACTTCATTGTACTTAGTCGCTTTTCATCGTTTTCTGATTTTCCACCTTCTTTATCTTCCATTTTCTTTAACTTTTAGATAACTTTCTTTTTCCTTTTCTTAACTTAAAAACAGAGAAGAATCTTCGCTTTTCTTCTTAACGATTTCAATAAAGAACTGTAACGCTTCCATCGCAAACCCTCCTTGTGGATCACGACCCGCATAGCCACTTGCTATAGCGAAAGAATTGAGCACTTGCACATTCTCTTTTTAAGTTCTATAATCTCGTATTTTTTGTGCAGGTTTAGTCTCAATCAAATTTTGGCGCCGTTGCCGGGGAGGGCAAAACGGTTTTTATTGAAATCTGAACTTTTATTGAAAATTTTTTAGTTTTAAACGAATTTTCTTCTCTGTTGCAGGTTACAGGGCAAACAAAGCAGGAAAATAAGTTTGCAGTGACATACAAGTGGTATTGGGCCTCTGCTCTAGAAAGTAGAGACCCATTGCCCTCTGAATTGCCGCGTTTCCACGGCAAAAGCCGCGGATCCGCGGCAATAAAAAGCTGACTACTAACAGGTTTTTGCAGGGCTGCTAGCTTTGCAAATTCTAGTTTGCTGCAATTATTTATTTCTTATATGCCATCACAAAACCTGCTAATAATCAACAGTAAAAAGTTTGTTGAAAAGATAAAAAAATTGATTAGACATTTGCATTTTAGGCACGTGTCTTTTTAATTCCTTTATTTTTTACTGTTGAAGAGTGCTGGAGTAAGGTACGTATGCATTGCATTTAGCATAGGACTCACTTCTTGGTTGTTTATATCGCTTTGAGTGAATCTTACATATCTTGTACACTTGCAAAAATTATTTTAAGGGCACTAACCCATAACAAGATAAGGTGGGGATTTAATCACCCTTCCTTAGCCCAAAAATCAGATTCCAAGCACTCACTAACCCAAGCCTAACTAAAATTGAGTAGACGTTGGCCCTAGGGACATCTCGGACTCAATTAGGAGATTATCCTAAGGGGGAAAATGTTAGAATCTGACTCCTGCAAAATCAGTGTCTAGGAAAGGGATTGAGGGCCGAAAGCCCGAAGGTTGGTGGTTATTTAATTAAGGAACGTCTTTGACGGAAAACTCCCACCAACCTTGCCCTGACCTGGCTGATTAGCTTGTGGTCAAAGTCTACATTAGACCTCCCGTGGACAGTCTAATCAGTTAGGAGTCGTCTAGGTCATAGGTCTACCCTAACCTAGTTAGAATTTTTTTTTTTTATTTGTTTGCTTATTTGTTTGTTTTTCTGTGTTTGTATTCTATTGTGTGATATGGACTATAATAATAATTTTTCAACTTCAATAATAATCCATATTACACACCGACTTTATTTTCGGATATTACCAACCCGGTATATCATAACTTTGACCAACCTAGTGTGCCAGATTGGTCTTATCCGAATCAATATAACCCATACCCCCAATCTAATAATTATAATTTCCATAATGATTTTAACTCTTCACCAAGTCAGTGGGGATTCACCTCCCCCGAACATAATTTCCAACCACCTTGTCCTCCTTCTCCACCTAGTCCACAGTATTTTCAAGATTCATACTCAGTTCCACCCGTCCAAAATAGGAAACCATCAATCATGGAAATGAGTATGCGTGAGTCCAAACACAAATCCAAAAATCTAATGGACTCACAATTTCACTACCACTTCCAAGACAATTCTTCATCTTTTCATCAAAACAATGAACATATCACCTATGAAGAGATGCTTGAATCCATGACTCAGGCTCAAAACGCTCGTAATAGTGACATAGATATGATGGTCGAATCTCTACGTTCTCACCGTTGGACCAGTTCTTATGTCACTACCAATTCTGTTGGAGCCGAAGAGTCAGGTTGTTTTGGAACTCAAGATTCCTTTTCAGCACAACCATTTGAACTTGCCCAAACTCCAAATGAAATTGATAATTTGGCAAGTTATCCTTTTCCTGAAATCGAACTTGAAAATGAATATGATCTTGAACACCAACTTAGTGATTCAATTCTTCTTCCTGATTCAATAATGACTCCGGTATCTTTACCTGACTTCAATCTTTTCCCGGAGTCGACATTGGATCCTGTCCCAATTCATAATGAAATTGAATCACCCATCTTTGAGGATCATATTGAACTTGACCAATTATACACTTTTGAAGATCCTATTGACAAATTGACAAGTTCTCCATTTTTTGATATTGAACTCAATGAGATATGTGATCTAGATTCTCAAATCTGTGATCCAGTTCAACTTTCTGAATCAATCTTGACTCCCGTTTTGTTACCAAACTTGAGTAATATTTTAGAGTCAGTTTTGATTCCTCCACCTATCATTCCTGAACTGGAATCACCCATATTAGGTCACATTCCATTGTTGGAAAATACATGTGGACTGGAGTTTCAACTCCTTGACTTGGACCCAATTTCTGAACCTTTTTCGACTCCTGAACCTTTACTTGACTTAAGTCACCTTCCTGAGTCGGTATTAGTTCCTGTCCTTCTTGAGTCCAAGTCAACTGTTCTATCATTTCATACTCCATTCTGGGACGAGGTGGTGACAAATTTGACTCCGAAATTAGTTATGGAATATGGAAATTAGATGGGGTCACATACTAATAAAAATCCTTAATGGACACATCTTTTTAATGGGTTATATTAGTGTAATTTCTGGTGGGTTCCTCCGAGACCCAAGAAAAGTTGATTGGGCCGCGTTTCGTGGACCAATCAGACCACCACCGGAACCACCACCATAAGGTAACACTTTCCTTCCCTTTCTTCTTTTTCATGCATCTATGTATTAATTCATACATTGAGGACAATGTATGAGATAGGTGTGGGGAGGGTCTAACATAACTTTTCTTTTTCTTTAAAAAAAAAATTAACATTTTTCTTTACTTTTAAAAACTTTTTGAAAAATAGAAACAATATTTTGACTTATTTTTGTAAGAAATTAAGTTAATTTTAAGGAATAGGAAAATCCAAATTAGGATTTCTTATACTTGGTCAAAATAAGATTATTTGTTTGATTTTTAGAGTTAGGAAGATAATTTGTCAAAGTAATTTGGTCTTGATCTTTACCTTGATGAAATATGCACACTTCATACACTTACACACTTAGGGTTCAAAAACAAAGATTCTTATGTCCTATAAAAATAAAAATAAAAAAAATGATGAATAAGTCTAATTATTGATTAGCTAGGTGCTTTGGCCTAAGCAAGCCTTAGTATTTATGCGAAAGATGATTAGATAAGTTTGAGAAAAAAATAAAAAAAATGAATAAATCTAATTATTGATTAGCTAGGTGCTTTGGCCTAAGCAAGCTTAGTATTTATGCGAAAGATAATTAGATCTTCTGATTAAGCTGGGTATTTGTGTCTAATAAAGCATAAGTATTCACGCCTAAAAGGGATTCATATAATAAAATCCTTAGTTTTGTGGCCTGTTTGCTCGAGTCCTTAAGTCCGTGGGGTGTTTTCTCACCCGGTGCCCTAAGACCGTTTGGTTGGGAGTCATCGATTAGAGGCTCGTTACATGGGCAGATTAGAAAGCCTAATAGAACTAAGGAATATTACAAAAATAAAAAAAAGAAAAAAAAGTATATATGTATAAATAAATAAGGCATAAGAGTTAGAGTAAATGAACCCTTAGTCAAAAATTTTCACAGTCACAAGTGCATATGACTTAGGGTAAAGTAATAGACTAGATGAGAAATACAATTTGACTTCTTACTTTAATTGATAACAATTTTTTGAATAGAGACTAAGTTTAGGAATGAAAAATTCAGTTTTCCTATAACTTATAGATTGCTTAGATCTTACAATCATATTTCAAATATTTTTCTCTTTCAAAATGCTTTTCGAAAATACTAACTCTTTATTTCTCTTTCTTTATGGATTTTGTGGGTGCAATCCGCTGAAAACCCTCACGAGACAAAACTCGTCCTCTAGGGGGAACCTAGAGGTTTAACGGCTTGTTGCACATGCTCAGTGCAATCGCGCGACCTGCGAAAGTTGTCTAATAATCTCTAGTATAGTTAGTTGTTTTGCTCGAGGACGAGCAAAAGATAGGTATGGGGGTGTGATTGGTCACTAATGTTGCATATTTAATGTCACATTTCTATACTTATTTTAGAATAAAAGCCTGCATTGTCCTAATTATTTGTTTAATTTATTTGCAGGCCCAATCCTTAAGGAGATGAAGAGAAATGAGCCCAAAAGCCCACCAGAATTCTGAATTAAATCAGAGTTAATTCGTACACATAAAATCAGGGTAAAATTAAGAGGTTGAACCGGTTGAGAAGAATCCTCTCAGAATCGATCGGTTAAAGCCAAGAATCCAAGGCCATTTCGTCAGAATCCGGAGCTCAAACGAAGAAACCAACAAAGGATAAAGTCAGAAGAAACTCCCGGGATGACCCACCAACAGGGTGTGGCCATCTGGCCACACCCTGGCCGCGAAAACGCGGCTTGAGCCGTGTTTCCGTGGCAATCTTGGGGAGTTAGGGGGAGCGTTTGCTCCCCCGACCTCCCCGGGATCTTGGTTGTGGGTTTTTGGCCTATAAAAAGGCATTTTCTGTGCTGAAAGTGGAGGTGAATGCAGATTATGATTTTAGACTAGTTTTTCCATTTCTTAGCTTAGGTCTTTGTTTTTCTTTTTCATGTAATTTAGTTTTTATTTATGTAATTCTATGGAGATCAACTTTCATCGAAGAACAAGACTGAAGCTTGAGCTAAAAGTGACAATTGGTGTAAGGTTTCATTTCTTTTCTTCGATCGTTATGTAATCAAATCAATGCTATTTCCTTGTATGTTCTTTTTAGTTCTCTTCTTCTTTCCTATTTTACCTTTCTTTTTGGTACAAATGTCTTCCAAGTGAGTCTAAAAGCATCGAAAGAGCCTTGCCTTTGCGAGTGCCATCGATAGCTCATGACGATGGAATTGTGAGTCTCTCTGTATCATTTCATGCTTGCGTATCTTGATGATGTAATGTGGAAGAGACCAACACTCGACTCTTATGGGCTATGCGCTGATTGCCTCCAATTCAAGGTAACATTGAAGCCAAGAACTCAAGGTAAGCTTTTGGTGAAAAGAAGGTAAATATTTGTTTTCTTTTCTTTTCATTTCTGTAATTAAATCACCACTTCTTCCAACTCTATCATCTCCACTTCATTGTACTTAGTCGCTTTTCAACATTTTCTGATTTTCCACCTTCTTTATCTTCCATTTTCTTTTAACTTTTAGATAACTTTCTTTTTCCTTTTCTTAACTTAAAAACAGAGAAGAATCTTCGCTTTTCTTCTTAACGATTTCAATAAAGAACTGTAACGCTTCCATCGCAAACCCTCCTTGTGGATCACGACCCGCATACCCACTTGCTATAGCGGAAGAATTGAGCACTTGCACATTCTCTTTTTAAGTTCTATAATCTCATTTTTTTTGTGCAGGTTTAGCCTCAATCATACTTCTTTGAATTGTGATGAAGGAAACTCCATTGCCATCCTTGTATGTTGTTGACTGGGTATGCAGGGCTCTGATAGAGTATACTGGGCTGGGCACTGATACCAATTGTTGGTCCCGAGATGATGCCAATTGTAGGATCTAAAATATACGTCAACACTCAAACAAAGATATTAGCGTTAAATATAAAGAACTTTCAAGTAAGGATATTAAATCACAGAAAAGATAACAAATGCAAACACAAGTGATTTATCCTGGTTCGGTCCTTGTAACCTACATCTAGTCCCCAAGCCACCCGCTTGAGATTTTCCTTTATCTTTTGACTTTGTACACCCAAAATCAACACCTTGCACACCACTTGACAAATTCCCTTTGCCAAATGTGTACAACTCTTCTTACAACCAAGAAGACCACAACACCTTGTACAAACTCTCTTCAACCCGAAGACGCTCTTGTACGATGCTCCTCTTTGAGTGATTACAATTGATCCTATAAGCCTTGAATCTGTATGTGATCGTGAACAAGGGCTCCTATAGGTGGACTCTCAAAAATCTTCACTATAGAGTAGGAATTTGAATGAAGAACTGAAAGTGGAAACAAGTTTTCAGAAAACAAAGTTTTGAACAGAATTTTTGGATACAAAACTTGTATTTTGAATTGGTGTTTTTAGCCTAGGACAACAACCCTATTTATAGCTGAAATCTATTGTCAGTTAGGGTAGTTATCAGGACAAATTTGAATATAGAAACGTTAGATAAAACACTAGAAAATAGAAACTGTCTAACGTCAAAAACTGTCATTAGTCGACTATGGGTTAGGGGTTAGTCGACTAAGATAGGCTATTTACACTGGGTTAGTCGACTATAAAATGGGCCAAGTCGACTAGGTCAAGATTGAAACACAGGACAAGTTTCTGGAAACTGAAACTAACTGACCAGAACAATATGATTAGTCGACTAAGCCAAGTATTAGTCTACTATAATGACCGTCAAGTCGACTAATAGTGCATGTAGGTCAAAATACAGAGAGTTGGTATCTTTGCAGGACAAACATTAGTCGACTATAGAAATTGTCAAGTCGACTATACTTTGTATAAGTCGACTAATAGGGCCATGATGTGCGTTTGTGTGTGTTTCAATGCTTTTAGCATACTATTAAATATTACAAAACACAACCATAGCCACTCTTCTTGGAAAGTCTTGAGCATGTAGAACTCTATATAGGCTTGTGAGATAGAGTTTCATTGAAATGTCTTCACAAATGTATCATCAAAAGTTAGTTCCAACACTAATGACAAGTAATCGGAATTAAAAACTAATTGCAACACACTTAGTGTAACCAAAGAGTGTAGCCGAATTCCCGGTGAAGGGCTCTGGACTATCTCCTCTAATTCCTCTAAATAAGAATTGAGGTGCTATTTGAAGCTCTCTTGGTTGAACACAAGTATGGGACACAATCAAACCCAAGCATATATAAGATATGAACAATATGATGCAATGCACAATATAAGAAAGAGAGTTTAGAGATAGTGGATCAATCGCAAATAACAAGATATGTTTCGAAGTTCGAGCCACTCCTCTACGTCCTCGCCTTCACACAGAAGGATTTTCACTATATCGTCCATACAGGACCTCCCACACAGGGAGCCTCCACTGAGGATTTGGGTAATATAACTTAGAGTACACAACTCCTCTCTCCAACAAATACAACCTCTACACAAGAGGTAAGGCACAACAACTATCACCGCTCACTAGAGGGATAAGGTACTAAGCCAAACAACCATAACCACCTCTCACTAGAGGGATAGGCACAAAGCCAAACTCCAACTTCAATCACCTCTACACTTAGAGGGATAATAACACAACCAACCGCAACCTCCACAATCACCTTTCACTAGAGGGATACCAACAAATAACAAGAAGGTTTACCACTCTTGGTGGTTTCACTAAACCACAAACCAATATTTCACAAAATAAGATCCTAATAGATAGGATAGATAGATAGCTCAAGTGTGAGAAAATGAAGAGTTTGGAAATCAAAATCATAGAGAAAATACTTGGGAAAACTTCTAGGATAAAATAGAAATGAAGAAGAAAAACAATTCACAAAGACTTCTCTTTTTCTTTGAATTTTTCAACGCCTTTAAAACAAATAAAGATCAAATCTTTAAGCTTGTGGTTGATTGAGGCAAAACCTGCACACAAAATACGAGATTATAGAACTTAAGAAAGGAAATGTGCAAGTGCTCAATTCTTCCGCTATAGCAAGTGGCTATGCGGGTCGTGATCCACAAGGAGGGTTTGCGATGGAAGCTTTACGGTTCTTTATTGAAATCGTTAAGAAAACAAAACGATAGTTCTTCTCTGTTTTTAAGTTAAGAAAATGGAAAAAAGAATTATGTTATGTTAGAAGAAAATGAAAGATGAAGAAGGTAGAAAAATCAGAAAACGGCGAAAGCATCTATGTACAAATGATTTGGAAAAAAGAATGAAAATGATTGGAAGAAGTGGTGAAAGAAATCGTGTTGGCGATCTATACTATAGCGATAAAAGAAAAGAAAGAAAGTTAAGAATTACTTACCTCGTTTGGTGATGACTTACTTGGAAACCTGTGCAAGTTCTACCTTTGCTTCGGAGGCGTTCAACGCATAGATCATAAGCTCAAGCTCAGTCCCCGTGCACATTATATCGTCAAGCCTAGAAAGAACGAAGTGATGCGGATCTTGGAAGAGGAGAATGTCTTCATGAACTATCGCTGGCTCTCACGTAGCTTAGTTATACTTGCTTAGGATTTCACTTGTAAACTCAACAAACACAACCAAGGTAAAGTAGAAAGAGGAAGAGGAAAGCAAAATAAAAGAAATGGAAAGTAAAGAAACGAACATAAATAAAAGTTTACCTTTATTGCTTGAGACAATGAAAGAAAGGAGGAGGGTACATCGGTGTCACTCTCAACATATGCCTCTCTCTCTCACTTACATGAATCTTCTTCTACCCTAAGCTACATACAAGTTACATAAAAGTAAAAACTAAACTACAAAATGGGAAAAACTAGTCTAAAATCCTAACTCTGCATTGGCCTCCCATTTTCAGCGCAAGTACAGGCCTTTTATAGGCATAAACCCAACAACCAGGATCCCGGAGAGATCGGGGGAGCAAACGCTCCCCTAACTCCCCAAGATTGCCGCGTTTCTGCGGCTATTGCCGCGTTTCCGCGGCCAGGGTGTGGCCAGGTGGCCACACCCTGTTGGTGGGTCGCGCTGGTTTGGCCTTCTGACTATATCTGGAGTTGGTTTGTTAGTTTGAGTCCCGGATTCTGACGAAATGGCCTTGGATTCTTGGCTTTAACCGATCGATTCTGAGAGGATTCTTCTCAACCGGTTTTCCACCTCTTGATTTTGTCCTGATTTACTTGGTGCGAATTAATTCTGATTTAATTCAGAATTTTGGTGGGCTTTGGGCTCATTTCTCTTCAACTCCTTAAAGATTGGGCCTGCAAATAAATCAAACAATTAATTAGGACAATGCAGGCTTTTATTCTATAATAAGTATGGACATATGATATTAAATATGAAACATTTAGTGACCAATCAGTGGTTAAAACACTTCAGAAGATAAAAATTCCTCTTAAAATTGTTGTTTAAAACAGCCCAAAGAAGTGGGTATTTATAACCCAAAACCAAATCTGCCCGTTGGCAGCAGCAAAGAGCAATTTTGCCCTTCCGGTCGACCGGGTGGTCGACCGGCCAACAGTAATTTTTATGACAGTTGAGCCACTGGTCGAGCGGCCGGTCGACCAAAGCGTGGAAACAGAGAGCAGAGCTCTCTGCCGGTCGATCGGGCCATTTCCAGAGAGCAGAAGCTCTCTGGCGGTCAACCGGCCCGGTCGACCGGCCTTCTAACCAAAACAACAGTGCACGTTTGTGCACGTCGGTTAACCGGACCGGTCGACCGACTTCTGCCTCGGTCGACCGTCCGGTCGACCGGCAGAAGGCTAGATCAAATTGTTTTTAGGGATTAAAACTTAGGTATTTAACTTCCAAAAATCTCATAAAATCACATAAATTCTACAAAAATAAGTTCTTATTAGATCTTTGAAATACAAATATGTGTGTATAAAATTCAACACATACTATAAACGATTTGAACAATTTTTGTGTTATGGAAATTTTGCCTTAAAACAAAATCGGTATTTTCCAAACTTGAATCTTTGAAATGGAAAACCGTTTTCTCCAAAACTCATGTAAATACGAAAACATGATATTGAAACAACTTTGAAGCATATTGTATATGGATAGAATCTAATATACATGTAAAGTATCTATCTATGTTTTTGACATGAAATCCGAAACCGGTTAAACAGAAAACCAAAATCAATAAACTTAATACTTGTGTGTATGTGAACTTGAGCATATCAACACTATCTAAGCTTTACACAAGATCTAAACAAACTAAACTAAACACAAACTGAAGTCTTCTTTTCTCCAAGCCGACTCGATTCAAACGCGATCCAACGAGCTTGACTCCAACGAGTACTAGATACGACCTTGACGCTCGAGCTCTTGAATCAACACGTGAAAGCTCCAAAACTCCTTTGTTGAAGCTAATCACATACTAATATCTTCAAATATCTGAAATTAAATATCATAAGATTATTAGTAAACTATAACTACATGAGTTAATCATCATCAAAAGTAGAGTGAAGGGCCTCTGGGCCAATAATCTCCCCCATTTTGATGATGACAAAACTCATGGAGTTATAAATGCATGGATTAAAGTTAAGCTTCATAGAAGCTCCCTCTTAACTCATGCATAGCATAAACATAAAGATATGCAATGAATACTCAACATAAACAAATCAAAAAGGAAAGATCAAATACTTCTTCCCCTTTTTGTAAACAACAAATATGAATACTTCTCTTTTTTTTGCATAAGTTAAACATATATGCTCTGATACTAAATGAAAAAATTAACAAGCATATAACAAGGAAATGAAATAAACATGTTCTGATACCAATTGTAAAATAATGAAATAAGCATGCTCATGATATCAATTGTAAAAGTAAACAAAAAGTAAACATGCATATGAAACTCAAAAAATATCTCTCATCTTTTTTTATCAATTCATCAACAAAGGGGTATTAATAAAATCTCAAAATAAGCAATAAAGGGTATAAATAAGATTTCTCCCCCTTTTTGCATAAATCAAATAATAAAGGTATATATGTTATATACATTCATGAAGAGGAGAGACGTAAAGTTAACTCCCCTGCATACATGCATTTATATGAAAAGAGATGACTAAACCCTTACCACATAAAACATAATATACAATATATAAAAGGAGATGTGAAGCTCCCACTATACACTTGTACTACATACCAAAGAGAGGTCAATCACTTCAATATGAAAAGTATACTCAACATGAATCTATATATAGAGAAGATGTTAAGCTTCCCTTGCATATAAGCAATATATATCAAAATATTATGAACCTCTTTAAAACAAAGTTATTGATACCAATTGAAACATATATATATTGTAAATCTTGATACCAATAGTAAATATTAATACAAATTGAAGATATTATATAATTTTAATACCAATTGAAAGTAAAAACCAAAAATTGTTTTTTTGGTAAACATAACACATTTCAATAAAGATACCAATTTAAAATGAAGTATGATACCAATTGAAAATATTTTTCATTAAGAGCGTAGGATACCAATAAAAAATAAGATATCAATTGAATACTATCATTTTTCATTATAAAGAGTGAGAGTAAGATACCAAGTGAAAATAAAAATCGATTAAAAGATAAAACATGAATATTTCTCCCCTTTATGAATACTAATAAAACCAATGCATAAGCTTGTAGAAGAAACCAATTGAAAATAATTGACATTAAGGATTAAATCAAGCTTAGCATAAACATAATTTGTACTTTAGGATGTAAATATGTAGTAAGCACAATCAATTCATGTATATATGTATGAAAATATAAATATCAATCTAAATTGATACTATTAGTAGTTGAAGCATACATATATAGAAAATACATATGAGTATACAAATGAAAGATATCAATTGTAATACATGATGAGGATCGATTGTATAACTCATACCTACCACCCAATCATGCACATGTTAAAATGATTTTCAATTTGAGCATACAAGGCATGGTCGCCCATCAACCGCCCTTGGATGGTAGGGGTTTTTAAAAATAAATTTGAAAGAAAATAATTTTAGCATAAGTGAAAACTCTACCAAGTGAAGAATAAAGACTAGTTTAAAAATAATATTTGAAAACTAGTGTGAAATCCTTCAAGAAAGGAATAAAACATGAATATATTCCATGAAAAACATGTAAGACATATGATGTTTTACACTCAAGGTGTAAAGGCACATATATGCTCATGAAAATAAACCATGAGTAAAACATCAAATAATGTGAGTGTACAAAGTCATGTAATAAAGAAAATCATGAAATGAGGCATTTAAGCTCAATATGAAATTTCTTTATCAAAAACATGAAAATCGTAAAACTAAATACGTTTCATGGTATATGTATATTTTGTTAAAACTACAAGTATACATATATATCCCAAACACTAGTGAGTCCATTAATAGAATTTGCATGAAAAGCAAGTGACTCAAGGGTATACATATATATATCTAAAGTTTAAACAAAACTAACATATACATGAAGTTAAACATATTAAAATGAAAACATGTACAAAAATAGGAAATACAAATTGAAATGCACTAATCATCAAAATTAGACTATACTAGTACATCTAATGGGTACAAATGAGCAATTAAGCACAAACATATAATAATCGATTTGTGGCTCACTAGTTGTACAAGTAGTGACACAAGTTTTAATAAAAACTACATCCAAACATGTAATCAAAATATGAGGCATAAAAACATAAACTAATATGATCATTAAGTTAAATGCACATGTTTTAGAACGAGGACATGCACAATAGTTAAACTAAAGTGAGAATACAAAAGTAATAGTCCATATAAACATGGGTGTATCTCAAATACTAATCTTGTATATCTCAAGTCTAATTATCCATGGTATTTAACATAATAATCATGAAAAATGAAAAACATGTT
The DNA here is from genome assembly GCA_038442645.1 of Agave tequilana. Classification (NCBI taxonomy): domain Eukaryota; kingdom Viridiplantae; phylum Streptophyta; class Magnoliopsida; order Asparagales; family Asparagaceae; genus Agave; species Agave tequilana. Next base: position 91,026 of record JAVJIF010007800.1, on the reverse strand, counting down.
AAAAATCAATAATGAAAGCATGTAAATATAAATAAGGAGTTAGAGATAGTTATCAAAACAAATAGGGCTAATCTCTAGTCTCCAAACTAAGGTGGTCCTCCCACCAAACTCCCCTGAAAGTGATGCATCCAAATTTGTTACCATATAGCTCGAAATGCATTCAACTCAAGGTACCAATGCCCTCATGATCGGTAAAAAGCAAGCACAAGAATAAGTGAGAAGAGAGTGGGTTGATGTTACTGCTTTTGCGATTCTTCCGTAGTAGCGAAGTGGCTATACGGGTCGTATCCACAAGGAGAGAGAGCGATGGAAGCTTGATACGGCTTCTTTGTTTAAGAAAAGAGAAAGATCTTTGTACCAAATAAAGAATTGGAAAATGAAAATAATTTGGATTCAAGAATTGTTTGAAAAATGATCTGGTGGTTTTAAAGTTGGATTTTCTTAATGGTAAAAACGCATGGCTAACTTTCTACTAATGGCTCCCACTAATCTATAACTTCTTGGAGATATGGGCTCACGATGGATCATAGGCAAGCATAACCCCTATGCATAGGAACTATTCACGTGGAAATCGAGTGAAAGTTCTTTCTATAACTTAGCTTTACACGGTAAAAACTTGGACATTCCCTTATCAAGATCCAATTGAAGGTGAGAATACGGGAAGACACAGTGCACTAATGGTATCGGCAAAGTTAAAAGAAAAATTTCTAACTTATAAAAACAAGTAAAGTACATAACCCATAGATCATCAAAAACCCATTAAGCATGAAATATAAGAAGGTAAATACTTGAATGTAAGTTAGAGTTAGAACCCTCGTCTTAAAATGTCATAGCTCTCATTTGCACAAGGCTTGTTTGACACTATTGACTCATGTGGGCTATCAATCAAGTGTTAGAAATGAGTGGGTTAGTAGTTAGTTAGCCATGCTAATGGAAAGTTAGTTAGCTATAAAAGTAAAAGAAACGACAAAGGAAAAGAAGTGGAGAGAGGGAGTTACACTACAAGAAAACAAAAGAAAAGAAAAGGTAAAAAAAGGAAGTTACACTACAACAGGAAATGAAAGTAAATGGCAAAGATAATTAGATGGAAAGAAGAAAGAGAAGTAGTTACTTGTATTAGCTTGTCACCTTCAAATACAACCTTTACACACACTCTCTCTTTCACTCTAATGGCTAAAACAAAACTAGAAGAAGAACAACAACAACAACTACAACTCCAAAATCAAACTAACATAAAGATCCTAAAGCTCTGGATATCCTATTCTTCAGACCCCAGGGGAGTATTTATAGGCACCAGGAGAAAGGGGGCCACGTGGGTGACCTGTGGCCCGAAGAGCAGGCGCGCGCGCGCGCCTAAAGGGCCGCGGAAACACGGCCTGGGCTGCGTTTTCGCGGCCCGCCAGGGCGGCGCGCGCCTGGCTTTAGGCAGCGCGTCGCCCAGTCTGTTCCCTATCATGTAGGCATGCTGGTTTGCAAATATGATGCCCTGGACTGACAAAATCGCCTCCCTAAAGTTAATGGCTACTTGGTAGGCCTTTAATCACCCATTAAATGGTGATTAAGGTCTTCTTCTTCATTTGCACACCATGGACCTAGGATCAAGCAAGTAAAGCTTTATTAGCAGAATTTTATACCAAATAAATATGAGAATGTGATGAAAATTATGTAAAATTAGAGACTAATCACACCCTGCACACTTATCTTTTTGCTCGTCCCGAGCAAAACAAAAATAAGAAAATTATTACATCACTTTCGCAGGTGACACGATTGCACTGAGCATGTGCAACAAGCCTTTTAACCTCTAGGTTTCCCCTAGAGAAGGAGTGTTGTCTCCTGAGGGTTTTCAGCCGATTGCACCCACAAAATCCACGAAGTAAAGAAAAGTAGTTAGTTGTTAGCAAAAATTCTGTCATGAAAAAGAACTTTCAATCATCTAAGTAAAAATGACTGAACGATGTAAGAATTAGGTTCAACCCTCATAAGTCCTCCTATACTTTAGCCTTCATAAAAGAAGAAACTATGATTTTTCTTTAAATTTAGAAAGGATCGTGTACTTCTAACTCATTCTTTTATTTTGTTTTAGATAGATATGCATAATGTGTAAATGTGATATGCTTGGGATTTTTCAACTTAACTTTGACTATCATTTAATTTTATTGATATTTACTTATTATTTTTGGTTCCGTTAGACTTTCTACTTCACTCATGTAACACATATAAAACCGATGACTCCCAAAGCAGATGGTTTTAGGGCACCAGGTGGAAAAACACCCTTCATGCAAATATGCAAGTAGAGTAGGCCACGAAATCAAGATTTACTTATTTATATAGATATATTTCTCTCTCTCTTTTTTTGGCGTGAGTAATCATGCTTCTTGAGGCATAATTATCCAGCATTTTTTTTCAGAGTTGTGTCTCTAAATCCCAAGCATAAGCATGTGAGTGTAGTTTATGCATATTCTACTAAGGCTAAATAAAAGAGATGAGTTATTTTCTTTATCCTTCCGAATTCTTAGTCAAACAAATCTTTCTTATTTATTTAGGCAAAAATAAAGATTCATTAATAAGGTTCCCTTAATTCCTACAATCTTTTGGTATTTTTATAAAGAGTATGAAATTTCTTTTCAATCTGGAGATTTTTTTTTTGAAAGAAGAAAAAGAATAAAAGGAAAAAGAAAAGTGTTAGCACCCCCCCACACCTATCTAATGCATTATCCTCAATGAATGTATATGTAAATGCGAATGCAATAAATAGGGTGAAGAAATGATGTCACCGTCCTCGTTGACTCGGGCTGGCCAAGGGCACAGAGGCGAAAGAAAGGTCAAAAAATGTAGAAGGGGTAAGCATATAAACAAATAAACCTTTTTTTTTTGTTAGGTGTATGACGGGGCAAAAAGTGTCAGCACACTATCATCCGGAGTCATAGGCTAGTGATCAAGAAGGGCTTCAGTCTTTGCCCATTCACTTTGAATTCCACGTTGTGATTGGTCACTAATATTGCACATTTATTATCATATTCTCATACTTATTATAGAATAAACTCTGATTTTTCCTAATTAAATGTTTAATTTATTTGCAGGCCCACTCCTAAAGGAAAGTGAAGAGAAATGAGCCAAAAGCCCATCAAATTCTGAATTAAATTAGAATTAATTCGAACTCAGTAAATCAGGGCAGATCAGATCGATTCAGATTGGTTGAAAATCAGTTAGAACAAATCCCTACAAATCGATCGGTTGAAGTCAAGGATCGAAGGCCATTTCGTCAAAAATCCCAGAATTAAACTGCAAATCCAGCTGAAGATAAAGACAAATCGAGAAAACGGGGAGCACCACCAACAAGGTGTGGCCACCTGGCCACACCCTGGCCGTGGAAACGCGACCAAAGCCGTGTTTCCGCAGCTTGGTTAGTGAGTTAGGGGGAGCATTTGCTCCCCTAACTTCTCACACCTCTCCCCTCTGGGTTTTTTGCCTATAAAAGGTAGGATTTTCACTGAAAGTGGGACGACCATGTAGAGATAGGATTTAGTCCAGTTTTTCATTCTTTGTAGTGTAGGTTTTTGTTTTTCTTTTCATGTAATTTTTAGTTTTAATTTATTTAAATTAGAGGAGATCAGAGTTTCATAGGAGAATGAGAACGAAGGTTGTGCTGAGAGTGACACCGGTGTAAGATTTCCTTCTTTTCTCTTATTGTTATAAAATTGAATTTGTAGTTCCCTTTTGTATGTACTTTATTTTTGTGTTCTTCTTCTTCTTCTCTACTTTTCTTCTTTTGGTACAATTGTTTTCCAAGTTAGTCTAAAAGCATCGAAAGAGCCTTGCCTTTGCGAGTGCCACCGATAGCCCATGACGATAGATTTTGAGTATCATTCTGTATCACTTCTTACTTGCAACGTCTTGATGATATAATGCGGAGGAAATGGGAATCAACTCTTATGGGCTATACATTGATCGCCTCGCTTCAAGGTAACTCCATTGCACAAGATTCAAGGTAAGCATTTGGCCAAAAGAGGTAAGTAACTTTTCTTTCTTTTCTTTTATTTCTTTAGTTTAGATCACCAACACCCAATTCTTTTATCACTCTTTTTCAATCTCATTTGTACAAATCACTTCTTAATTCTCCACCTTCTTATTCTACCGCTTTCTCTCTAACTTCACTTTAACCTAATTTTTCTCTTTTCTTTTTAAAGAACTAAAGAAGAACTTTAACCATACTTTGTATCTTAAAAGAAAACTCACTAAAAAGCTTCTATCGCTAGTCCCTCCTTGTTGATCACGACCCGCTTAGCCACTTGCTATTGCTGTAGAATTGAGTAACTTGCATTCTTTAATCTTAAGTTCTGAAATACTGTATTTTGTGTGCAAGTTCAACCTCAATCAAATTTTGGCGCCGTTGCCGGGGAAGGACGGTAAGTAATTATCTTTAAAGTTTAAATTTTTGGTTAACTTTCTTCTTTGTTTTTTTGTACAGATTTGACAACAAGGAATCTTTGCTGCAGTGGACATATAAGTGGCCTTGGACTCTGCTCATGAAAGCAGAGCCAAGAAGCCCTCAGATTTGCTACATTCATGTAGCAAACTGAGTGAACTACTAACCTGTATTTTCTGCAGGTTGGCTGAATTGCACAATTTAAATATCTGTAGCATTTATTTCCTTGTTTGATTCACTGTATTTACTTTCTAACCTCAACAGTAAAATGATGATTATAAATACTAAAATGATTTAGACTTTGCATTTAGGCACGTGTCTATTTCATTACATTTTCTATTTACTATTGAAGAGTGCTGGAGTAAAGGTATGTGTGCATAGCATCTAGTATAAGAACACTTTTGGATTGTTTACATTGCTTAAGTGTTGCTTTTCTTGTACACTGCACTAAATTGATCTAAGGGCTTGTCCAATAAACAAGATAAGGTGGGGAAGTCATTACCCTCTCTTAGCCCACAAACAATCTCCTTACTCACTAACCCAAACCTAACTAAAATGAGTAGACGTTAGCCCTAGGGACATCACGGACTCAATTAGGAGATTATCCTAAGGGGAAAAGGTGTTGGAATTTGACTCCTGCCAAATCAGTGTCTAGAAAGGGGATTAAGGGCCGAAAGCCCGAAGGTTGGTGGTTACTTAATTAAGGAACGTCTTTGACGGATAACCTCCCACCAATCTTGCCCTGACCTGGCTGATTAGCTTGTGGTCAAAGTCTGCATTATACCTCCTATGGACAGTCTAACCAGTTAGGAGTCATCTAGGTCAAAGTTCTACCCTAACTTAGGTTAGAATTTTTTCTTTTTTGTTTGCTTATTTGTTTGTTTTTTTTCTTTGTTTGTGTTTTATTGTGTGATATGGCTTATAACAACAATTTTTCCAATTTTAATGGTAATCCATATTACACACCAACCTCTTTTTCGGATATTACCAACCGGCATATCATAACTTTAACCAACCTAGTGTGCCAGATTGGTCTTATCCGAATCAATATAACCCATGCCCCCAATCGTATAACCATAATTTCTGAATAATTTTAACTCTTCACAGAGTCAGTGGGGATTCACCTCCCTCGAGTCAAATTTTCAACCAACTTGCCCTCCTTATCCACCTTGTCCACAATATTTTCAAGATTCATACTCAGTTCCACCAGTCCAAAATAGAAAACAATCAATTTTGGAAATGAGTATGCGTGAGTCCAAACAAAAATCACAAAATCTGATGGACTCACAATTTCACCACCAATTCCAAGACAACACTTCATCTTTTTAACAAAATGATGAACCAATCAACTATGAAAAGATGCTTGAAGCCATGACTCAGGCTCAAAACGCTCATAATCATGACATAGATATGATGGTCCAAAGTCTACGTTCTCACCATTTGGCCAGTTCTGATGTCGCTAACCATTCTGTTAGAGCCGAAGAGTCATTTTGTTTGGAAAACAAGGTTCCATTTCAGAACAATCATTTGAACTTTCCCAAACTCCAAATTTTGAAAATGACATTGACATTTTGACAAGTTATCCCTTTCCTGAAATTGAACTTGAGAATGAATATAATCAAGAACCTCAACCTAGTGATTCAATTCTACTTCCTGATTCAATTATGACTTCAGTGTCTTCACCTGATTTCAATCTTTTTCCTGAGTCAACATTGGATCCTGTGCCAATTCATAATGAAATTGAATCGCCCATCTTTGATGATCATTTTATTGAACTTGACCAATTTCATACTTTTGAAACTCCCACTGATAAATTGGCAAGTTCTCATTTTTATGAAATGAACTCAATGAGAAATGTGACCTAGATTCTCAAATCTGTGATCCAGTTCAAATTCCCGAATCAATATTGACTCATGTTTTGTTACCCGACTTGAGTAATATTTTAGAGTCAGTTTTGATTCCCACACCTATCATTCTTGAACTTGAATCACTAATATTAAGTCACATTCCATTATTGAAAAATGAATATGGACTTGAGTTTTAACTTCTTGATTTGGACCCACTTCCTGAACCAATCTCGACTCCTGAACCTTTACTTGACTTAACTCACTTTCCTGAGTCGGTACTAGTTCCCGTACTTTCTGAGTCCAAGTCAGTCATTCTATCTTTTCACACTCCATTTTGGGACATGGCGGTTGACAAAATTGACTCCGAAATTAATTATAGAATTTGGAAATTAGATGGGGTTAAATTTTTAATAAAAATCCTTTATGGATACATTATTTTAATGGGTTATATTAGAGAGATTTCTGGTGGGTTCCTCTGAACTCCACGAAAAGTCGATTGGGCCCCATTTCGTGGACCAATAGACCGCCACCGGAACCACCACCTTAAGGTAACATTTTCCTTCCCTTTCTTCTTTTTCATGCATCTATACATTAATTCATACATTGAGGACAATACATGAGATAGGTGTGGGGGAGGGTTCTAACATAACTTAGGTTTTTCTTTTTATTAAAATTTTTTAACATTTTCTTTACTTTTAAAAAACTTTTGAAAATAGAAACAATATTTTGACATATTTTTGTAAGAAATTAAGTCAATTTTAAGGAATAGGAAAATCAAAATTAGGATTTCTTATACTTGGTCAAAATAAGATTATTTGTTTGATTTTTAGGGGTAGGAAGATAATTTGTCAAAGTAATTTAGTCTTGATCTTTACCTTGATGAAATATGCACACTTCATACACTTACACACTTAGGGTTCAAAAACAAAGATTCTTATGCCTTAAAAAAATTAAAAAAAGAAAAAGAAAAAAGTATAAAAGATAAACAAATCTAATTATTGATTAGCTAGGTGCTTTGGCCCAAGCAAGCCTTAGTATTTATGCAAAAGATGATTAGATAAGTTTGAGCAAAAAATATATATATGAAAATCCTTTGATTAAGCTGGGTATTTGTGCCTAATAAAGCATAAGTATTCACGCCTAAAAGTGGTTCATATAATAAAATCCTTAGTTTTGTGGCCTTGTTTGCTCGAGCTTAAGTCCTGGGGGTGTTTTCTCACCCGGTGCCCTAAGACCGTTTGGTTTGGGAGTCATCGATTAAAGGCTCGTTACATAGGCAGATTAGAAAGCCTAATAGAACTAAGAAATAATACCACCAAATTATATATATATATAAATAAGGTATAAGAGTTAGAGTTAAAGAACCCTTAGTCAAAATTTTCACGGTCACAAGGTGCATATGACTCAGGGTAAAGTAATAGACTAGATGAGAAGTACAATTTGACTCCTTACTTTGATTGTTAACAAATTTTTGAATAGAGACTAAGTTTAGGAATGAAAATTCAGTTTCCTATAACTTATAGATTACTTAAATCTTACAATTATATTTCAAATATTTTTCTCTTTCAAAATGCTTTTCGAAAATACTAACTCTTTGTTTCTCTTTCTTTATGGATTTTGTGATGGAATCCACTGAAAACCCTCACGAGACAAAACTCGTCCTCTAGGGGTAACCTAGAGGTTTAATGGCTTGTTGCACATGCTCAGTGCAATCGAGTGACCTGCGAAAGTGGTCTAATAATCCTTAGTATAGTTTAGTTGTTTTGCTCGAGGACGAGCAAAAGATAGGTATGGGGGTGTGATTGGTCACTAATATTACACATTTATTATCATATTTTCATACTTATTATAGAATAAACTCTGCTTTTTCCTAATTAAATGTTTAATTTATTTGCAGGCCCATTCCTAAAGGAAAGTGAAGAGAAATGAGCCCAAAAGCCTATCAAATTCTGAATTAAATCAGAATTAATTCGAACTCAGTAAATCAGGGCAATCAGATCGGTTGAAAATCAGTTAAAACAAATCCCTACAAATCGATTGGTAGAAGCCAAGGATCAAAGGCCATTTCGTCAAAAATCCCGGACTTAAACTGCAAATCTAGCCAAAGATAAAGACAAATCGAGAAAACGGGGAGCACCACTAACAAGGTGTGGCCACCTGGCCACACCCTAGGCGCAGAAATACGGCCAAAGCCGCGTTTTCGTGGCTTGGTTAGTGAGTTAGGGGGAGAGTTTGCTCCCCCTATCTTCTCATACCTCTCCCCTCTGGGTTTTTTGCCTATAAAAGGCAAGATTTTTACTGAAAATGGGACGACCATGCAGAGATAGGATTTAGTCTAGTTTTTCATTCTTTGTAGTATAGGTTTTTGTTTTTCTTTTCATGTAATTTTTTATTTTAATTTATGTAAATCAGAGGAGATCAGAGTTTCATAGGAGAACGAGAACGAAGCTTGTGCTGAGAGTGACACCGGTGTAAGATTTCCTTCTTTTCTCTTATTGTTATAAAATCGAATCTGTAGTTCCCTTTGTATGTACTTTGTTTTTGTGTTCTTCTTCTTCTTCTCTACTTTTCTTCTTTTGGTACAATTATTTTCCAAGTGAGTCTAAAAGCATCGAAAGAGCCTTGCCTTTGCGAGTGCCACTGATAGCCCATGACGATGGATTTTGAGTTTCATTCTATATCACTTCATACTTGCAACGTCTTGATGATGTAATGTGGAGGAAATGGGAATCAACTCTTATGGGCTATACGTTGATCGCCTCGCTTCAAGGTAACTCCATTGCACAAGATTCAAGGTAAGCATTTGGCCAAAAGAGGTAAGTAACTTTTCTTTCTTTTCTTTTATTTCTTTAGTTTAGATCACCAACACTCACTTCTTTTATCACTCTTTTTCAATCTCATTTGTACAAATCACTTCTTAATTCTCCACCTTCTTATTCTACCACTTTCTCTCTAACTTCACTTTAACCTAATTTTCTCTTTTCTTTTTAAAGAAATAAAGAAGAACTTTAACCATACTTTGTATCTTAAAAGAAAACTTACTAAAAAGCTTCTATCGCTAGTCCCTCCTTGTGGATCACGACCCGCTTAGCCACTTGCTACTGCGGTAGAATTGAGTAACTTGCATTCTTTAATCTTAAGTTCTAAAATACTGTATTTTGTGTGCGGGTTCAACCTCAATCATGTTTTTCTTAAGATCTACAATAATCACAGCACCGTGTGAGAAAACGGTGCGTACGATGAACGATTCAGACCAACGAGTCTTCAGCTTCCCCGTGAAAATATGAAGCCTTGAGTTGTACAGCAGAACCTTATCTCCCAGGGCAAAGTTTTTTCAAGTTATGATCTGGTCATGAAAAAGTTTAGTCCTGCTATTGGTGATCCGAGCATTCTCATAGGCTTCATTCCATATCTCCTCTAATTCTAAAAATCTACAGTCTCCTTAGCTCACCGGCCTTGGTCAGATCAAAATTGAGTTGCTTAATGGCCCATAGGGCACGATGTTCTAATTCGACTGGCAGATGATAGGCTTTTCCAAATACGATTCTATACGGAGACATCCCCAGAACTGTCTTAAAAGCAGTGCGGTAAGCCCACAATGCATCATTGAGTTTGACTGACCAATCCGTTCGGTTTTGTCCGACAGCCTTTTCCAGAATGAGCTTGATTTGTCGATTGGTGACTTTGACCTGCCCATTTCTCTGGGGATGATATGGAGTAGACAACTTGTGATTGATGGAATATTTCCGCATCAGAGCTTCAAAAACTCTGTTGCAGAAATGCGATCCATTATCACTAATTTTCGCTCTAGGGGTGCCAAATCGGGAGAAGATGTTCTCTTGAGAAATTTGACAACCACTTTGTTGTCATTGGTCTTAGTTGGTACAGCTTCAATCCATTTAGAGACATAATCTACAACAACTAAAATGAATTGGTTGCTGAAGGAATTAGGGAATGGCCCCATGAAGTCAATACCCCAAACATCAAAAATTTCAACTTCCAGGATCGGGTTCAGGGGCATCATGTCTCTTCTTGAAATTTTCCCAATTTTCTGACAATTTGCGCATGACTTGCAAAAATGGTATGAGTATTTGAACAAAGTGGGCCAGTAAAACTCACTTTGAAGAACCTTCTCTGCAGTCTTGCGGGGACCGAAGTGTCCTCCGCATGCAAGGTCATGGCATAAGCTGAGCACACTCCTCTGTTCCTCCTCTGGTATGCATCGTCTAATAATTTGGTCGGGACAATACTTAAAAAGATACGGTTCTTCCTAGAAGAAGTACCGTACTTGGGAAAAGAAGCGGTATTGGTCTTGCCTTGTCCAGTCAGTGGGTAATTGTCCAGTGGTTAGGTAATTAACAATGTTCGCATATCAGGATTCCTTGAGAATGGCCAGGATGTGCTCGTCTGGAAAATCCTCGTTGATCGGAGCTTGTATGATCGGTGCATTCGGAATTCTTGAGAGATGATCAACGACCACATTTTCTGTACCTCATTTATCCCGGATTTCCAAGCCAAATTCTTGAAGCAAAAGGATCCACCTAATCTATCGGGCTTTTGCTTCCTTCTTGGTCATGAGGTATTTCAGAGCCGAGTGATTCGTAAATATCACCGTCTTCGAACCTAACAAGTAGGGCTGGAACTTCTCTAACGCAGAGACAACGGTCAAAAATTCCTTCTCAGTCGTTGTATAGTTCTGTTGGGCGTCATTCAAGGTCCTACTCGAGTAATAAATCACGTCCTACCTATTATCGATGCGCTGTCCTAGAACAGCACCAATAGCAAAATTAGAGGCATCGCACATGATTTTGAACGGTTGGGCCCAGTTAGGAGCATAAATAATAGGCGCAGAAATAAGTTCTTGCTTAAGCTTCCCCCATGACTTGAAACATTCCTCGTTAAAATCAAAGGGCACATCCTTAGCGAGCAGGTTGGTTAAGGGCCTAGCGATTTTGTTAAAATCCTTAATGAACCGTTGGTAGAACCTAGCATGCCCTAAAAAGGATCTAATATCCTTAACGCTTTTGGGTGATTGAAGCTTAGCAGTCACTTCTACTTTAGCTTTGTCTACTTCAATGCCTCTCCTAGAAATCTCATGGCCTAAAACAATCCCCTGTCTCACCATGAAGTGACATTTCTCTCAGTTTAGAATTAGGTCTTCTCCTTGCATCTTTGTAGCACTAACTTTAGGTGATGAAGACACTGATCAAATGAATCTTCGTAGATGGAGAAGTCATCCATGAAAATCTCAAGAAAACGTTCTACCATGTCGGAGAAAAGACTAAGCATGCACCATTGGAATGCTGCGGGAGCAGTGCACAATCCAAAGGGCATGCGCCGATGAGCAAAGGTTCTGAACGGGCAGGTGAACGTGGTCTTTTCCTGGTCTTCTGCAGCAATGGGGATTTGGTTGTATCCCGAGTACCCATCTAGGAAGCAATAGTACTCATGTCCAGCCAATCGTTCCAGCATTTGGTCGATGAAGGGTAGCGGGAAGTGGTCTTTACGGGTGGCTGCATTCAACTTCCTATAGTCGATACAGACACGAACCTTGGTAGGCAGTCTTGTTTGTACCAACTCTTTTTGCTCATTTTCAACCACCGTAAAGCCAGCTTTCTTCGGGACAGCATGAACAGGGTTAACCATTGACTATCTGAAATGGGATAAATGATCTCATTATCTAATAGTTTTAAAATTTCTACTTTAACTGCCTCTTGCATGAGAGGGTTAAGCCTGCGTTGTGGGTCCCAACTGGGGGTTGCTTCATCGACTAAATGGATTCTATGTTGCACTATGATTAGACTTATCCCTTTGATGTCCTTCATCGTCCATCCAATGGCTTCCCTATGTCTTTTCAGAATAGACATTAAGCTGTCTTCTTGTTGCTCAGTCCAGTGGGATGCTATGATGACTGGCAAGGTGTCCTTTCCGCCCAGGTAGGCGTACTTGAGGTGTTCAGGTAAGGCTTTTAGCTCTAGGGAAGGTGTTGCTTCATTGGATGAAATCTCCGGGCTTTCAATCCTATGATGAGGTACACTTGGACTTGATTCCCAATCCACTGCTGAATCTACGATCTGGTCTAGATTAAAATCCTCAGTCTTCAGATCAAATTCTGCCTCAGTTTCTTTTTCCATGTTTTTCTCATGCTCACTAGTCAGATTTTCAATAGAATTGACCTCAAATGTCTGATAATTGACATCCCTAGGTTATCTTCCAAGATTGAAGACATTGACTTCCTTCGTCATGTCTTCAAAGATCAATCGCATAGACCCGTTCCTACAGTTGATTATGGCATTGGCTGTAGCAAGGAATGGGCGCCCTAAGATGACGGGAGTTTAAGACCTAAGATTGGACACAGGTTGGGTCTTAAGCACAATGAAGTCAACAGGGTAAATAAAATCCCCGACTCAGATAAGGACGTCTGTGATTTTCCCCTTCGGGATCTTCACAGATCGGTCAGCTAGCTGAATGGTGACTCGAGTTAGGCTTAGCTTGCCCAACCCAAGTTGCTGGTATACTGAGAGAGGTAGCAAGTTGATACTTGCTCCCAGGTCAAGAAGTGCTCTACTGATTTCGGTCTGTCCTATGGTGCGGGAAATGATGAGACATCCGGGATCCTTGTATTTCACCAGAATGGGACCAGACAGAATTTCACTTATATTGGTTGCCAAGAACACTTTCTTGGGCATATTGGTCTTTCTCTTCTTCGTACACATATCCTTAAGAAATTTGGCATAAGCTGGGACCTGTTGGATAGCGTCAAAAAGTGGCACATTCAATTTGACCTGGTTGAACATCTCTAGCATTTTCTCCATGTGCATATTCTTATTGTTGTTCCTAAGCCTATTGGGAAAGGGTGCTACAGGCTTATGAACTTGTTCAGCAGCTTTGTCCTCGTCAGACGTTTGAGGAGCAGCTTGCGAGAAACTAGCAGAGGTGGAGGCTGGAGTAGGATCAGGATGGACTGAACTTTTCTGTTGGTAGACTTGGTTGTCTACCTTCTTTTCAGATCGAAGTGTGTGAACATCATTACACTGGTTGATCGATGGATCCTAAATTTCATATGCTTGATTGGAGGTTTTTGGGTTAAACTAGCAGCTGACTAGGTAAAGTACCCTTGGTCTTTCACTTAGGGAGCTAGCTAATTGGCTCATCTGCATTTCCAATCTCGATATAGCCTGTGAACTATTGTTCAACGTTTGTCCCTGGTTTTGCATGAAAGCGGTTTGGGACTTCATGAAAGCTTCCATGCTCTCCTCTAATGTGCTAAATTTCTTTTCCATTAGTGAACTTTGAGAGGAGGAAAATGGAGCTTGACTGGGAAAATTTGATGGAGGACTGGGATGGTGAAAATTGTTGGAGAAATTAGGCCTAGGAGGATTGTTCTGGGCCCAGGAGAAATTGGGGCGATTCCTCTAACCAGGATTGTATGTTTGCAAGTAGGGATTACGCGGCAGCCGTGAGTAGGCCGCGTTCAGGTGTTCTGGTGGCACTTACTGGGTATGGAAAACGGGGCACTCTTCAAAGACATTGTTTAGTGCCTGACAGTACGAACAACCCGGATTGTGAATTGGTGGTGGGTGATTTAGTTGACATTGGCTGGCTCTCTTGTCTCTAGAGCCTCGATCATCCTCATTAGGGTTGCAATCTTAGCCTTGTAGCTATGAATAATTCTAGAGATAGGAGTCCTCCTCTTAAAGCTATAGATTGTGAATTCTTAGGTTTTTCTGAGGCTGGCTCCCATTGCAGGGTTTTCTCAGCTAAGTCCTTAAATAAATCCCAACCCTGATTCTCATCCTTCTGCAAGAACCCTCCCTGACACATGATTTCTAAAAGGGTTTTCGTCTGATAATTTAAACCATCGTAGAGAATCTGGCACTGACGTGATTTCTCCACACCATGGTGAGGGCACTGAGCTAGGAGATCTTTGAATCACTCAAAGTATCTCCAAAATGGTTCGCTCGGTTCTTGTTTAAACTGCATGATATTCTTCCTAATGAGGGCAGCTTTGTGAATTGGATAGAATTTCTTCAAGAAGGCCTTGACGAAATCATCCCGTGTCGTGACAGAATCTACCGCCAAAGTATACAACCATTTCTTTGCTAGGTCCTTTAGGGAAAAAGGGATGAAACGTAACCTAACGGCATCGTCTCCTAGCTGGGGTGTACGCATCATGAGGCACACTTTTTCAAATTCCCTAACAAAGAAGTATGTGTCCTCCGATTCTAAACCATGAAACTTTGGGAGAGTGTTGATGAATTAAGACTTTAACTCGAAGTTATTTTCGTTTGCTTCAGGAAGTTTTATGCAATATGGAAGTGAGGTTCTGATCGGGTAAAATCTATCCTGAAGTGACACCATCACCGGTTCTGGATGTAAGGGTAGAGAAGTATTTCTTGTTAATCTAGAAGTTGACGGATCTCCTACCCACTCTTGCATGCAGTACACCACAAATAACATGAAGACAACAAACAATCGTAAAAGAACAAAAAACAAACAAAAGAAAGAAAAACAACCACAAAGCCTTAGTCTAAGGTACCTGGACCTAGACGACTCCTAACTGGTCGATTCTCCGGGGAAGGTTGTTGTAGGAACTCGACTACAAGCTAATCGGCTAGGAAAGGGCAAAGCTCGGGGGGAGGTATCCGGGCATGAGCCACGGGCCTAATTACGCCAAACCACGGAGCTTTTGAGGCTTTACCTCTTAATCCACTTTCCTTAGACACTGATTTTGCAGGAGTATAGTTCTTGCAATTTTCAACCTCGGTTAATCTCTTAGTGAGTCTGAGATGTCCCTAGGGCCAACGTCTATTAATTTTTAGTTAAGGCTTGAGAAAGTGTGAGTACACTTGGAGATGATTTTTTGGGTTAAGGAAGGGTGATGAAATCCCCACCTTATCTTGTTTATTTTGGTTTTGCCCTTAAAGTCAATTGTGTAAGTGTACAGTTTATTCACAACAAGGTAACACTCAAAGCGAGAAATCACTCCAAAATGTTGGTCCTATTCTATATGAATGCACACGTACCTTTTCTCCAGCACTCTTCAACAGAAATTTAAATGAATTGAAATAGACACGTGCTCTAAATGTAAAAGTCTAATCCAAATTTCAATTAAGTAACAAGTGAATTTCTGTTGAGTATATTACACATGTATAGGGTGAAGCAATCAATGGAACTAAAAAATTTAGAAAGCAATTTTTAGCAGCCTTCGGCAACCCTGCAAACGAGTTTGTTAGTACTTCAATTGGAAAAACTCGCTTTTACACGAATTTTTCCAAGGGCAAATGAATCCTCGCGCAATGTCCTTGGCCACCTCTTTCTCTTCCTGTGATAGTGAGCTCCTTGGTATTTCTCCTACACACAAAAAGAACAATCTTTAGTATTGAACAATAAAGTCGTTCCCTCCCCAGCAATGGCGCCAAAATTTGATTAGCAAAAAGCAAACACAAGAATAAGTGAGAAAAGAGTGGGTTGATGTTACTGCTTTTGCGATTCTTCCGTAGTAGCGAAGTGGCTATACGGGTCGTATCCACAAGGAGGGAGAGCGATGGAAGCTTGATGCGGCTTCTTTGTTCAAGAAAAGAGAAAGATCTTTGTACCAAATAAAGAATTGGAAATGAAAACAAGTTGGTTTCAAGAATTGTTTGAAAAATGATCTGGTGGTTTTTAAAGTTGGATTTTCTTAATGGTAAAAGTGCATGGCTAACTTTCTACTAATGGCTCCCACTAATCTATAACTTCTTGGAGATATGGCCTCATGATGGATCATAGGCAAGCATAACCCCTATGCATAGGAACTATTCACGTGAAAATCGAGTGAAAGTTCTTCCTATAACTTAGCTTTACACGGCAAAAACTTGGACATTCCCTTATCAAGATCCAATTGAAGGCGAGAATACGGGAAGACACAAGTGCACTAATGGTATCGGCAAAGTTAAAAGAAAAATTTCTAACTTACAAAAATAAGTAAAGTACATAACCCATAGATCATCAAAAACCCATTAAGCATGAAATATAAGAAGGTAAATACTTGAATGTAAGTTTGAGTTAGAACACTCGTCTTAAGATGTCATAGCTCTCGTTTGCACAAGGCTTGTTTGACACTATTGACTCATGTGGGCTATCAATCAAGTGTTAGAAATTAGTGGGTTAGTAGTTAGTTAGCTATGCTAATGAAAAGTTAGTTAGCCATAAAAGTAAAAGAAACAACAAAGGAAAAGAAGTGGAGAGAGGGAGTTACGCTACAAGAAAACAAAAGAAAAGAAAAGGTAAAGAAAGGAAGTTACACTACAATAAGGAAATGAAAGTAAATGGCAAAGACAATTAGATGGAAAGAAGAAAGAGAAGTAGTTACTTGTATTAGCTTGTCACCTTCAAATACAATCTTTACACACTCTCTCTCTCTCTTTCACTCTAATGGCTAAAACTAAAACTAGAAGAAGAACAACAACAATAACAACTACATCTCCAAAATCAAACTAACATAACGATCCCAAAGCTCTGGATATCCTTTTCTTCAGACCCCAGGGGGTATTTATAGGTACCAGGAGAAAGGGCTTTGGGCAGCGCGTCGTCCAGTCTGTTCCCTATCGTGTAGGCCTGCTGGTTTGCTGATATGATGCCCTGGACTGACAAAATTGTCTCCTTAAAGTCAATGGCTACTTGGTAGGCCTTTAATCACCCATTAAATGGTGATTAATGTCTTCTTCTTCATTTGCACACCATCAACCTAGGATCAAGCAAGTAAAGCTTTATTAGCAAAATTTTATACAAAATAAATATGAGAATGTGATGAAAATTATATAAAATTAGAGACTAATCACCTCACGTCAAGCGAGAGCCCACACCTACATCGAATAAAATAGGAGTGGCTTTTGGTACCCATACCTTATTGGGTCTATGGGGGTTAGCACCTTTCCTAACCCAAACAAATTTATTTATAAAATTTACATTATGCATTTTATCATAACAAAACTTTGCAAGGTAGTCCTTAAGTCCACAATGTGTACAAGTGTACACATAAGCATACATGGTGTTATGTGTATGAACGTGGGAAGCATGTGTATGCCATGGTTTGTGTGCATGCATAGGTGAAACTTGTTTCTTGCGAAATATGGATTCCAAACATGTGTGGTTCATGACACATTGGCTCAAAGTAGAGCTCAATTAATCAACACTCTTCTTTAAAGCACATATATCATTTTCAATAATAGAAGAAGAGGTGCATGCAATAGTAATAGATGGTGAACCTATACTAGCATGGCAAATATGTGAGTCAATATCATTATTCAATGAAATATTTTTCTTTGAAACCAAATCTAGCTCTTTTGAAATAGAAGCAATTTTATTTTTCAAAGAGTCATTTTCTTTTAAAGTAAAATCAAGTTTTGAAGTCAAGATCTCATCATTTTCTTCAAAACATCATTACAATCGTTTTTACTTTTCAAAAGTTTGTTTTCATTTAAGACAAGTTCAAGTTGGGATTTCAATGAGTCCCTTTCATTTGAAATCTCATCTCTTTCTTGCAAAGCCATGTTAAGTTTAGAAAACAAATCCTTATTTTATTCTTTCATTTTAAAAGTTTTCTTTTTCAAGAGTTGTTATTTTTGTAATAGGTTTTCACAAACAATGGATAGTTCTTCATTTAAAGCATCAGCGTCAACAAAATCATCACCAGAAGAACTAACACTATCATCTAGTTGAGTTTCTGAATTTACCTCAAAATAGGACTGGCAGCCCTCGCGGCCTCCTTAGCTCTTCCAGCTGGAGCAATGGAGAAGATATTCGTCTACAGCCACGACCTGTATTGCCCGAGAACTGCTCTCAAGGACTATCAGGAGTCAAAAGGAGATTCTCAAAGCAAAGAAGCGCTGGAATTGTCAACCGGTCCAGAGCCTAGAGACTGGCGATTCCCTTACATTGATTATGTCCTATATGGCATCTTGCCTGAGGATACCAAGGAAGCGGCTGCCATTCGAAGGAAAGCCCCCAAATTCTACTATAATGCGATTACACGAACACTGTATCGTCGATCACATGACGGGATCTTGCTTCGCTGCCTTTCACAAAAAGAGGCACATGAGGTATTGAAAGAAGCCCATGACGGCATGTGTGGAGCCCATCAACCTGGCCCAAAACTTGAATACCGACTCCAAAGGTTGGGATATTATTGGCCCAAGATGATCGCTGACGCCATCACCTATGCCAAAAGATGTCACGCCTGCCAAGTACATGGCGATTTCATCCATCAAGCACCAGGCTACCTTCACTCCACGGCTTCTACTTGGCCATTTGAAATGTGGGGGATGGATGTGGTTGGCCCTATCAGCCCGCCGTCATCAAAAGGACATCGGTTTATTTTGGCAATAACTGATTACTTCTCCAAATGGGCTGAGGCCGTTCCTTTGAAGGAGGTGAAGTCATCTGATGTGATCAAGTTCATGAAACATCATGTCATTTATCGTTTTGGGGTACCTCGGCGAATTGTCCACGACAACGGACCCTAGTTCATCAGTCAGCTTTCCAGAGATTCTGCGCCAAGTTTAGAATCCAGAGTGTGTCCTCAACGGCATACTACCCCGCCGCTAACGGCCTCGCAGAAGCTTTTAACAAGACCATTGGCAAGCTTCTCAAGAAATTCGTCTCGAAAAGTCAACGTGATTGGGACGACAAGCTGGGTGAATGCTTATGGGCTTACCGCACAACTGTGCGAACCCCAACTAAAGCTACGCCATTTTCTTTGGTCTATGGGTGTGAAGCCGTGCTTCCACTCGAAGTCCAAATTCCATCTCTACGCGTCGCCCTGACAGCGGAGATGACAACAGAGGAGAAGCATCGACAGCGACTCCAGGAATTGGAGGCCTTAGACGACAAACGTCTGCAGACCCAACAGCAAATCGAGCTTTACCAAGCTCGAATTATTAGAGCCTTCAACAAGAAAGTTAAAGTGCGAACTTTCAAGAAAGGTGACCTTGTCTTAGCCGTCAGAAGACCCATGGTGATGACGCACAAGACAAAAGGGAAATTCCAGCCCAAATGGGAAGGACCATTTGTAGTAGAGTCAGTCTACTCTCTACTACAAATGGATCGTATCGCCTCATAACTTCAAATGGCGATACACTCATGATGCCGATCAATGGCAGATTCTTGAAGAAAAACTATCCTTAGATAGTGTTCTTCCTCAGATCAAGTGCAAAATTGCACCTCTGATCAAGACAAGAAGAATTTCTTCATTAGAACATCTGACGCCTCCGACGGCTAAGGATAGGGGAAAATGTTGGCTTTAAGCCCAACATAAGCCTTCGACAACTCATCATGCTGAGGGGAATAGCATGGCTAGCCCAACTCAAACGGTAGTTGGTAAAGGCACATCAAACCCGTTGACAGCTGAGGATTTGCTAAAAATCATAAGGGACATATTCCCATTTGATCCGACGCCTCCGACGGCTAAGGATAGAGGAAAATGTTGGCTTCTAAGCCCAACATAAATCTTCGACAACTCATCATGCTGAGGGAAATAGCATGGCTAGCCCAACTCAAACGGTAGTTGGTAAAGGCACCTCAAATCCGTTGATAGCTGAGGGTTTGCTAAAAATCCTAAGTGGACCTGACTCTACTCTCCCCTCCAAAATCTCTTACCAATTCTCATCCACAGAATGGTAGGTCTACAAAATACAGTCGTTGCCAAGTTAACACTATACCTCTGGCACTTCAAACTTCACTTGTCAATTCTCATCAATAGAATGGCAAGCCTTCAAAATTGCTCATATCGCAAATCCAAATTTGTCAAGTTAACGCCATACCTCTGACACTTTTTTAAACTCCACTTGTCAATTCTCATCAATGGAATGACAGGTCCTCAAACTGCTCATATCGCAAATCAATTTCTGTCAAGTTAATACCACACCTCTGATAAATTACTGTTAAGTTAACACTATACTTCTAAACAGTACATCGAGTTTCCGTCAAGTTAACATCACACCTCTGACAGTCACCTTCCTTCAGACTTCCATATCGAAGCTGAAATGAATGATGCTAAGTTTAACACTGCACCTCTAGCATCCAGGTCATCGCCAAGTTCAACAATACACTTATGGCCATGACTTTTCCTCGGACTTCCTTGTCAAAGTCGAGATGACTAATGCCAAGTTCAAAATTACACCTCTAGCATTACCCTCAGTGTCAAGTTAAACATTACACCTATGACAATGACACTTTCAGTTTTCCCAAATGAAAGCTGAAATGCTTCTGAGTCAAGTTAATATCACACCTCTGATTCACATTCTTGTCAAGTTAACATCACACTTCTGACAAGACAACTTTCAACCCGTTAAGTTAATATCACACCTCTAACGGTAAAAACTTTCCTAGATCCCCACGAATCTAGCCTCACTTGTTATTCTCCTCAACAGAACAACAAGTCTACCCAAAAAAAAAACATTGTTAGGTTAACATTACACCATTAGCAGTGTTTTCATTAACTCCCCAGCTGATCTTAATCAAGTTAATCCTAGACCTCTGATAAAAGTTCATCTTCCCTGGGGGGTACCAATTCAACCTGTCACTTTCTTTTTATAAAGTGGCAGGCCCACCAAAATTATCTTATCTCTGTCAAGTTAATATCACACCTCTGACAGCATTGTGAGGTTCCTCAGATAGGATCTTTTCTCCACAAAATTTGACTTGTTAAAATTTTCATCATAGTTTTGACAAGCCAAAGATTCTTTGCTTCTATGCGTCTGACTAAAAAGAGACAAAAGAGTTCAAGACAATAGAAGAGACAAAAAGAAAAGGGTCACTTTTATTTATATTCAGGCATATGAAAGTGATACAAAACGCTCTCTTATACAATGAGATTGAGTGTTACAATTAAGGAGTACACAAAGAAGTCCCTCTCTCTCTCAGAGGTTGCAATCACTCCTCAAAGCTGCATACAATTCCAGGTACAAGATGTTTGGAAGGGCATCAAAGTAGGATCAGACGTCGTGGCAATGATCAGAAGCTGATTGCACCACGATGCATGATGTAAACATCGAAGAAGTCCTTGGTTGATCAAGAACAATAGTGTTTCTTGAGGTCGAAAGGCAGCAGAGTCTTCTGACTCCACCTGACCATCTGAAGTGGGGGTGTGATCCTTCGTTGATGAACATCTCTTCTGCCAGAAGGTCGTCCAGTGAGCGTGGAGTTTCCTCGATGTCACTTCTGGGGTAAGAGAGGAGGTTTTAAGACCTCATAGGGGATGCCACCCACCACTATATCCACCGCTACCCCCGCCGCCATCCTTACTCTAACCATGCCATGCCAAGAAGCATGACTGGTGCGTCGAATTCAAAGAGATCTTGGCGAGGGTTTGGTCCCAATCTCCTGAAGGCAGGAGTCATGACTTCTTCTCCTGTGGTCGACCATCGACCAAGTTCGCTGGCCGATATTCTCCCAAGGGCCCAGCGAACATGAAAAAGGATGATCAAACCTACCTGCAAGAAGCAACAAAATTAGAAGATCTGAAGCTTAGTATACTTCAACAGAAAAACTAAGTGACAAACGCAGCTATCGCTGAGGACTTCAGACGCGGGAATGACCCGCGCAGCGAACATCTGCGGCGATAGAAACAGACGCGGTCAAAATTGTGATATACACAGAATTCAGACGCAGTCTCATTTTACATCCGCGCTTAAAGGATGAGATGTGAAGAGAATCAGACGCGAAAATTGCTATCTCCCTGTTGAATGAACAGGAGTTGCAAAATGCAAGCCTGAAACCTTCAGCCCGAAGTTAAAATTCTTCCAAGTCAACGCCCTCAAGGCGCAAGCTCTGTGTGCAAAACCGGCAGCCAGGGGCCAAAGCCCACTGTATTGGCGTCCAGAGAAGTTTAAGTCGATGGCGCAAATTCTAGAAAAGGAATGCACCAACTAAGACTTCAGGAGAAAATCCAGATGATGATATCTCTTTAAGAGATATCAAAATTCAAAACTGGCTGGGTTAAAAATGTCATGGCAAATCAAGAAGGCGTACCCGCAGAGGGCTCTATTAAGAGTTGAACTCTCTGCATTAAAGCGCGGACATAAAAGGTGCTCAAGGAGACGCTTTCTGTTATTGAAATCACTTGACAGTGGTAATCTTCTGAAGAGACCAAACAGAAGCATGAAAGCTCTGGGTCATCTTCATCCATGGAGGCAAGCCCCTGGTAAAGTTCTTGAAGGGAGAAGATGGAGTCTCCCAGAGCACTCGCTGTTAAAAGAGAATAGTCCAAGTATGGGACTGCTAAAGGAAGGGGGTAAGCCCTATTTATAGGCAGCCCATAATAACCATAATTAATGGTTCATTAATTAGAACCGTCAGCCTTAATGACCGCACGACTGTCAAAGCCCAATAGAAGGCTGACGCGTGGAGCGTCGCTTCGGGAAGCATCGAAGACGCTGGTCTCCAACCGCCACCGCCGGTTTGGCATTAAAAGGCATTAACGCCTAAGCCCAATGAAGAACCGACGAGTGGACAACCGCTTCGGGAAACAACGGACGATGCGGGTTCCCAATCGTCAACGAAGACTTGACGTTTGAAAATCTCACAGGATCTTTATGTCAGGCTACACACAACGCCTGGGAAGTTGCACCAAAACGCAGGCATGAGAGCCGCGTTCAGGAGGCTCGCGCCTCCTTTTCAAAAAGTGGCGTCCTCCTTCATTCCAAGTTAGAAGACCCTTCGCGTCTCCTGGATGACTCAAAGTTGCTCCGCGTCTCTCGGACAACTCAAGGTTGCATCCACCAACAAAAGGGACTCATTCTGGGGGTCTCAGTGGGAAAGCACATATAGCTGCGTCCCGAAACTTACATCTTCAGCAGAGAAGGCCTATCACCTTCACAAGTGCCTTGGAGCTGCGTCTACATAAATAATGATGGGTCTTGCACCGAGTCTCAGCGTCGCGTCCCTGACCGCGTCAATTTTAAGGGGCATAAGACCACATTCTTAATGTATCCTGAACTCTGCGTCTGGATGAAGTTAAGGATTGCGGCCAGTGAATCACACTCAAAGCTGCGTCCTTCGCGTCCGCTTGAACCGCGTCTTCACTGGCAGGTCAGAATCGCGTGCCTCAGAGCCGCGTCTCTTTTTATGAATCGACGCTGCGTTTCATCAAAAGAACTTAGTTTTACCTAAGTTCAGTATTCACAGTCAGTAAGGGAGCACAACCAAAATCTGTGATTGAGAGGTTGGATTCATCTACAGCGGGGCAATGAAGATGGAACAAAAGTTTCAACGATTTTTATTATTCAAACATGATAAAAGTAAATACAAACACTCTTGGTGAATAGAGTGTCCTTTTCTTTAAAAAAGGAAAAGAAGAAGAAGGCTAAAAATCCTGGTCCGCCAAAGAACAGATTTATTCTCTAAGGCGATGTATCTCATGTTGACGCGCCTTCTCAGCCTCCATGAGAGCCTGGGCCCGTAACTCCTCCTCGGATAAAAATCTCTTCGTAGCCAGCTGCACTCGTAGAGATTCCAGCTCGGAGGAATTAACAGAGAGATTTTCCTCAACTCGCGCCTTGGCAGCCTCTAATTCCGCTAGCCTCTTTTCGGAATTGGCCAACTTCTGTTCATTGATAGCAATCAAGGTCTCAGCTCTGGATATGGTAGCTCGAGCATCGAGGATAACCTACTTCGCGGCCTGCATGACCATCTCGGACTCCTTCGACTCGCCAGTTAGCTTTCGATGGTCAGCCTGGAAACATTGGAGAAGACGGGTCCTTTCAGCTATCCTTTCTTCCATCTCCCTTCGCTCTTGCTCTTGAGCAGCAAGGAGCCTGGTCAGAGTTTCCTGGGCCTCGTGAAATGAGCCAGCATTCTCCAGGGATCTAAGCTCTTTCAAGTCATGTCCCAATTGCTCCACCAGCAGCAGACACGCCTTGGCTGGTGAAGGGCCTCCGGCTAAATTGATGTTCTCGACCAGATTTCCAAGAAACATCCGGGCGAATTCGAAGGAGCTATTCCAAGATAGGATGAGATCAATACATGAGCGCATGGAGGCAAAGAAGTGCTGCACCACTTGACGCGCCAGCTCCCCCATGGTATCACCGCCTGGGAAGAATTCTGCTGAAGTGCTCCCCGATCCTCTTTCCATCACGGGGCGAGGGATGTAAACCGATTCTTTCGGTACAGGAATCGGGCTAATGACAGCTGCGGCAGGAGCAAGAGTAGCCGCCGGCGATTCTGGTGGTACTACGTCCGTAGAAACCTCCGCAACCGATGAAATGACGGTAAGCTTGACCTCTTCAGGGTCCTTGGCCGAGGTCTGAGCTGTACGGCCTCCCGGGTAGGCACTGTAGGCTGTCCAAAAGTTACTGGAGGACAAGCCATTGAGAAGCAAAGTTTCAAACTCTAGACGCGAGGGACTATCACCCGCGTCTAGTTTTTGTCCCATCTTCTTTGTTTAGCTGTGGATGAATTCAGCTCCCTGATCACTGGCTGTGAATACTAAACTTAGGTAAGACTAAGTTCTTTCAATGAGACGCGGTGTCGAGCTTGATGAGACGCGGCATTGATCCATAGAGTGAGACGCGGTTATCCGTCCATAAGAGCTGGGCTTCGAACTCTTCCGTCGAGAAGGAGACCTCCGCCTACATGACAGGCGCTCCTGAGGAGACGACTAAACGTTTGGAGCAGATCCAGAAGGCACAAATGGATATGATTCTTGCTCAGCAGGAATCTATCAACTCCCTCAAGCAGGCGATTGCACAGCTGCTCGAAGACAGGAGGAGGTCCCCTCCTAAAAAGTCAAAGGGCAAAGCGAAAAAGGGAGAAAGCTCATCTTCTGAACCTTCTGAGGAGACGCGGCGATCTACCTTCGGCTCGTCCAAGTCCTCGTCGCAAGTAAAAGGCGACCAAGACCAGGGAAAGGCTCATGTTAAAAGAATGAGTCAACTGGAGCGACACCTGGCGACCAAGACCAGGGAAAGGCTCATGTTAAAAGAATGAGTCAACTGGAGCGACGCCTCGAGGCCCTTGCTAATCGCAAAGACCTCCAAGAAGTAGGAGTGGTCCGGCCCTACCCGGCTGAATGGGACTTGGTTCCGTACCCGCCCAAGTTCAAAGCTCCAACTCTTCAAGCCTTTGATGGGAAGGGGTCACCCAACCAGCACATCTACTACTTCAAATCCCAAAACGGGAATGTAGTAGATAATGACGCCATCCTGGAACGCCTGTTCATCGGCACCCTGAAAGGGTTGGCCTTTGAATGGTTTATGAAGCTCCCAGAAGGTTCTATCAAGAACTGGGGCGATTTGGAGAAGCTCTTTTTAACACGCTTCTTCGAGGATGACTTCGAAGTCACAATGCCAACCCTTTTGGCTACCAAACAGCGAAAAGGGGAGTCCGTCAAATCTTTCGTGGAAAGATTTCGGAACATGGCACTCCGGTGTCCAAGCGGTATGACCCAGGCTACCCTGGTGGAAACATGCCGCCACAATCTCCAAACCTCGCTCCTTGCTCAAATAGGAGTTGCTGAAAGCCGCACCTGGAAGCAATTAGTCCAACAAGGTGAACAGGCTGAGGAGATTGTCGCCCGCGTCAGAGCGGAGGAAGGTAAGCCTAGGCCGGAAAGGTCGATAAGGCGTGCGCCAGATACATCCCTCCAAACAAAGCGGAAGGATAATTTGCCAAGTTGTGGCATCTCTCCAACCAGAACCTGAGGAAGGTAGTGCCAAGTTGTGGTATCTCTCCAACCGGAACCTCAGACTTGCGCGACCCAGGGAAAAGGCCGAGAACCGACCTGTCATGGCTATCATGACGGTGTACTTTATGAGAACCCAAATCACCGAGAGTAATCTCAGGGACATATCGAGAAAGGTCCCATTCCATCTTCCGAGGGACGGACATGTGCTGGAAGTAGGACAGCGGGAACATCCTCTCCATGTCCGGAAGAAAGAATCTTCCACCCTTTATCTGACGGAGCCATTTATAAGTTCCGTCATACACACGATAGCCGCCATCGTTGATACTATCTCCGAAGAAGAAGGCAGGCTTCTCCAGTTTGACGTGATCATCCGTCGTGAATGCTGCATCGGTCATAAGTACCCGAAGAGTTCTTATGTCAACATTAGAGAGCTTCTCCCTGCGATCCTGCGACTGGTCAGCAGTCACAGGGACAGTCCTTCGTAGCACAAAGGTCAAGTCCCGGTCAGCACCACCTACACGTCCAAAGTGGCGCGTCTTGGAGAGTGAGGCAGAAGGATGGGGCACTGCAAAAGAAAAGGACACTTAGTTAGATACTTGAATGCTAAGTGTTCATAACCGTGCATCTGCGTGCGCATTTTGCTTGCGCGGTACATGGTCGATGTAGAAGCTTGTAAACCCCTCGGCCATGCGGATAGTCGCGTTGTAATAGGGTACTAAGTCTTCATGTCTGACTTCGTACTCCCCGCGAACTTGGCTGACGATGAGATTGGAGTCGCCGTATGCCTCGAGATTTTTAACGCCAATCTCGTCGGCGAATTGCATCCCAATCAAAAGAGCGTTGTACTCCGCCACATTGTTGGAACAGGGCTCAGTTAATGAGACAGCTCAGGGAATGACATAATTTTGTGGGGATACGAGTACTACCGGTGTAATGTTTAACTTGACAGTGAGGGTAATGCTAGAGGTGTAATGTTGAACTTAGCATTGGTCATCTCGGCTTGCATAAGGAAGTCCGAGGGAAAGTCATGGTCATAGGTGTATTGTTGAACTTAGCAATGACTTGGATGCTAGAGGTGTGGTGTTAACTTAGCATCATCCATTTCAGCTTCGGTGTGGAAGTCTGAAGAAAAGTGACTGTCAGAGGTGTAATATTAAACCTGGCAGAAACTTGATTACTGTTTAGAGGTGTGGTGTTAAACTTTAACAGTAATTTGTCAGAGGTGTGATATTAACTTGACAAAGATTGACTCATGGAAAGAGTAATCTGAGGACCTGTCATTCTATTGACGAGAATTGACAAGTGAAAATTTTGAAGTGCCAGAGGTGTAGTATTAACTTGGCGGATTTGAAAATTTGATACTCCGTGTAGAGTTGACAAACAAAATTTGTACTCGACAAGGAATATTGAAAAGTTTTCATTACCAGAGGTATAGTGTTAACTTAGTAATGGTTGTATTTTGTAGACCTACCATTCTGTGGATGAGAATTGGTAGGGGATTTTGGAGGAAAGAGTGGAGCCAAGTCCACTTTAGGATTTTTAGCAAACCCTCAGCTATCAACGGATTTGAGGTGCCTTTACCAACTACCATTTGAGTTGGGCTAGCCATGCTATTCCCCTCAGCATGATGAGTTGTCGAAGACTTATGTTGGACTAGTAGACTTGTTATTTTGTTGAAGAGAATAACAAGTGGACTAGACTCGTGGGGAATCTAGGAAAGCTTGTTACCGTCAGAGGTGTGATATTAACTTAACGGGTTGGAAGTGGTCTTATCAGAAGTGTAATGTTAACTTGACAAGGATGTGAGTCAGAGGTGTAATATTAACTTAACTCAAAAGTGTCACTGTCATAGGTGTAATGTTTAACTTGACAGTGAGGGTAATGCTAGAGGTGTAATGTTGAACTGGGATTCTTCACTTAGAATATTTCTAGTTGTGAAGGGTTCAGACGCGGACTTGGTTGGCAGAACGCGGATTTGATCCTTGCGTTCTGTGCCATCAACTGCCGATTTTGATGAATCTGGCACTTGCGTCCAAGCAATTAGAAATCTGGGGGTGTGAAAGGAAGGGAGTTACCCTCCTTAACTTCTGGCTGTTGTGGTGATGGAAGGGTTAAGGTGGATAACTCCCTTCTTTTCGCACCTCAGAAGTGACATCAAGGTCATGGAATGACCTTCTGGTGGTGGAGACGCGGATCCTGCAAGTCTGGACGCGGGTTTGATAGTTCCTGCGTCCAGTATCTCCTCTGCGTTTGGACGCGGTTTCGCAAGTCTGGACGCGGATTTGATAATTCCTGCGTCCAGTATCTCTTCTGCGTCTGGGTTATGAACACTTAGCATTCAAGTATCTAACTAAGTGTCCAGGCGCGTCGGCCTGACACCCGCGTCTCAGCATCAAGGCGCGTTGGATTGAAACCCGCGTCTCAGTTATAACCGCCTTGGTTAAGGGACCAATCACTGCCCACACGTAAGGGAAATCAGCCCCCATCGTGGCATGTCTTTAGCAAGCACGTGGGTTAGTTACCGCCCATGTAGCGGGGAAGTTGGCCCTCATTGTGGAGTGTTTTCAGGGGGCACGTTCACCCCTGGGACCTCTATAAATAGCCTCATTTACTATGAGGTCGGGGGATCGGCAATCAAAAGGGAGAGAGGAGAGAATCAATCGGACGAAGAGAGACAGAGGGCGACACAGAGAGAAAAGAAGCAGATCAACTCTTTAGCAAGTTCGCTGCGTACGAGCTAGCTTTCGCCTACCTTCTCTTTTAGAGTTTTGGTAGACAGAGCTGTGTCACTCTTTCTACCGGCCAAAGAGGAGATCCCTGAAGGACGATCATCTGGTCAACGGAGAACAAGATTCACTCTCCACCGCCACACGAAGAACCCAGCCTTAAACAAAGGGGGAATTCAAGATTCAATATTCTCCCTCCCTTGTAACCGGAAGGAACAGTTCTTGTTGTAATCTTTTTCATTTGATTCAAGGAAAACTTTTACGGCAATTCACTGTCTCCCTCTTTCCCAGGTCATACAGGCACTGACCGCCAAGTCTCCTACCTGAGCTTCCTCATGCCCTCTGCAAATTGTAAGAATATCAGCTACAATAGTAAAAGGAAAACATTCAAAATATCAATATTTCCTTACCTAGCTGAGGGTCCAAAGATGGCGAGTCCTTAGGCGAATCTTGCAGGGTGGAGGTCTCCCTGACTTCGATGATTGCCCTCTCTTGAGGCATCCCAGTAATAGGAGCCTCAACTCTCTCCTGCTAGGCCAGCTCCTGTATCATCTCCTCGATCTGGGAGGAAGCAGCGGCCTCGCTAACCACGACCAGCCCTACGATATGAAGCCAAATGAAAAAGAAAACGTCAAAATCCTTTTCCTAGTTAAAAGGATGAGTTAGGCAAAAGGAGTACCTTCAGCAGCTTCAGCAGGAATAACTGCCGCTGGTGGTGACGCCGTCACCGGCTCACACCCATATATTTCCTCCTCCGAGATGTGTGAGAATTTACTCGGATCAGGAGGAGCGGGTTCATCGCCGAAGTCGACCTCATCGCCTGAATCATACCCTTCTTCTTCAGACGAAGAAGACGATAGTGCAACGCGAGAAGCCTCGGCAACCGGGGCCTTGCCACCAAATACCCCAGTGGTAGGGCTGGGGTCAACTACCCGAGGACTGGGGATTAATACACTAGGGGACCCAGGCTGTTGTGCCTCATCCCTCCTCTCATGAGCTGAGGAAGACCCAGGCTGAGTTGAGACCCCTGGAATCTCAACATCACCTCTGCTCATTATGTCGACTTCAAGTTGCTCAGCCTCGTCAGTGGCGGTGGGTTTGTCAGCGAACTCCCCTTCCTCTAAAATCCTGGGGCCCCTGCTGCGCAACCCACGGGTACGGACTAAGGAGGCGTCACCCTCATCTTCCGTTTCTTCCCTCTGTTCCTCAACACCATAAGGGATGTCTTCGGACGGAGAAACTGCGGCCGCCAAGTCTCTCCGGACCTTCTTGGGGGCAAGCTCAACAGTGGAAGTAGAGCCTTGAGGACGCTTACGCGCCACCTGTCGACCCTTTGCCGCTCGCAGCTCCTCCCTTGATACCCTTCTGGTCTCCTTCAGAGCTTTCCGATACTCCTCAACGCCTCGTGAGCGTTTGTTGGACCCCAACTTTGCTTTGTAAGATGCATTGATACTCTCGATGCATGAGTACTCTGGAGCAAAGTCAGGCGTTTCGTTGGCCTGGAAGTACCAGGTACAGAAGCTAAGGCTTGTACAGCCTTTCGGTTCCTTGGGGGGCAGACGAAAAAGCGCTTCCGTCCCTCTGGCCACACTATAATACCAAGCCCGAGCACCTTCAAACAAGTTCCCACTGAAGGCGAGTCGAGCATTGGGGTTACCGACATACAATTGATCATAGCCGAATTGTCGGGCGAAGCGATTCGGCATGTACGGCTCGATCGTGCACGAATTCCCTTGTCGGAAAAGCACATACCCCGGCCGAATGTTGACCAGCCACCAGAAAACTCCCGATGACAGCCTCGTGAAGTCATCTGGGCCCACGAAGTCAGCAAGTTTATCCCCGAAAGATGCACCAGCAATCTCGAGGAAGCAGCGATTGAGCTGGTAGTTCGAAGCAGTTAGAATGCACCTCCGAATGAAATACATATAAGTATTACACCAGCTTGAACCCTCCAACCGCTGTACGAAAGGGGTAAACCCCTCACTCCAAGACACCGGCGTCATCAGGGAGGGACAGTGCATAACGTACCAAGCCATTAGGTACATGTAGGGAAGTTCAACCCGAGGGTTGGGACGTTTTACCGTCGGCCTCCCCTCTGAGTCAACAATCGGCTCACCCTAGGAGTCGACAACCTTCTCTACCCTGCACAGACTTTGAGTTAAGGCCCGCAACCCGCTTTGAATACCGGCCGCCATGGCCGGGAGGAGGGCTATGGGCCTACCATAAGCCAGAAGCACCGCCGGGTACACTACGTCGGCAACAATCACTTCATGTGGCAGTGTCGGCACCACATAGCGCTTCAACCATAACATTAAGAAGCCCGCCAGCAGTGCTCGATTGGAGATAGGGGTCCGGGCTTGATGATGGAAACTTTCAAAAACCGTGTCGGGTTCGAAAGTATCCTCGTTCGACTCCGCGGTGTAAGAGTCTACAGAAGCCTGAATCCTATCGGCAATCTCCTCGTCGGAGCTGGGAGCCAGTCGGGTCACTGGATGGTCTTTCTGATTGACGCCGTTAAATAAGTAGCTTGCCCAAGACAGCTGCTTGACTCCCCTCGCCCTCCAAGAGGTTATCTGGCCGCAAATGTGGAAGTGACACAACACCTCCCAATAAGTCTCGTACACTCGAGGAGACGCTTTCTTAAAAAGGTGAAACTCCTCAGTGGTCGGGACGTATTCCTCATAGGGAGAGTCCCCCATTACCAGCCCCGAGACTTCGTACAACTCGTGCAGGGCAAGACCCATCTCTCCGACCGGAGTGAAGAATGTCCCCGTTAGAGGATTGTAACGCTCCAGAACCCCAAAGAAGTTTTGAGAACTTGGTGGAATACCGTACTGCACGGCCCTGACCGCCTGGTACAATTCCACATGCTCCAACAGGCCTCCAAGATATACGAGGATGAAGCTCACCATCTTGCCCCACCAATACTTCTCAGTG
The DNA here is from genome assembly GCA_038442645.1 of Agave tequilana. Taxonomy (NCBI): domain Eukaryota; kingdom Viridiplantae; phylum Streptophyta; class Magnoliopsida; order Asparagales; family Asparagaceae; genus Agave; species Agave tequilana. The sequence goes on along the minus strand of JAVJIF010007800.1, from coordinate 59,427 downwards.
GAATGGATCCACCCGGGCGAACGGAAGTCGACCATAAAATTACCCCCCACTTTCATGAACGCGTTGAGGAAGGTGGTGCCGAGTTTAGGAGTCTCTCCTACTGGGTGATCGGTCCTCAACAGCCCGGGAAACAGGCCGAAAACCTCCTTATCATGACCAGCATGATATACCTTCTTGGAGCCTAAGTTGCCGAGAGTAACCTTAGGGACGGGTCGGGAAAGCTCCCATGTCATTTTTCGAGGGACGGACATGTGCTGAAGATAAGATAGTGGGTACATCCTCTCCATGTTCGGAAGGAAGAATCTTCTATCCCCTATATGACGGAGCCATTTATAATCTCCGTCATGCAAAGAATAGCCGCCCTCGCTAATATGGTCTCCAAAGAAGAAAGCAGGCTTCTCTATCTGAGCGCGATCATTCGTTGTGAATGCCGCGTCAGTCATAAGCTCCCGAAAGGTTGTCGCGTCAACATTGGCCAGCTTCTCCCTTCGCTCCTTTGACTTGTCGACAGTCACAGGAGCAGTCCTTTGCAGCACAAAGGTTAAATCACGGTCAGCACCACCTACGTGCCCGAAGTGGTGCCTCTTGGAGAGTGGGCTGGAAGAGTGTCGCACTGCATAAGAAAATGACACTTGATCAGAAGTCTAGACGAAAATGATTAAGTGTCTATAATTCAGACGCAGAAGAGATACTGGACGCAGAAATTATCAAAATCCGCGTCCAGACTTGAGGATCCGCGTCCAGACCTGAGGACCATGAGGCCAGCAGGGAGTCTGCGTTTTCAAAATCCAAGACTTATGAAAAATATCTAAGTACTTGGACTCGGTGCAAGATTCATAAAAATCAGCGTCTGATGTCACAGAACGCAAGAATCAAGTCTGCGTCTGGATCTTTCACAATTAGAAACATTCTAAGTGATGACTCCGGAACGCAAGGCTTACTGGCACCCTATGTTCAACAAACAAGTATATTCTCAAGCGGATAAAAGCGATAGGGTCATCAAACCCGCGCCTTGTTTGTTAATTCAAAGACCGCGTCTGAGAACCAAACGCAGTTTCGAATCCATGTTGGCGGTTCTCCTTCAAAGAAAGGATTTTTAGGGTTATAAGAACTCCATAAGCTCCTCTAATGGCAAAGATCAAGCCTGATGGCGTTATACCTGAGATAGGGGCTTCCTGCATGGAGGAACCGCCCCTTTGGGCCTCAGTGACGGTCGCCTTCGACGATGAAGCAGTTCGCTTGGCCTTGGGTGCCATTGCGAAGCAAGAATCTAATGCTAGACGGAAGAGAAGGGAAAAAAGAGAACTTCTTTCTCAAAACCCTAACAAATGCAAGCGAAGACGAAAGAGAGATTGATAATGACTCTCTCAATGACTGTCGCCCTTTATAGGCACGGTGATTCGCAAAGATACGCGGCGCTTGGCTCAACGCTGAATCACCGCTTGACGCGTGGACAGTGCATTTAATGTAGCGTGAAGTTCGCACGCCAAAAGAAAGTGTCCCGTCGGAAAAGGAGGACACGGGGCAGTGCACTCATGGCATGGCACGGATTCGCACCCAACAGCCGCGCCCTTCAATGGACGCATCCCTTCAGCTAGGCCATTGCTGCGTCCAACAAGTCGCGTCTTTACTCCAAAAAGATGCGTCTCTCCAAAAGTTCGCATCCTTCCAATCAGCCCAAGAATCGCGTCTGAACAACAGTCGCGTTTTCATTCCAAAAGATGCAGCCCTATGAAAGTCGCAACTTTAAAGCTGGCGTTCAGTCCTCGCTTCTGCAGAGCAGTTCAACAGTACACTGGCACAAGCAGACGACCGTCCACTCCTGACTTTAAAGTGCACCCACGACAGACTTAAAGCAATCGGGGAGGTTTAGACTGTGCATCTAGACACTCAACACGATCAACTTTGGTGGCTTCAAAGAGTTCCACAGTACACTCACGAAGACCATACTCCAGACAAGATCAAACCCGGAGCATTGACAGTCCAGTCATAAGGGTGAGCTCAGCTAGAGTCCAAAGTATTTCGAAATCCGTCCCACTTAACTGCGAAATATCGAAAACTTTGGAGGGGGTTCTGTAGGCTGTCTAAAAATCACTAAAAGACAAGCCATTAAAAAGCAGAATTCTAAGTTCTAGACGCGAGGGTCGAAACCCGCGTCTCAGCCAACACAGCAGCATCAAGGCACGAGGGTCGAAACCCGTGTCTCAGCCGCACCAAGGCGCGAGGGTCGAAACCCGCATCTCAGCAGCATCAAGGCTCGAGGCTCAACAGACGCGTCTCAGCCACACCAAGGCGCATAGGTCAAAACCCGCGTCTCAACAGCTCCAAGGCGCGTGGGCTGACACCCGCGTCTCAGTTGTAACTGTTGGCCCAAAGGCCCTTCACCCTAGTTTTGATGATGATCAACTCATGTAGTTATAGTTACTAATGATCTTGTGTTTAATTAGTGACAGATTCATGATCAAGATCTTAGTAGGTGCATAGCTCAACAAAGGATAAAAGAACAAGATTTGGAGCTTGCATGTTGTGATCCAAGGAGTTTTTGGATCAAGCTTGGACCAAGTCAAGAAGATGAGAAGCCTTCAAGTGAAGACTTCAAGAAGTTGAAGACTTGTGTCTAGGTATAGAATTTGTATTTTTGTTTTAGTAAAAATGTAAAGGATAGATAGTTGGTGGATTGCTCAAGTCTATATCACACACACACTCTTGATTAGAACTCTTGATTTAATTGATTTCATAAAAGATTTTGTTTTTAGAAAAGAACTTTTATTTTAGAAAAAGATTTTTCTTTAAGACAAAATATTTGTTGGTTTTTGGTATTTCTATCATGTATATTCTTTAACCAAAACCAAGTTGTATACTAGATTTCAAAAACATAGATATTTCATATTGATTGTGGAGTGGATCATATCCATACACACTATGCTTTTAAATGGACTCAAATATCTTGTTTTTGTATTTGATAAAGGTTTGGAAAAACATTTCATGGAAAATTAGGTTTTTATCAAAAGAATTTTTACCAAGTATTTTACCTTGATAGTAGTATGACACATGCTCATACTCTATGATTTTTCAAGACCAAAACATTTTATCCAAGACCCAAATCCAAATCCAAATTTTCCAGGGTCCTGGAAGTTCTGATTTTTCAGAATTTCTTAGTGACCGGTCGACCGGCAGTCGACCGGCACTCGACCGACATGCACAATTTTTGTGCATGTGCGTATCAGTCGACCGGAGTCGACCGATACTCGACCGACCCAAACCTGTTGCTCTCTGGAAAATGCCAGTCGACCGGACCGGTCGACCGACAGTTCTTTCCAGAAGAGCGGTCGACTCACCAGTTGACCGGTGGCTGCAACGGTCAGAAAAATGACCGTTGGCCGGTCGACCGGAGGTCGACCGCCAGCTCTGACAGAACCCCAACGGCTCTATTTTTCTGAAGCCTATAAATTGGGATTTTGTCATCTGTTTTGAGGTTAACATTTAGGAGACTTCTTGAGCTGTTTTTTAGACACTTTTAGAGGAGTTTCTCTACAAGATTTTAGTGCAAATACTTCCAATCAAAAGGAAGAGTTTTTATCAAGAGAGTGTTTAAGTGATTTCTTGTGTTTTCCAACAAAGCTTTCTTTCCTTCATTTTCTCACCACACACTTGAGCTTTCCATTGCTAGATATTCTTATAGGTGTGTTGTAGTGAGAGTACTCTTTAGGTGATCAAGAGTTGTGATCATCAAAGAGATCTTTTCTTGTAATTTTGAGGAAACGGGCAAGTGTGCTCGTTGTGGTTGAGTTCGGGTGCGAACTTGTGGTGCGAGGTGCGTCCTCGTCAAGCCGGTGGGCTTGTGGTGTGTACGGGACTTGGGAGTCCGAGGATTTGTAGGTGTACGGCACCGAGGAGAGATCCGGTGGGATCTTGCATAGTGGAAATCCTTCGTGTGTCGAAGGCGGGGATGTAGAGCAAGTGTGCTCGAACCTCGAAACAAACCCTTTGTGTTTGCGATTGCTTACTCTTCCCTCTCTCTCTCTTTGTCTCTTTTACATCTTGCATTGCTTCATTATTGTCTATCTCTATATGCTTGATACAATTGCTTGTGAGCTTAATTGATAAACTTGCTTGGGATTGCTTGATAACACTAGTATTCAACCAAGAGAGCCAACGCGGCACCTCAACCCATTCAAGGGGAATCTAGAGGAGCTTGTCCAGAGCCTCGCAAGGGGAATTCGGCAACACTCTTGAGTTATACATAAGTGTTTATTTAAAAGAAATTTTAATTTGGTCAACTTAGTTTTAATTCCGCATTATTTGTTCATTAGTGACCATTAGATTAGCCATCACCTATTCACCCCCCCTCTAGGTGATCTTACAATTGGTATCAGAGCAACTTCAATTGGTATCAGAGCTAGTGCTCTTGATAAGGGTCTAACAACCTAAGAGTTAAAGATCCTACATTTGGGCTAATCACAATATTTGTTGTACACACACACCTCACCATGGACTTTATGTCACCACCCACCTTTGACATTCTTAACATCCACATTTGGAAAGTTAAGATGTCATTATTCCTCAAAGCCCTAGGTTATAATGTATATCTTGCCACTACTAATAATGCTTATTGTTTTAATGGTAAGAATCTTGAGGCTAATACAAAAGCCCTAAATGCTTTGAAGAGTACCCTAAATGATGATTACTTATTTAGGGTTGCTAATATTGATATGGCTTTTGTAGTTTGGAACACCCTCATCTCCCTTGGCGAAAATGAACAATACTATGCGGGGAGTGATTCGGATGTTGGAAGCGACACCTCCAACAAGTGCTACATGGTCCAAGGGGATGACCCCCTTGAGGTAAATACCGAATCCGATGATGAGGATGCTAGTATGTCATATGATGAGCTAAATTCTTTATGCCAATTATTGCTTGAAAGATATGACATAATTAAGAAAGAAAATAAAATTTTGAAAAATGACATTGCTTGCATGCATAATGAACATGATTCATGTAGAGATAACATTGCATGCTTAGAAAAGAATAATAAAGATTTGAAAAAGAACATTGATTGCATGCATGTAGAAAATGATTCTTTTAGAAATAAACTTGCATGTTTAGAAAAAGAAAATAATGATTTGAAAAATGAGAATGTTTCCCTTATGTCTAAATTGAATGATTTATGTGAAGGGAACACTATTTTGAAGGATAATATTGCTATGGTTGAAAAACAAAAAGAAAGTATTTTGGAAGAAAATAAATCTTTAAAAAGAAAATTTGTTGAAAAAGAAAAGGATAATGTTTTTCAAAAGAAAAGGAAAAATGATTCTTCATCTCATCATGCTTTTCATGCTAACACTAATGAGATTAAGAATTTGAAAAATAAAATGAATAATTTGAGTTCAACTTTGAACTCTTGTGCATTTAAACATACTAGATTGGAGTCCATGTTTCCCAAGAAACAAACTCCACATGCTCATGCACATACACATCATGCTCATGCTTATGATGCACAACACGATCACAATCACACTCATAAGCATCATGCTAAGGTGTACATTTGTACATATTGCGGCCGCAAAGGCCATCTAGCAAAATATTGTTTTGATAAGAAACCATATCTATATTTTGCTAAGTATAATAAATTTTGGGTTCCTTACAACAATGCTAACCCCAAAGGACCCAAGAAAACATGGGTACCAAAACCCCCACCTTTTGACTTTGATGTAGGTGTGGGATCTCACAAAACGTGAGAAGGTTGGTACCTTGGTAGTGGTTGCAATGGACATGATGGACATACACTTGGTTGCATCACTATCAAGGAGCTTGGTGGGACAACCACCATACTTGGAGCTTTGGAGTTGGTAACAACCTCTAAACTCCTATTTTATTTATGTACATGCTTTATACTTTTATCATATTCATAGCATGTTCATGTTTTAAGATTTTTTTTGTGCTTCATGTGGTATTTACATGCTTAGATGTAGAATATTTCAAAACTTGTATCTATACATGTACACATAGTGAATTACAATTGACTCATATATGATTGAACTTCATGCTCACTTGTATCCACTCTATGCATGTGTATAATCTAGTTTTGATGATTCTCTTTTATACATGTTTTTGCCAATTATTTTTTTTGTGATTTACTTCATGTATATGGGTGTTTAATTCAAATCTAATAAATATACATGTATACCCGTGAGTCTCTTGCCTTCATGCAAACATTTAATAGACTCTTTTATTTTTGGGATATGTATGCATATTGTTAGATTTGTATAAACCATACATATACCATGAAAATTGTTGATTTTAGTGAAAAATGATTTTTCATGATTTGTTGTTAAAAAAAAAAAAAATATTGACTTATGATCGTTTTGGGCTTCAATGACTATTTTCATGTAGACACTATTTACATAACCTTTGAACACTCATCTTTAAGAAAACATATAATTTGGAGCTTTATGGAATATGAGTGCTTGAACTTTTATGTATTTAGTATTTTTCATGAAATACATATGATTTCATATTTATGAAGGATCTTTAACTAGTTTGTCAAAAATCTATTTAAACTAGTTATCTATTCTTCAATTGATGCACATGATCCTATTTTTATGGATAAATTCCTTTGTGATTTCAAAATTTTGATGCTTCATTGTATTGAATATTAGTTTAGATTTTAGTATTTGTCAACACTTGGATTTATACTTGTACACCTTATGGACCACAAATAAATCTATATATGATTGGGTTGAATGCTTATTTGTGCCTATTAGATGTACTAGTATAGCCTTATGTTGATGATCATTACATTCTTAAACTTGTATTCCCATTTGGATTTATGTTATGATCATGTGATTTCATTTCATGTATATGGTTATTTTGCCAAAACATTAAGATATACATGGATACCTCTTGAGTCATTTGCCTTTCATGCAAATCTATATATATGGACTCAATTGTGTTAGAGATATGTATGTATGCTTCTTGTATTGACAAAACATACATATATTATGAAACATTTTTTTTATAAAAAAATTTTTTATTATTTTCAAGGTTTTAAAAGTTATGATAATTCAAAATTTGAAGGAATATTGAGTTTCATTGTCATTTTCATGATGTCATGTTTCACATAACATTAGTACACTCACTTCTTTTGAAAATTATATGGACTTTATGGATTAGAGTGTTTTAGTGCCTTGTGATTTATGCATATTCCATGAAAATATTTTTTGATGTATTCCTTGGTTGAAGGATTCCTTACTAGTTGTTAAGACACTTTCATTTAACTAGTTTGAATTCTTCATATGGTAGATTACATGATGTATACACTTATGCTTACTTTTCAATTGGTATCATTGGATATGTTCAATTGATATCAATATGACTTCATGTTGTGTATATTCATATTTTGATTGTATGAATGCTTTCAAATTTTAATTATATCAATTTCTATTGGTATTGTCTTGTCATACATATATGTTATCTATTTGTGCTTATTTTACAAGTGGTATTTCCTTTAAAGCACAAAGATTGTTGATGCTAAGCTTAATTAGATTTCAAATTGGTATTTCATAATAAGCTTATGCATTGTGTTTTGAAATTGGTATCAAAAATTCAAAATTTGATTATTTTACAATTGATATCTCAAAATTTGTTGTTACTAAGAAAAAGTTAAAATTTTGTTTTGATAAAGAAAAATTCAAAATTTTTGATTTGTATTGTCTATATGCAAGGAGAGCTTAACATCTCTTCCATATGTAGATTCATGTTGAGTATATTATAAATTGAGGAGCTTGACAACTCTTCTTTATATGATATACGTGTGTAGGGGGAGCTTCACATCTCCTCTTATGCATGACATATTATACGTTATGTGAATTAGGGCTTGTCATCCCTCTTTCATGTAATGTATATGTGTCGGGAAGCTAACTTAACGTCTTCCTCTTCATGAATTTATATCGCATATAAATTTTATTGATTGATTTGTCTATATCCCTCCTTGATTTTTTTGTTTTTGACAAAAAGGGGGAGAAAAATTTGTTTGATGTATTTTTCTTTGAACCCTTTGTTGATGATTGACAAAAAGGGGGAGAAGAATTTGTGATTTTATATGCATGATTTCCTTACTTAAGGGGGAGAAAGATTTTGACTTGTGCTTTTACTCATGCATACCAAATAAATAAAAGAATATAAAAGTTTGAGAAAAAGATTTGTGCATTTTTGTGCATTCATTTGCATACATTTTTATGTACTTCATTGAATATCTATTGCTTATTTATTATGCATGAGTTAAGGGGGAGCTTCTTTGAAGCTTTACTTTAATCCATGCATATATAACTCCATGAGTTTTGTCATCATCAAAAAGGGGGAGATTGTTGGCCCAAAGGCCCTTCACCCTAGTTTTGATGATGATCAACTCATGTAGTTATAGTTACTAATGATCTTGTGTTTAATTAGTGACAGATTCATGATCAAGATCTTAGTAGGTGCATAGCTCAACAAAGGATAAAAGAACAAGATTTGGAGCTTGCATGTTGTGATCCAAGGAGTTTTTGGATCAAGCTTGGACCAAGTCAAGAAGATGAGAAGCCTTCAAGTGAAGACTTCAAGAAGTTGAAGACTTGTGTCTAGGTATAGAATTTGTATTTTTGTTTTAGTAAAAATGTAAAGGATAGATAGTTGGTGGATTTCTCAAGTCTATATCACACACACACTCTTGATTAGAACTCTTGATTTAATTGATTTCATAAAAGATTTTGTTTTTAGAAAAGAACTTTTATTTTAGAAAAAGATTTTTCTTTAAGACAAAATATTTGTTGGTTTTTGGTATTTCTATCATGTATATTCTTTAACCAAAACCAAGTTGTATACTAGATTTCAAAAACATAGATATTTCATATTGATTGTGGAGTGGATCATATCCATACACACTATGCTTTTAAATGGACTCAAATATCTTGTTTTTGTATTTGATAAAGGTTTGGAAAAACATTTCATGGAAAATTAGGTTTTTATCAAAAGAATTTTTACCAAGTATTTTACCTTGATAGTAGTATGACACATGCTCATACTCTATGATTTTTCAAGACCAAAACATTTTATCCAAGACCCAAATCCAAATCCAAATTTTCCAGGTCCTGGAAGTTCTGATTTTTCAGAATTTCTCAGTGACCGGTCGACCGGCAGTCGACCGGCACTCGACCGACATGCACAATTTTTGTGCATGTGCGTATCAGTCGACCGGAGTCGACCGATACTCGACCGACCCAAACCTGTTGCTCTCTGGAAAATGCCAGTCGACCGGACCGGTCGACCGACAGTTCTTTCCAGAAGAGCGGTCGACTCACCAGTCGACCGGTGGCTGCAACGGTCAGAAAAATGACCGTTGGCCGGTCGACCGGAGGTCGACCGCCAGCTCTGACAGAACCCCAACGGCTCTATTTTTCTGAAGCCTATAAATTGGGATTTTGTCATCTGTTTTGAGGTTAACATTTAGGAGACTTCTTGAGCTGTTTTTTAGACACTTTTAGAGGAGTTTCTCTACAAGATTTTAGTGCAAATACTTCCAATCAAAAGGAAGAGTTTTTATCAAGAGAGTGTTTAAGTGATTTCTTGTGTTTTCCAACAAAGCTTTCTTTCCTTCATTTTCTCACCACACACTTGAGCTTTCCATTGCTAGATATTCTTATAGGTGTGTTGTAGTGAGAGTACTCTTTAGGTGATCAAGAGTTGTGATCATCAAAGAGATCTTTTCTTGTAATTTTGAGGAAACGGGCAAGTGTGCTCGTTGTGGTTGAGTTCGGGTGCGAACTTGTGGTGCGAGGTGCGTCCTCGTCAAGCCGGTGGGCTTGTGGTGTGTACGGGACTTGGGAGTCCGAGGGTTTGTAGGTGTACGGCACCGAGGAGAGATCCGGTGGGATCTTGCATAGTGGAAATCCTTCGTGTGTCGAAGGCGGGGATGTAGAGCAAGTGTGCTCGAACCTCGAAACAAACCCTTTGTGTTTGCGATTGCTTACTCTTCCCTCTCTCTCTCTTTGTCTCTTTTACATCTTGCATTGCTTCATTATTGTCTATCTCTATATGCTTGATACAATTGCTTGTGAGCTTAATTGATAAACTTGCTTGGGATTGCTTGATAACACTAGTATTCAACCAAGAGAGCCAACGCGGCACCTCAACCCATTCAAGGGGAATCTAGAGGAGCTTGTCCAGAGCCTCGCAAGGGGAATTCGGCAACACTCTTGAGTTATACATAAGTGTTTATTTAAAAGAAATTTTAATTTGGTCAACTTAGTTTTAATTCCGCATTATTTGTTCATTAGTGACCATTAGATTAGCCATCACCTATTCACCCCCCCTCTAGGTGATCTTACAATTGGTATCAGAGCAACTTCAGTAACTGTCCCGGTTTCAGGGCCAATCACGGCCCACATAACGGGGAAAGTTAGCCCCCATTATGGAGTGTTTTTTGGAGGCACGTACGCCCCTGAAACCCCTATAAATAGCCCCGTCGCTATGAAGAAGGGGTCGAATTTTCGGACGAATTAAAGAGAGGGGATTGACAGTCGAACTTTCGGTCAGAGGACTTCTGGAAGAAAAGAGCTCTGAGAGAAAAGAGAGAGTTAAACCCTTCAGAGAACTTGTTGTGTTCAAGTTGCTCTTTGCCTACCTTCTCTTTGAGAGTTTTAGTAGACAGAGCTGAGTTACTCCATCTACCATCCGAAGAGGAGATCCCTGGAAGGTCTCGACGGTCACCCGGTCAACGGAGAACAAGATTCACTCTCCATCGCCACTTGAAGAACCCAGCCTTAAACAAAGGGAGGATTCAAGACTCAACATCCTCCCTCCCTTATAATCGGAAGACCGATCTGTTGTAATCTTCTATCCAATCAAAAGAATTTTATAATCGAATCCTCCTTTTCTGACGCATACAATCACTATATTCATTTTTTCATCCTCATACACTTAGTAAAAATGGCCGAAGGAATTAAGACCCCACCCAAGTTTGATGGCCTTAACTTTCCCATATGGAAGGTTAAGATGACCGTGTTTTTGCAATTCTTAGGGAGCCGGGTTGCAAAGGCGGTGACAAAATCTTTTAGTGCACCCCTTGGTGATGAGGACACTTGGTCCGATATTGCCACGAAAGAGTTTGATGCTAATGCTAGGGCACACTATTGTAAGAAATTTGAAACTTTAATGCGGATTAAACTAGCATGGATCTAGAATCAATTACATCTCAAGAAGAATTTAAATGCATATTCATATAAACACATACCTGAAGCCATTAGTGGAGAATGGATGAATGTTGAAGAGGACCTCGATTCCTTCTTTGATCCTGCAATAACCCTAATGCCAAACCCTTCTTCTCTCTGTCTCCTTCTCTTTTCACAACCCTTGCAAATATGATGGATTTCTCAAAAGAATGAGAGAGCGTTGTTTTCTTTTCAGGAGGAGAGATGAGGGTCTAACATTTACAAATAACCCCCTAAGATAAAACCACCCATCTTGGCCCCTTTATACCTCATGTGATTATTAACTTATATAAATGTAACTTTAATATGGGCATCTATAATATCAGTTAACCTTAATTAGGAATCCAATTGAATAGGGTAGTGGGCCACTTAATCTTTAATGTGAGATTAACATTCTCCCACTTGGACCACTAGCCGATTATGTTAAAACTTTAGAAAACAAATAAAAGAAAAGACTCATTTTCAAAAAAAAAAAATATTTTGACTCCATTGGATTCGATACTAAAAAACTTTGACACGTGATCACGAATTTTAAAAAACAACAACTGATAAGCCCAAATCATGAAATACTGTAATACTGCAATTAGCTTGGACCACCAATGCGAGTCATAGCGGTTATACAACATCTATGTCATACTCCCTTCTATGTACCACAACATTGATAACCCTTACTAATTTAGTCCATAACCAAATGACCCCTGTAATTGTCTTGTTAAGACATTTCCTGTTTAACAAACATCCATACATAATATGTGCACACATAATTGGATAACAGGAAATACAGAAACAAACTTTTATTGCGCAATATTGTCAATTATATAAGTACCAAAACATACATTTACGGATTGCTCAAAAGACCCATTCTAACAACATGTTCCTTGAATGTCTTTGGAGGCAATCCCTTGGTCATTGGATCAGCAACCATTAAAGTGGTACTTATACTTTCAATTGACACATTCTGTTTCTGAACTCTTTCTCTAACCACCAAGTACTTAAGTTCCATGTGTCTGGAACCATTAGAGTACTTTCCATTCTTAGAGAAGAAAACGGCTGCTGTATTGTCACAATATATCTTCAGCGGCCTGGCAATAGAGTCAACTACACCAAGTGCTGAGATAAAATTCCGTAACCATAATGCATGATTCGAGGCTTCAAAACAAGCTATGAACTCAGCCTCCATCGTGGATGAAGCAGTGATAGACTGCTTTACACTCTTCCACGAGATTGCCCCACCTGCTAGCATGAATATGAAGCCTGAAGTAGACTTCCTGCTATCTGGGCAACCAGCAAAATCTGAGTCCGAATAGCCTATCACTTCCAACTAATCTGATCTCCTATATGTGAGCATATGGTCCTTCGTCCCCTAAAGATACCGCATTACCTTCTTAGCCAATTTCCAGTGCTCCATTCCTGGATTGCTCTGGTATCTTCCTAACATCCCAACAGCAAAACTGATATCTAGCCTGGTACAAGTATGTGCATACATCAAGCTCCCAACTGCTGACGCATATGGAACTTTCTGCATTTGACCCTTTTCTAAGTCATTTCTGGGACACTGGCTCCCACTTAATTTGTCACCCCTCATAATGGGTGCACAACTGGTTGAACACAATTCCATATGAAATCTTTCCAAGACTCGATTGATATAACCTTTCTGAGACAGTCCTAGCAATCTTCGAGATCTATCCCTGAGGATCTCTATGCCAATAACATAAGTTGCCTCACCCATATCAACCATCAGAAAGTTCTTAGTAAGATAGCTTTTAGTTTCATACAGCAAACCTATATCACTACTGGCTAACAAGATATCATCCACATACAGACCAGAAAAATAAACTTGCTCCCACCGATCTTCAGATATATACACTGATCAACAGTGTTTTCTGTAAATCCGAAAGAGGTAATGGTATCATTAAACTTTATATACCAATGCCTGGAAGCTTGTTTAAGTCCGTATATGGATTTCTTTAATTTGCAAGCCAAGTGTTCTTGTCCTTTCTTTGCGAACCCTTCAGGTTGCTCCATGTAAATTTTCTCATCCAAATCTCCATTCAGAAAAGCTGTTTTCACATCCATTTGATGTAACTCCAAATCATAATGAGCTACAAGGGCCATAATGATTCTAAGAGAGTCCTTCTTTGATACTGGAGAGAAGGTTTCTCTATAGTCAATGCCTTCTTTCTGAGTGAAACCTTTAGCCACAAGTCTGGCCTTATATCGTTCGATATTGCCTTTAGAGTCGCGCTTGGTCTTAAAGACCCATTTACACCCGACTTTCTTACAGTTATCAGGCAATTCGACCTTATCCCATACTTTGTTATGGTCCATAGATTTCAACTCTTCATTCATAGCATCAACCCATTTACTAGAATCATTGCATTCTATGGCTTGTGAAAATGAAACTGGATCTTTATTTATCCCAATATCATAATCAGATTCCTGTAGATACACCACATAATCATCTGAAATGGCAGATCTTCTTTCCCTTTGAGATCTTCTCAAAGCTGCCGGTTGTGGTGGTTCTACAACATTTTCAATGGCGATATCCTCATGGAGTGGTGAACCAATATCAATATGTTGTTCTATTATCTCAGCTTGATGATCAAGCTGAGGGACAACAATTTCTCTTGAAGGAAGGGGTATTGGGATATTCACCCTTATCACTTCAAGATCTACCTTTCTTGGTTCATCACTCCCACTAAATTCACCATTCTCAAGGAATCTGGCATTACCAGTTTCAACAATTCTTGTACTATGGTTAGGGCAATAAAATTTGTACCCCTTAGACTTATCTGGATAACCAATGAAATACCCAGATATTGTCCTTGAGTCTAATTTCTTTTCTTGTGGATTATATATTCTAGCCTCTGCTGGACAACCCCAAATATGTAAATGTCTTAAACTAGGTTTCCTACCAGTCCACAACTCGAAAGGAGTTGTTGGGACTGCTTTACTAGGGACCCTGTTCAAGATATACATAGCAGTCTTTAAGGCTTCATTCCACAATGAATTAGGTACATTAGAGAAGCTCATCATACTCCTAACCATATCCATAAGTGTTCGGTTTCGCCTTTCAGCAACACCATTCTGCTGAGGCGTACCTGGCATTGTGTATTGAGCACAAATACCATGCTTTTCTAAAAATTTGGCAAATGGGCCAGGATGTTGTCCTGACTCATCATATCTACCATAAAATTCACCACCTCGATCTGATCTTATGATTTTAACTTTTCTATCTAATTGTCTCTCGACTTCTGTAATGAACACCTCAAGGATGTCAACAGCCTGAGACTTTTCATGAATTAGATACACATAACCATAACGTGACAGATCATCTATAAAGGTAATGAAGTATCTCTCTCCCGTAAAACATGGAATGGAGAGTGGTCCGCAAATATCTGTATGAATTATTTCAAGAAGCTCTTTACTTCTTGTGACACCTTTCTTGGTGTGTTTGGTTTGCTTTCCTTTTATGCAATCCACACACACACCAAAATCAGTGAAGTCTAGGTTATCCAAAATCTCATTCTTCACTAATCTTTCAATTCTATCCCTGGAGATATGCCCCAGTCGTCTATGCCACAAGATAGAGGAATTTTCATTAATTAAGCCACGTTTAATACCAACATTCGAATGCAGAGATAAAAGAGATTGTGCAAACTCATCATTCAATGAAATTTTATATAAACCATCACATAAAATTCCGTGTCCAACCGACATTGAATTATACATTAAACTGAGTTTTCCACAACTGAATAAAACAGAATATCCAACAACATCTAATTTGGATAATGACATTAAGTTCCTAGAAATCGAAGGTACATAAAAAGTATCTTCAAGATTCATCTGATGACCCGTCTCTAAGAGTAGTCGGTAAGTACCAACAGCCTCGACCTCCACTTTGAGACGGTTCCCCATAAAGACAAATCTCTCACTTTCCTTCGGTTTCAGGGTTGTAAGGAATCCCTGCATTGAATTAGTTATGTGAGTTGTGGCTCCAGAGTCAATCCACCAAGTATTAGAAGGAACTTCAGCAAGATTTGATTCATAACATACAAAAGAAAGATTTATACCTTTCTTTTCGAACCAAGCTTTCCTCTTGTTGCAGTCCTTCTTCACATGTCCTTTTCTGCCACAAAAGTAGCATTTGACAGTGAAAGGCTTTCCATGACCCTGGCTACTTTCCCCAGGTTCATTCCATTTCTTTGGTGGATACCTCTTACCTCTTCCATATTTACCTTTCTTATGGATAGCTCCTTGAGATACTGCCAACACTGAGTGATGCCCTTCTTGCCTCAGTCTCACTTCCTCTTGTACACACATACCAGTCAGCTCATTCAGATTCCACTTATCCTTATGAGTATTATAGTGGATCTTGAATGGCCCGAACTGAGGAGGAAGTGAGTTGAGGATGAACTGTACTAAGAAGGATTCATCCACTTTCATTCCCAGTGATCCTAACTTCGCAGCCTTATCAGTCATATTTAGAATGTGTTGTTGAACTCCTCTACTACCATCATATTTCATGGTAGTCAGTTCAGCCATAAGGGTGCCAGCTAATGACTTATCTGCAGACTTAAATCGGTCTTTAATAGCAGTTAAAAGTTCAGATGCACTAGTAGTATGTGGGAGTGAAGTCTTGATGTTATTGGCTATGGTCATCTTGATGAACATGAGACTGAGTCTATTCGACCTTTCCCAAGCTTTGGCATGGCTAACCTGGTCTGCAGTGCTTTCAGCAGTCACTTCATCAGGTTTCTCTACTAAAAGAGCCATGTCAAGGTCCAGTACACCCAGTGTGAATTGGACATGCTCAAACCACTCAGAGAAGTTTGTACCATCCAGGGCTGGAATGCTAGTTGCATGAGTGTGAAGGGAAGTGGGAACGTTCACTGAAACAAAATAGGACAAGCTCACATTAAGGCCTCGAATCAATACAAAATTTTTAAATTTTAATGAAGATGAACTATTGATATCACTTTGATTTCTCCTTTGGGCGAAACCTAAGCATATCTAGTGTTCACTCTTCAGGTGAGATTCTTTTATCACCTATGTAGGTCTAATATAATTTATGCCACTTAGACAGTAAGTCATGTCACCTTTGGGTATCCAATTCTATACCACTAAGTTACATAAATTAGACTACCCTACCCCGGTTCATAATTATTTGAAAGAGACTTTCCTTTGGGCCAGTCCCAATCTCCTAACTATAACCGCCATCGAGAATATTATTGTCTTTAATGTCACCCTCAATGACAAGTCTTTTATGTAGTTGTATATTCATAAGGCTTACTAACATAGGTCACTTTGGCAACTACTAAATCAATAAATCGTATGAATACAAAACTAACCAACAATATTCTCTAATCCTTTATTTGAGTTATCCCATAATACTCCAATGTTAACACTTGACCAATATCAATCAATATTAACACAATAATCTCAAATGTGTAACATACATTTATGATTGAACTTAAACAGCCATTAGTCGACTGGTCAAGGTAAGCCTAGTCGACTAAGGCTAAGTCAAGTCGACTACAAAAGGGGATTAGTCGACTTGGGTCAAGTATAGTCGACTATAGAGGAAGGATTAGTCGACTACAAAATAATAGGTTAGTCGACTAAGGGCAAGATTAGTCGACTCCTGCAGGAAGGCAACTCTCGGTTAATCTATTAGTCGACTTGGGAAGAGGGTTAGTCGACTATACTCATTATTAGTCGACTAATCAAAATGTCAAGTCGACTAATCAATAAAACAGAGAGTTCACTACTTTCTGGAAAGACTATTAGTCGACTTGCCCGAAACTTATAGTCGACTAATAGTCCACGAAACAGTTACAGATTTACAGTTCCAGAAATCGACTGATGCCAAAATTTTAGGGAAAATTAGGGAAAAATTAGGGAAAATTAGGGCTTTTAATCCTGATTAGATCCCAGATAATAAACAATTTGCGGGATATGGGATCTTAATAGAATCATGAATATATAATCTTAAATCTGAATTAAATGATTAAAAATTCTTCATGAAACTATTAATCATAAAAACCCTAATTAATCCATAATCATAATTCTGAGATGTATTGATTCTCAACCATGGCTCTGATACCAAATGTAAGAAATTTGAAACTTTAATGCGGATTAAACTAGCATGGATCTAGAATCAATTACATCTCAAGAAGAATTTAAATGCATATTCATATAAACACATACCTGAAGCCATTAGTGGAGAATGGATGAATGTTGAAGAGGACCTCGATTCCTTCTTTGATCCTGCAATAACCCTAATACCAAACCCTTCTTCTCTCTGTCTCCTTCTCTTTTCACAACCCTTGCAAATATGATGGATTTCTCAAAAGAATGAGAGAGCGTTGTTTTCTTTTCAGGAGGAGAGATGAGGGTCTAACATTTACAAATAACCCCCTGAGATAAAACCACCCATCATGGCCCCTTTATACCTCATGTGATTATTAACTTATATAAATGTAACTTTAATATGGGCATCTATAATATCAGTTAACCTTAATTAGGAATCCAATTGAATAGGGTAGTGGGCCACTAAATCTTTAATGTGAGATTAACAACTATGCCTTTCTTCAAGCTCTTAATGACGATGATATTTCTAGAGTCATTCATTGCAAATCCGCACATGAGATTTGGACTCACTTACTTGTCACTCATGAGGGAACTTCACAAGTAAAGAGGGCAAAAATCGACCTTCTTCGTTCCCAATATGAAAATTTTTCTATGCAAGAGAATGAAACCATAGATGATATGGTTACTAAGTTTACAAAGATTACTAATGGATTTTCTTCTTTAGGTGATTGCTATTGACAACGACCAAAAAGTGAGGAAGATCATCCGTGCACTCCCTCCATCTTGGGAAGTCAAAGCCACAGCTTTGAAGAAACTCAATGACAAGGAAGAAATGGAGCTTATCGGTCTCATTGGGAATCTCAAGACCCATGAGATGGAAAGAAAAGCAAGAGAAGAGATGGCTCCTCCCAAGAAGAAAGCTATTACCTTCAAGAGCTCTTCCACCTACTCCGACGAGGATGATGAAGAAGAGGATGATGAAGACTTTCTCTTCTTGTAAAGAATGTTCGGAGAATGTACAACAAGGCAAAGTTTCAAAATAGAAGGAGATGGCAAGGTAAAGAAGAGAAGAAAATCATTTGCTTCAATTACCGGAAGCCGGGTCACATTGTTGCGGAATGTCCGGAAAACAAAGGCAAACCCTCCACCTCCAAGAATCCTTACAAAAAGAAAGCTTTAAAGGCTACTTGGGATTCGGAGAGTGAATCCGATGAGGAAGTCGACACCGCCAACATGTGCTTCATGGCAAATGAAAGCACAAGCAAGGTAACTCCCGATACTTCCATTGATTGTGAACTATCGTGAGATGAACTAGGAGAAGCTTTTGAAGAACTATCTCATAACTATGATTTTCTTAAAAAGAAATACTTGAAAATGGAAAAGGAAAATGAATCACTCAACCACAAAGTTTTCATTCTCACAAAAGAAAAAGATGAATTGTTTTCAACTCTCTCTTCTACTCAAAAGGATTTTGATGACTATAAGATTTCTTGCAAAGGTAAATTTTCACAAATTAATGAAAACGAGATTTCTTTGCTAAAGAAGAAAATTGATTCTTTAGGAGTAGTTTTGAAGAAATGTGAATTTGATAAAACTAGACTAGAGGCTATGTTTTCTAAGGAACATGTCCCAAAGAAACATTCACATACTATTCATGCTCATGTTCATAAATCACAACCTTTACATCATGCTAAGCACCCTAAAAATGCCCACACTCCACACACTCATCATGCATTCATGTATGATAAAGTGTATGCATGCACATATTGTGGCCGTAAAGGTCATTTGGTTAAATTTTACTATGATAGGATTAATGCATCGGATAATCATGTTTGGGTTCGGAATACTAACATTCAAGGATCCAAGAAAGTTTGGGTACCAAAGTCAACAAATTTGTTAAATGATGTAGGTACATTTCAAAGCCCAACAACGTAAGGAGTTGTGGTATCTTGATAGTGGTTACTCAAGGCACATGACTTGGGATATCAACAACTTCGCAACCCTATCAAGATACCATGAAAGTGGCACCGTCACCTTCGGAGATGACGCCAAAGGAAAAAATCATTAGTATTGGTAATGTTAAACTTGGTACATCTCCTTTAATAGAAAATGTTGTTTTAGTTGATGGCCTCAAGCATAATCTCTTGAGTGTGAGTCAACTTTGTGACAAAGGTTTTGATGTTATTTTTGATGACCTAGCATGTAGAGTTATTGATAGACAATCCAATACATGTATATTTTCCGGATTTCGTGAAAACAATGTATACATGATTGACATGTCTAATATGCTATGCAATGCTACTTGTTTGAAAGCCCTCGATGATGACTCTTGGTTGTGGCATAGGAGATTATGCCACATTTCTACTGACCATCTATCTAGATTAAATAACAAGGAAATGGTGAATGGTATTCCTTGCTTGAAATTTAAAAAGGACCGCATTTACGATGCGTGCCAACTTGGGAAACAAACCAAGTCTTCTTTCAAGTCAATCAAGGATACCATGACATCACTACCTTTGGAGTTGATCCATATGGATTTGTTATGTCCTACTCAAACCAAAAGTCTAAGTGGGAATCCTTTTGCTTTTGTTTTAGTCAATGATTTCTCTCGTTTTACTTGGGTTTTCTTTTTAGAAAACAAAAATCAAGCCTTTTCATATTTTCAAGCCTTTAAGAAAAGAGTTGAAAAGGAAAAAGATTCTTCAATTTTAAGAATAAGAAGTGATAGAGGTGGTGAATTCAATAACCAACCCTTTGTTGACTCAAAAGGTTACACTCTCTATTTGTTTAAAGTTTTGATGATAACAAAACACATAGAAGCTATTTGGTACTAATAAGTTGTTTAGAATGAGTTTCAGGTTTGTACTAGTCTTGATGGCTTTTTAAGCATATTGCAAGGACAATGGCGCTAAAAGGTCAATGGCGCAAGAGGACGTTTTCATAGGAGAGGAGGCTCTAGCTTGACGTAACGCGGCTCGGAGACTTCCTTTCTCAGTTTTTATATTTTTTGTTTGTTTAAGGATAGTGTATAGTGTTAAACCTCAATATTCCACACACACAAGTTTTTGTACATGATTTTCAAAAGATATTTCTCTTTTACATAAAACATTTCTATAAACATATTTTTATACTTACAAACTCTATTTTATATAGTGTACCAAGTCTTGATCAAAATTAATTTGAAAATTATTAGATCTTCAATACCATTTTTCAAAAAGACCTGTTTTGGCCTGTTGCGGTCGACCGGATGGTCGACCGGCTCTATTTCAGGTCAGAACGGTCGACCGGGAGGTCGATCACACTTACTGACCATTTGGGTGTGTGCATGTGTCCACGTTACCCGGTCGACCGGGTGGTCGACCGGAACCCATGTCGGTCGACTGAAAGCACCTATGTCTCTGTTTGGGACGGTCAACTGGGCGGTCGACCGTGGGCTGGCAACGGTCAAATATTTTGAAAATCGGTCGACCGGCAGGTCGACCGTGAGCTTAATTTCAGCCCAAACGGCTAGTTTTTTAAACATGTTTTAAAACGTGCATTTCTTCTCCAAACGTTTTTTAGGGCTGAATTTGGGTCTAATCTTTCCTAGCTATTCATTATAACAGTTTACCTTTTAATCCCTACCTCTATCCTATAAATAGGGATGATTAGGGTTGAAGAGAATATAACAATCCTTTGCAAAAGAAATCAAGTTTAAGTCTCTCAAAAGAAGTTTTTTTCTCTCAGTTTTTGTGCTCTAAATTCTCTCTTTTCACTGAAGTTTTTGATTAAAAACTCTCTTCAATTTTATTTTTTTTTCACTTACAAAACTTGAGCTTCAATCCTATACATTATTCTCTAGGATTTTTGTAAGGGAAAAAGTTTTTCAAAAGAGGGTTTGTGGTCTTTTGATCACCAAGATATTCTTGTATTTGTGGCTCCACTACCTCTGGACTAGAGGAGTGTGATTGAGGAGTTGGGTGCTCCCTTGTGATTGTAATTCTTTGTGAAAGTTATAGTGGTTCTAAATCAATCCTTCTGGGTGAAGGCGGGGACGTAGAGCTGGGTGCTCGAACCTCGAAACAAATCTCAGTGTTTGCGATTGGTTTATTTGTGTTATTTACTTGCTTTATATTCATTGCTATATTGTCGATCAATACTCATACAACAAGATTGCATTGCGTACCTCAAACTCTTATCTAGAGGAATCACGAGGAAGGAGTTCAGAGCCCTTCACGGGGTATTCGGCTTCTAATCTTGTTTCGGGTGATCGTTGCATCATTTCATTTTAAATTTGTGTATTGATTAGCATTATCACCTATTCACCCCCTCTCTAGGTGATTTCAATTGGTATTAGAGCTAGGACTCTAGTTTTTGTCTTCACATCCTTAGAGAGATCCTAAAATTTGCTATATTTTTATATCTTCATTCATACACTAGTAAAGATGGCCGATAACATTAAGACCCCTCCCAAATTTGATGGACTCAACTTTCCCATATGGAAAGTTAGGATAACCAGTTTTCTACAATCACTAGGTAGTCTAGTTGCTAAGTCATTGATCAAGCCTTTTATTAGACCCAAAAGTGAGGAGGACACTTGGTCCGAACTTACCTTCAAAGAATTTGATGCTAATTCAAAGGCTCAAAATGCCCTACTCTCAGCTTTGAATGAGGATGACTTAACACGGGTTATTCATTGCAAATCTGCCTATGAGATTTGGCAACACTTAGTGGTCACTCACGAGGGAACATCACAAGTCAAGAGAGTTAAAATAGATCTCTTGCGTTCCCAATATGAAAGTTTTAAAATGTTAGAAGATGAATCTATTGATAATATAATTACCAAGTTTATTAAGATTACTAATGCTCTTTCTTCTCTAGGTGATGAAATAAGTAACGACCAAAAGGTGCGTAAGGTGATTCGTGCTCTTCCCTCGTCATGGGAAATCAAAGCTACCACCTTGAAGGAGTTGAATGACAAAGACGAGATGGAGCTCATAAGTCTTATTGGAAACCTTAAGACTCATGAGATGGAGAAGAAGGCTAGAGAAGATGCGGTACCTCAAAAGAAAAAGTCAATAGCTTTCAAGTCTTCCTCATCCAACTATGATGATGAAAAAGATGAAGAAGATGATGAAGAGCTATCTCTCTTTGTGAGAAATGTAAAGAGAATATACCGCAAGAATAAGCTCAACTATAGAAGGCGATGGGAAGGGAAGGAGGAGAAAAGGATCATATGCTATAATTGTCGGAAACCCGGACACATCATGGTTGATTGTCCAGATTTCAAGAAAAAGATAACCTCCTCCTTGAAGCAAAAGAGGTCAATTGAAAAGAAGGTGTACAAAGCCACTTGGGATTCAGAAAGTGAATCCGAAGATGAAGTCGACACGGCAAATGTGTGTTTCATGGCAAACACACCTAAGGTAACCACCCAACCACTTGATGATGAAAGTGAAATAAGTAAAGAAATGTTAGTACATGCTTTCGTTGAACTTTCAGAAAGTTTTGATGATAAAAAGGAAGAGTGTTCAAAATTGAAAAGGAAATTGAAATGCTTAAAAATCAACTTGCAATTTCTTCAAAAGAAAAGGATGAACTATCTTCTAATCTTATTTCAACGCAAAGAGATTTTGATGCCTATAGAATTGCTTGTAAAGCTAAATATCCTAAAATTGATGAAAATGAGTATTCCATGTTAAAAACAAAAATCAATGATTTGGGAAATATTTTAAAAGAATGTGCTTTTAACAACACTAAATTAGAAGAAATGTTTTCAAAAAGGCATATGCATACTCCACATGCTAAAAATGATAAAACATCTCATGCCAACCCTTCACATGTCAATCATGCTAAAACTACCCATGCTCACAATTCACATATTCATAAACCACATGCTCATTATGCTTTTAAATATGAAAGAATTTACAAATGTACTTATTACTTATTGTGGCCGGAATGGTCATTTAGCTAAATTTTGCTATGATCATATAAATAGTACAAATAATCTTGTGTGGGTTCGAAACACTAACTCTTTAGGACCCAAGAAAATATGGGTTCCAAAATTAAGTCTTAAATTATTTGATGTAGGTACACACCAAGGCTTCAAGACGTAAGAAGCGGTGATACCTTGATAGTGGTTGTTCAAGATATATGACATGGGACATCAATAATTTTACAACCCTATCAAGGTACGTTGAAGGTGGCACCGTCACCTTCGGAGATGACTCCAAGGGCATCATCATCGGTATAAGTAACATTTAGATTGGTGCATCTCCTTTAATAGAAAATATAGTTCTTGTTGATGGGCTTAAACATAACTTGCTTAGTATTAGTCAACTATGTGATCGTGGTCTTAAAGTTGTGTTTGATGAATCTTCTTGCAAAACTTTTGATTGTAAAACCAATGATCGTATTCTCACTGGATTTCAAGAAAATAATGTCTATATTATTGACATGCTTAATTTGGATTGTTCTACTAAATGTTTAAATGCTTTTGATGAGATTTCATGGTTATGGCATAGAAGATTAAGACATGCATCTTTTGATCATCTTGCTAGAATTAATTCTAAGAAATTGGTGAAGGGTATTTCTTATTTGAAGTTTGAGAAAGACCGCATTTGTGGTGCGTGCCAACTTGGGAAACAAACCAAGTCTTCTTTCAAACCAATCAAAGATATCATGTCATCTAGGCCTTTAGAAAGTATTCACATGAATCTTTTTGGACCAACTAAAACTAAAAGCTTAAATAGAAATAGATATGTTTTTATTTTAGTTGATGATTTTTCTCGTTTCACTTGGGTTTTCTTTTTAGAGCATAAAGATCAAACTTTTTCGCATTTTAAGATTTTTTGAAAGAGCGTTGAAAAAGAAAAAGGATTTTTGATTTTACGGATAAGAAGTGATAGAGGTGGTGAATTTGTTAACCAACTCTTCATGACTTATTATGATGAAAAGGTAATTAAGCATGAAATGTCATGTCCTAGAACTCTACAACAAAATAGAGTAGTTGAAAGGAAGAATAGAACTCTTCAAGAAATGGCTAGGACTATGATAAGTGAATATGGGCTCTCTCAATACTTATGGGCCGAGGCCGTAAACACCGCATGCTACATATCAAACCGTATTTATTTGTGTAAAAATACTTTCAAAACCTCTTTTGAAATTTATAATTTAAGAAAACCAAATATTTCATACTTTAAAGTTTTTGGATGCAAGTGTTTTATTTTGAACACTAAAGATAATTTGGATAAATTTGATGCTAAGGCTTATGAAGCAATCTTTGTTGGTTATTCTAGTACTAGCAAAGCATATAGAGTATTCAATAAATCATCTCATACTATTGAAGAATCTATGCATGTTAAATTTGAAGAATCTAATGCTATTGTTGAGAATATTGTAGAGATTGACTCATTAGGTGAGGACATGGAGAAAATATCCTTAAAGGACTCACTCATTCAAGATGACAAGCAAGAACCTATTGGTGAAGTTCAAAAGGATGAAGTGGAACAATCACAACCACTTCCTAAAGATTGGAGATACGCCTCAAATCATCCCAAAGATCTCATCATAAGTGATGTATCAAAGGGGGTAACTACTTGCTCCAAACTCCATGAATTGTGTGGAAATTTTGCATTCATATCTCATTTTGAACCCAAAAACATCCTCGAAGCCGAGGGTGACTAATATTGGTTGCTAGCTATGTAAGAAGAGCTCAATCAATTTGAGCGCAACTAAGTTTGGCACCTTGTTCCTAGACCCCATGATAGACCAATAATTAGTACTAAGTGAATTTTTAGGAACAAGTTGGATGAGTCAGGAAATGTTATTAGGAATAAGGCTAGGTTAGTGGCCTAAGGTTACACTCAAGTTGAAGGAATCGACTTTGAGGAGACCTTTACACCCGTAGCACAGCTTGAAGCCATACGGATCACACTAGCTTATGCATCTTTTAAAAATTTTAAAAATTTTCAAATGGATGTAAAGAGTGCATTTTTAAATGGTTTTATTGAGGAGGAAGTTTATATTGAACAACCTCCCTGTTTTGTGGATCATGCACATCCAAATTTTGTTTTCAAACTTGATAAAGCATTATATAGTTTAAAACAAGCTCCAAGAGCTTGGTATGAAAGGCTTTCTAGTTTTCTTCTTTCAAATGATTTTGTTAAAGGCAAAGTAGACACCATATTACTAAACATATTGATAGTGACATTCTTATAGTTCAAATATATGTTGATGATATAATCTTTGGTTCTACTAATGAGTTACTTTGCAAGGAGTTTGAACAGTGTATGCAACGTGAATTTGAGATGTCATTAATGGGTGAATTGAACTATTTTCTTGGACTCCAAATCAAGCAAATGCGTGATGGGATTTTCATATGTCAAGCCAAGTACTCCAAGGAACTCTTCAAGAAATTTGGGCTTGGAGACTCAAAAATTTGCAACACTCCCATGGCCACCACCACCAAGCTTGATAAGGATGACCAAGGTAAGTGTGTTGATATGAAATTATATAGAAGCATGATTGATAGTTTGTTGTATTTAACGACTAGTAGGCCGGATATTATGTTTAGTGTGTTTCTTTGTGCTAGATTCCAATCGTGTCCCAAAGAATCTCATTTAATTGTGGTAAAACGCATTATTCGTTATATTAAGGGCACTATTGGAATGGGTCTTTGGTATCCGAAAACTGGAGAATTCTCAATGACGAGTTTTTCGGATGCCGACTATGCAGGTTGTAGAGTGGATGGAAGAGTACTAGTAGAACATGTCAATTTCTTGGTAATTATCTTGTTTATGGTCTTCCAAGAAACAAAATTCGGTAGCCCTCTCAACCGCCGAGGCAGAGTATGTTGCGGCGGGGGCTTATTGTGCTCAAGTCCTTTGGATGAAACATACTCTCCTTGATTATGATTTGCATTATGATCATATAAAAATATTTTGTGATAATACTAGTACTATTTAAATGACTAAGAATGCAAATCAACATAGTAAGACCAAGCACATTGAGATTCGATATCACTTCCTTAGAGATCATTTTGAGAAAGGTGATATTGAGATTGATTATGTTTCTTCCGATTTGCAACTTGTCGATTTTTTCACTAAACCACTTGACTATAATAGATTTTCTTTTATATGTGGTGAACTTAATGTTTGTGTTATTGAATAAGAAAGTTTTCTTGCTAATATATCCCTTTTTGATGTATGACAAAAAGGGGAGATGTTTATGTTTTGATGGTTTGTTGTTTAGTTTGTAGTTTTATGATATTATAATGGTTTGCATTTTCAAAATTCTCTTTCTCTCATAATAAATTGTTTTCTACAAATTGTTTTATACTTGTTTAATATAGCATTATTTGAGGGGGAGTTTTTTACCTCCCTTTTATATCTTGTGTTATAGCCTATATGTTTTGTCATCATCAAAAAGGGGGAGATTGTTGGCCTAAAAGGTTACACTCTCTATTTGTTTAAAATTTTGAAGATAGCAAAACACATAAAAGCTATTTGGTACTAATAAGTTATTTAGAATGAGTTTCAGGTTTGTACTAGTCTTGATGGCTTTTTAAGCATATTGTAAGGATAATGGCGCTAAAAGGTCAATGGCGTAAGAGGACGTTTTCATAGGAGAGGAGGCTCTAGCTTGATGTAACGCGGCTCGGAGACTTCCTTTCTCAGTTTTTATATTTTTAGTTTATTTAAGGATAGTGTATAGTGTTGAAGCTCAATATTCCACACACACAAGTTTTTGCACATGATTTTCAAAAGATATTTCTCTTTTACATAAAACATTTCTATAAACATATTTTTACACTTACAAACTCTATTTTATATAGTGTACCAAGTCTTGATCAAAATTAATTTGAAAATTATTAGATCTTCAATACCATTTTTCAAAAAAGACCTGTTTTGGCCTGTTGCGGTCGACCGGACGGTCGATCGGCTCTGTTTTAGGTCAGAACGGTCGATCGGGCGGTCGACCGCACTTACTGACCGTTTGGGTGTGTGCATGTGTGCACGTTACCCGGTCGACCGGGCGGTCGACCGGAACCCATGTCGGTCGACCGAGCTTCGGCTGACTAAAAGCACCTATGTCTCTGTTTGGGACGGTCGACCGG
The DNA here is from genome assembly GCA_038442645.1 of Agave tequilana. Classification (NCBI taxonomy): domain Eukaryota; kingdom Viridiplantae; phylum Streptophyta; class Magnoliopsida; order Asparagales; family Asparagaceae; genus Agave; species Agave tequilana. The sequence goes on along the minus strand of JAVJIF010007800.1, from coordinate 31,992 downwards.
GCGGTCGACCGTGGGCTGGTAACGATCAAATATTTTGAAAACCGGTCGATCGGCCGGTCGACCGTGAGCTTAATTTCAGCCCAAACGGCTAGTTTTTTAAACACGTTTTAAAACGTGCTTTTCTTCTCCAAACGTTTTTTAGGGCTGGATTTGGGTCTAATCTTTCCTAAGTATTCATTATAACAGTTTACCTTTTAATCCCTACCTCTATCCTATAAATAGGGATGATTAGGTTTGAAGAGAATATAATAATCCTTTGCAAAAGAAATCAAGTTTAAGTCTCTCAAAAGAAGTTTTTTTTGCTCTCAGTTTTTGTGCTCTAAATTCTCTCTTTTCACTGAAGTTTTTGATTCAAAACTCTCTTCAATTTTATTTTTTTTTCACTTACAAAACTTGAGCATCAATCCTATACATTATTCTCTAGGGTTTTTGTAAGGGAAAAAGTTTTTCAAAAGAGGGTTTATGGTCTTTTGATCACCAAGATATTCTCGTATTTGTGGCTCCACTACCTCTGGACTAGAGGAGTGTGATTGAGGAGTTGTGTGCTCCCTTGTGATTATAATTCTTTGTGAAAGTTATAGTGGTTCTAAATCTTTCTAGGTGAAGGCGAGGACATAGAGCTGGGTGCTCGAACCTCGAAACAAATCTCAGTGTTTGCGATTGGTTTATTTGTGTTATTTACTTGCTTTATATTCATTGCTATATTGTCGATCAATACTCATACAACAAAATTGCATTGCGCACCTCAAACTCTTATCTAGAGGAATCACGAGGAAGGAGTGCAAAGCCCTTCACGGGGTATTCGGCTTCTAATCTTGTTTTGGGTGATCGTTGCATCATTTCATTTTAAATTTGTGCATTAATTAGCATTATCACCTATTCACCCCCCTCTAGGTGATTTCACCCTTTACCACTTTTTGTGAAGAACATGAAATTAAGCATGAACTATCTTGTCCTAGAACTCCACAACAAAATGGAGTCGTTGAGAGAAAAAATCGTACATTACAAGAGATGGCTAGGACAATGATAAATGAGTACGGTCTCCCTCATTATCTATGGGCCGAGGCCGTTAACACATCTTGCTACATATCAAATGGGTTTTCTTATGCGAAAACACTTCTAAAACATCTTTTGAAATTTATTTTTCAAGAAAACCAAATGTTTCATATTTAAAGTTTTTGGTTGTAAATGTTTTGTTTTGAATACTAAAGATAATTTAGGTAAATTTGATGCAAAATCATATGAAACAATTTTTGTTGGTTACTCTAACACTAGTAAAGCTTATAGAGTTTTCAATAAGTCATCCTTGACTATTGAAGAATCTATACATGTAAAGTTTGAGGAGTCTAATGTGTTTGTTGAGAATATTGTAGAAATAGATTCCCAAAATGAAGACATGGAGAAAATTTCTTTGAAGGACTCACCTACTCTTGAAAACAGGCCAAAGGATGATGAAGAAAATGAAGTTCAAGAAGTTGAAGTGGAGACAACTCAACCACTTCCAAATGATTGGAGATTCAATCCACATCATCCCAGGGATCTTATTATAGGTAAAGTATCAAAAGGGGTAACTACTCGCTCTAAACTATTGGCCCAAGGTTACAATCAACCGGTTTTTGAGTTTTGATGATTATAAAACATATATAGTTATTTGTACTAATCATTTTCTAGTGTTTAAGTGTGTTTCAGGGTTCTAAGAATTCAAGTTGTGTTCTTCCCTAAAGATGACTCAATTCGGGATCTTTTGACTCAAGATGACTCAATTCGGGTTCAAGGTTTCAAGCTATGCAACATTCCATGGAGAAGCCCTTATTTGAAGACCTTGTAGTCACCTAGAACCTTTGTAAGAATTAGTTTGTTAAAGAATGAGATTATGTTAAGTTGGCTCAAGAAAACACATACACACCATCATTTTCCAAAATACGGTTTTTGTTTTTGGTATTTGTTTTAAGTACATGTCTTGATGGTTATACATGATTCAAATTATTTTACAATTTTACATCTTATTTATATCATGTATACTAACCTTTATAGCATGATACTTAGTCATATAGCCTTACAAAATTATTTTGAAAATTTTTCAAAGTTCAAAAAAAATTTCCTAGAAAAAATCCTATTTCAGGCCTGTCGGTCGACCGGCTGGTCGACCGGATCCATTTCAGGCTTGATCGGTCGACCGGACCGGTCGACCGAGCCTTGTGGTCGGGCGTGCACGTTTGTGCACGTCTGTCGGTCGACCGGACCGGTCGACCGATTGAAAGCCCTTTGCTCTCGGGTTTTGTCGGTCGACCAGGCCGGTCGACCGACAAAACAAAGAGAAATTTTTTCTTTAGCTGCCGGTCGACCGACCGGTCGACCGAGTCCAACGGCTAGTTTGCCAATCGACTGCCGGTCGACCGGGCCGGTCGACCGACAGCCGCCAGCAGCCCCAACGGCTAGTTTTTAGAGATTTAATCATGGGATTTGATTGAGATGTTTTGATCTGATCTCTCTAAATTTTTAGGGGCTACTTCCTGACCTATTTAGGTAGCTTTAATGATGATTAGATCTCCTCTAATCCCTATAAATAGAGGGCATTGGTCACTTGCTAAAATTAAGAAAAATCCCATTGTTTTGAAGTTTACAAAAAGAAAGAAAAGTTTTCAAAGGCTTTCAATTTTCTAAGTGCATTCTTGGCTACTAGTTTTCAGTTGTTTTTCATGCTATTTAGTACTACTTTACAACTGAATTTTTCTCTACACTTCTTCAGCCAAAATACTTCCTCATTCTATTAGGAGTTGTAAAAGAGAAGTGTGTGGTCCTTGTTGATCACCTTGTTACTTGTTGTTCTTTGTGTTGAGATCCCTCATTGTGTAGAGGGTTGGATTGGTGGAGTTCGGTACTCCGGTCTTCGGTAGACCTCTTGTAATTTCCTCGGTGGATATAGTGGAAACCCTTCACGGTGGTGAAGGCGGGGACATAGAGCGGTGGCTCGAACCTCGAAACAAATCCTTTGTGTTTGCAATTGATTTCCTTATTGCTCACTATTGCTCTACATTTCTATCTTGTGATATATCTTGTGTGCACTTCATTATTGCATCCATCTCATTACTTGCATTTCCCGGTCTTCACTCATCTCAACAAGAAAGCAATTACGCGCCTCAACTCATAATCTAGAGGAATCAAAGAGGAGAGTTCTAGAGCCCTTCACGGGGAATTCAGCTTCAATTTCTTGTTTGAGTGACGTTTGCATCATATATTCATACTTGTTTAAAAGATCATTAGATTAGCATTAACACCTATTCACCCCCCTCTAGGTGTTTTTCAATTGGTATTAGAGTTTTGGTCTCTAGGCTCTTGGCTTAACAACCTTAGAGAGATCCTATATTGCTAATCATTCTATTTTTTCATCCTCATACACTTAGTAAAAATGGCCGAAGGAATTAAGACCCTACCCAAGTTTGATTGCCTTAACTTTCCCATATGGAAGGTTAAGATGACCATATTTTTGCAATCCTTAGGAAGCCGGGTTGCAAAGGCGGTGACCAAACCATTTAGTGCACCCACCGGTGATAAGGACACTTGGTCCAATATTGGCACAAAAGAGTTTGACGCTAATGCTAGGGCACACTATGCCTTACTTCAAGCTCTTAATGACGATGATATTTCTAAAGTCATTCATTGCAAATCCGCCCATGAGATTTGGACTCACTTGCTTGTCACTCATGAGGGAACCTCACAAGTAAAGAGGGCAAAAATCGACCTTCTTCGTTCCCAATATGAAAATTTTTCTATGCAAGAGAATGAAACCATAGATGATATGGTTACCAAATTTACAAAGATTACTAATGGACTTTCTTCTTTAGGTGACGGGATTGACAATGACCAAAAGGTGAGGAAGATCATCCGTGTACTCCCTCCATCTTGGGAAGTGAAAGCCACTACTTTGAAGGAGCTCAATGACAAGGAAGAAATGGAGCTTATAGGTCTCATTGGGAATCTCAAGACCCATGAGATGGAAAGAAAAGCAAGAGAAGAAATGGCTCCTCCCAAGAAGAAAACTATTGCCTTCAAGAGTTCTTCCAACTACTCCGACGACGATGATGAAGAAGAGGATGATGAGGATCTTTCTCTTCTTATAAAGAACATTCGGAGAATGTACAACAAGGCAAAGTTCCAAAATAGAAGGAGATGGCAACGTAAAGAAGAAAAGAAAATCACTTGCTTCAATTGCCAAAAGCCGGGTCACATTGTTGCGGAATGTCCGAAAAGAGCCAAAACCTTCACCTCCAAGAAGCCGTACAAAAAGAAAGCTTTAAAGGCTACTTGGGATTCGGAGAGTGAATCCGATGAGGAAGTCGACACCGCCAACATGTGCTTCATAGAAAATGAAAGCACAAGCAAGGTACATTCCAAGGCCCAACGACGTAAAGGGTTATGGTATCTTGATAGTGGTTGCTCAAGGCACATGACTTGGGATATCAACAACATTGCAACCCTATCAAGGTACCATGAAGGTGGCACCGTCACCTTAGGAGATGACGCCAAAGGAAAAATCATTGGTATTGGTAATGTTAAACTTGGTACATCTCCTTTAATAGAAAATATTGTTTTAATTGATGGCCTCAAGCATAATCTCTTGAGTGTTAGTCAACTTTGTGACAAAGGTTTTGATGTTGTTTTTGATAACCTAGCTTGTAAAATTATTGATAGACAATCTAATACATGTATATTTTCCGGATTTCATGAAAATAATGTATACTGATTGACATGTCTAACATGCTATGCAATGCTACTTGTTTGAAAGCCCTCGATGATGACTCTTGGTTGTGGCATAGGAGATTAGGCCACATTTCTTTTGACCATCTATCTAGATTAAACAACAAGAAAATGGTGAAAGGTATTCCTTGCTTGAACTTTGAAAAGAACCGTATTTGCGATGCGTGCCAACTTGGGAAACAAACTAAGTCCTCTTTCAAGTCAATCAAGAATATCATGACATCACGACCCTTAGAGTTGATCCATATGGATTCGTTTGGTCCTGCTCAAACCAAAAGTCTAAGTGGGAATCGTTTTGCTTTTGTTTTAGTTGATGATTTCTCGCGTTTTACTTGGGTTTTCTTTTTAGAACACAAAAATCAAGCCTTTTCATATTTTCAAGCCTTTAAGAAAAGAGATGAAAAGGAAAAAGATTTTTCTATTTTAAGAATAAGAAGTAATAGAGGTGGTAAATTCAATAACCTACCCTTTACCACTTTTTGTGAAGAACATGGAATTAAGCATGAACTATCTTGTTCTAGAACTCCACAACAAAATGGAGTCGTTAAGAGGAAAAATCGGACATTACAAGAGATGGCTAGGACAATGATAAATGAATATGGTTTCCCTCATTATCTATGGGCCGAGGCCGTTAACACATCTTGCTACATATCAAATAGAGTTTTCTTATGCAAAAATACTTCAAAAACATCTTTGAGATCTATTTTTCTAGAAAGCCAAATGTTTCATACTTTAAAGTTTTTGGTTGTAAATGTTTTGCTTTGAATACTAAAGATAATTTAGGAAAATTTGATGCAAAGTCTTATGAAGCATTTTTTGTTGGTTACTCTAATACTAGTAAAGCATATAGAGTTTTCAATAAGTTATCCTTGACTATTGAAGAATCTATACATGTAAAGTTTGAGGAATCTAATGTGTTTGTTAAGAATGTTGTAGAAATAGATTCCCTAAATGAAGACATGGAGAGAACTACTTTGAAGGACTCACCTACTCTTGAAGATGTGCCAAAGGATGATGAAAGAAATGAAGTTCAAGAAAATAAGGTTCAAGGAAATGAAATTCAAGAAGTTGAAGTGGAGACTACTCAACCACTTCCAATAGATTGGAGATACAATCCACATCATCCCAAGGATCTTATTATAGGTGAAGTATCAAAAGGGGTAATACTCGTTCTAAACTTCATGATCTTTGTGGACACTATGAATTTATTTCTCACTTTGAAGCAAAGAATATCCTCGAAGCCGAGGGCGACTCATATTGGTTGCTAGCCATGCAAGAGGAGCTCAATCAATTCGAGCGCAACCAAGTTTGGCATCTTGTTCCTAGGCCCCACGATAGACCAATAATTGGTATTAAGTGGATCTTTAAGAACAAGTTGGATGAGTCGGGAAATGTTGTTAGGAATAAAGCTAGGTTAGTGGCCCAAGGTTACACTCAAGTCGAAGGTATCGATTTTGAGGAAACCTTTGCACCCGTAGCACGGCTTGAAGCTATACGGATGACACTTGCATTTGCTTCTTATAAAGATTTTAAACTTTTTCAAATGGATGTAAAAACTGCATTCTTAAATGGATTTATTGAAGAGGAGGTGTATGTTGAACAACCCCCCGGGTTTGTTGATCCTGCACATCCGGATTTTGTTTTCAAACTTGACAAAGCTCTTTATCGTTTAAAACAAGCCCCTAGGGCTTGGTATGAAAGACTTTCTTCATTTCTAATTTCTAAGGTTTTAATAAAGGAAAAATAGATACTACTTTGTTTACAAAACATGTTGAAAATGATATACTTATAGTTAAAATATATGTGGTTGATATCATATTTGGTTCTACTAATGAAAATCTTTGCAAAGCTTTTGAATCATTCATGAAGGAAGAATTTGAGATGTCTATGATGGGTGAGCTTAACTACTTCCTTGGTCTCCAAATCAAGCAAAGGAACGATGGGATTTTCATCAATCAAGCCAAGTACACGAAGGAACTTATCAAGAGATTTGGGCTGGAAGGGGCTAAGACAAGCAAAACTCCCATGGCAACTACCACAAAGCTTGACAAGGATGAACAAGGTACAAGTGTAGACATTAAGTTTTATCGTAGCATGATTGGTAGCTTATTGTATTTAACGGCTAGTAGGCCGGATATTATGTTTTGTGTATGTCTTTGTGCTCGATTTCAATCGTGTCCTAAAGAGTCCCATTTGATTGCGATAAAACGCATTATTAGATACCTTAAGGGCACAATTGAAATGGGTTTGTGGTATCCGAAGACCGGATAATTTTTCATGACGAGTTTTTCGGATGCCGACTATGCAGGTTGTAGAGTGGATAGGAAGAGTACAAGTGGAACATGTCAATTTCTTGGTAATTGTCTTGTTCCTTGGTCTTCCAAAAAGCAAATTTTGGTAGCCCTCTCTACCGCCGAGGCGGAGTATGTTGCGGCCGGAGCTTGTTGTGCACAAGTTCTTTGGATGAAACATACTCTCCTTGACTATGATTTGCATTTTGACCATATTAAAATATTTTGTGATAATACTAGTACTATTCATATGACTAAAAATGCAAATCAACATAGTAAGACTAAGCACATTGACATTCGGTATCACTTTCTTAGAGATCATTATGAGAAAAGTGATATTGATATTGATTATGTTTCTACCGATTTTCAACTTGCCGATATTTTTAAAAAACCATTAGACTATGCTAGATTTTCCTTTATTTGTAGTGAATTGAATGTTTGTGTTATGGAATTATGAAGAAATTTTTTTTTAACAATGTTTACCCTTTTTGATGTATGGCAAAAGGGGGAGAAAAAGTTGATTTTGAGTTTTGAGTTTTAAGTTATAATAAGTTAGTTTTGAGTTTTGAATTTTTGAGTTTTGGATTTTGAGTTATAAAAGATTAGTTTTTGAGTAAAGAGTTTTGAGCAATATGTTTTGTATTCCTATGTCTCTCTTATGCCAAAATTCTTAGTTTCTACCTTTTATGTATATAGCCATTCATTTATATAGCATGATTTGAGGAGGAGCCTCCAAGCTGCTTTCCCATTTTTTTAAATAACTCATATGTTTTGTCATCATCAAAAAGGGGGAGATTGTTGGCCCAAGGTTACAATCAACCGGTTTTTGAGTTTTGATGATTACAAAACATATATAGTTATTTGTACTAATCATTTTTTAGTGTTTAAGTGTGTTTCAGGGTTCTAAGAATTCAAGTTGTATTCTTCCCTAAAGATGACTCAATTCGGGATCTTTTGACTCAAGATGACTCAATTCGGGTTGAAGGTTTCAAGCTATGCAACATTCCATAGAGAGGCCCTTATTTGAAGACCTTGTAGTCACCTAGAACCTTTGTAAGAATTAGTTTGTTAAAAAATGAGGTTATGTTAAGTTGGCTCAAGAAAACACACACACACCATCATTTTCCAAAATACGGTTTTTGTTTTTGGTATTTGTTTTAAGTACATGTCTTTATGTTTATACATGACTCAAATTATTTTACAATTTTACATCTTATTTATACCATGTATACCAACCTTTATAGCATGATACTTAGTCATATAGCCTGACAAAATTATTTTGAAAATTTTTCAAAGTTCAAAAAAAATTTCCTAGAAAAAATCCTGTTTCAGGCCTGTTGGTCGACCGGCCGGTCGACCGGATCCATTTCAGGCTTGATCGGTCGACCGGACCGGTCGACCGAGCCTTGTGATCAGGGCGTGCACGTTTGTGCACGTCTGTCGGTCGACCGGACCGGTCGACCGACTGAAAGCCCTTTGCTGTCGGGTTTTGTCGGTCGACCGGGCCGGTCGACCGACAGAACAAAGAGAAATTTTTTCTTTAGCTGCCGGTCGACCGACCGGTCGACCGAGTCCAATGGCTAGTTTTCCAATGGACTGTCGGTCGACCGGGCCGGTCAACCGACAGCCGCCAGTAGCCCCAACGGCTAGTTTTTAGAGATTTAATCATGGGATTTGATTGAGATGTTTTGATCTGATCTCTCTGAATTTTTGGGGGCTACTTCCTGACCTATTTAGCTAGCTTTAATGATGATTAAATCTCCTCTAATCCCTATAAATAGAGGGCATTGGTCACTTGCTAAAATTAAGAAAAATCCCATTGTTTTGAAGTTTACAAAAAGAAAGAAAAGTTTTCAAGGGCTTTCAATTTTCTAAGTGCATTCTAGGCTACTAGTTTTCAGTTATTTTTCAAGCTATTTAGTACTACTTTACAATTGAATTTTTCTCTACACTTCTTGAGCCAAAATACTTCCTCATTCTATTAGGAGTTGTAAAAGAGAAGTATATGGTCCTTGTTGATCACCTTGTTACTTGTTGTTCTTTATGTTGAGATCCCTCATTGTGTAGAGGGTTGGATTGGTGGAGTTCGGTACTCCGGTCTTCGGTAGACCTCTTATAATTTCCTTGGTGGATAAAGTGGAAACCCTTTACGTTGGTGAAGGCGGGGACGTAGAGCGGTGGCTCGAACTCGAAACAAATCCTTTGTGTTTGCGATTGATTTTCTTATTGCTCACTATTGCTCTACATTTCTATCTTGTGATATATCTTGTGTGCACTTCATTATTGCATCCATCTCATTACTTGCATTTCCCGATCTTTACTCATCTCAACAAGAAAGCAATTACGCGCTTCAACTCATAATCTAGAGGAATCAAAGAGGAGAAGTTCTAGAGCCCTTCACGGGGAATTCGGCTTCAATTTCTTGTTTTGAGTGACTGTTTGCATCATATATTCTTACTTGTTTAAAAAGATCATTAGATTAGTATTAACACCTATTCACCCCCCCCCCCTCTATGTGTTTTTCATAAACTTCATGATCTTTGTGGGCACTATGCATTTATTTCTCATTTTGAACCAAAGAACATCCTTGAAGCCGAGGGCGACTCATATTGGTTGCTTGCCATGCAAGAGGAGCTCAATCAATTCAAGCGCAACAAAGTTTGGAACCTTGTTCTTAGCCCCCACGATAGACCAACAATTGGTACTAAGTGGATCTTTAAGAATAAGTTGGATGAGTCGGGAAATGTTGTTAGGAATAAAGCTAGGTTAGTGGCCCAAGGTTACACTCAAGTCGAAGGTATCAATTTTGAGGAGACCTTTGCACCCATAGCGCGGCTTGAAGCCATACGGATGACACTTGCATTTGCTTCATATAAAGATTTTAAACTTTTTCAAATGGATGTAAAAAGTGCTTTCTTAAATTGATTTATTGAAGAGGAGGTGTATGTTGAACAACCACCCGGGTTTGTTGATCTTACACATCCGGAGTTTGTTTTCAAACTAGACAAAGCTCTTTATGGTTTAAAACAAGCCCCTAGGGCTTGGTATGAAAGACTATCTTCATTTCTTATTTCTAATGGTTTTAATAAAGGCAAAATAGATACTACCTTGTTTACCAAACATGTTGATAATGATATACTTATAGTTCAAATATATGTTGATGATATCATATTTGGTTCTACTAATAAAAATCTTTGCAAAGCTTTTGAATCTTGCATGAATGAGGAATTTGAGATGTCTATGATGGGCGAGCTTAACTACTTCCTTGGTCTCCAAATCAAGCAAAGGAACGATGGGATTTTCATCAATCAAGCCAAGTACACAAAGAAACTTATCAAGAGATTTGGGCTTGAAAGGGCTAAGACAAGCAAAACTCCCATGGCTACCACCACTAAGCTTGACAAGGATGAACAAGGTACAAATGTAGACATTAAACTTTATCGTAGCATGATTGGTAGCTTGTTGTATTTAACGGCTAGTAGGCCGGACAATATGTTTTGTGTATGTCTTTGTGCTCGATTTCAATCCTGTCCTAAAGAGTCCCATTTGATTGTGGTAAAACGCATTATTAGATACCTTAAGGGCACAATTGAAATGGGTTTGTGGTATCCGAAGACCAGACAATTTTCCATGACGAGTTTTTCGGATGCCGACTATGCGGGTTGTAGAGTGGATAGGAAGAGTACAAGTGGAACATGTCAATTTCTCGGTAATTTCTTGTTTCATGGTCTTCCAAGAAACAAAATTCGGTAGCCCTCTCAACTGCCGAGGCGGAGTATGTTGTGGCGGGGGCTTGTTGTGCACAAGTTCTTTAGATGAAACATACTCTCCTTGACTATGATTTGCATTATGACCATATTAAGATATTTTGTGATAATACTAATACTATTCATATGACTAAAAATGCAAATCAACATAGTAAGACTAAGCACATAAACATTCGGTATCACTTTCTTAGAGATCATTATGAGAAAGATGATATTGACATTGATTATGTTTCTACCAATTTTCAACTTGCCGATATATTTACAAAATCACTAGACTATACTAGATTTTCTTTTATTTGTGGTGAACTAAATGTTTGTGCTATGGAATCATGAAAAAAATTTTTTACCCTTTTTGACGTATGACAAAAAGGGGGAGAAAAGGTTAGTTTATTGGTTTGAGTTTTGAGTTTTTGAGTTTTGAGTTTTGAGTGATGAGTTATGAGTTATGAGTTTTTGAGTCTTTGAGTTTTGAGTTTTGAGTTATGCGTTATGAGTTATGAGTTTTTTAGTTTTGAGTTATTGTTTGTTGAAACTATATGTTTTTAATTCTTATGTTTTTTTTTTATTTATGCCAAGTTCTTGTATTTGCTATTCATTCATGTTTATAGCCATTCATATATATAGCATGTTTTGAGGGGGAGCTTCCAAGCATCTTTCCCATTTTTTCCCATTTTTTTTAAAAATTAACTCATATGTTTTGTCATCATCAAAAAGGGGGAGATTGTTGGCCCAAGGTTACAATCACCCGGTAGTTGAGTTTTGATGATTACAAAATATATATAGTTATTTGTACTAATCATATTTTAGTGTTTAAGTGTGTTTCAGGGTTCTAAGGATTCAAGATTTCTTCTTCCCTAAAGGAAGGTGTTTTTGACTCAAGTTGATTCAATTCGGGTTCAAGGATTCAAGCTTGCATATGGAGACGCCCTAATTTGAAGATCTTGTAGTCACCTAGAACCGTTGTAAGAATTAGTTTGTTAAAGAATGAGGTTATGATAAGTTGGCTCAAGAAAACACACACACTTTCATTTTTTTTCAAAATACGGTTTTTGTTTTGGATAGTTGAATTAGGTACATGTCTTGGTTGATATACATGTCTCTAAATATTTTATATTTTTACATCTTGTTTATATCATGTATACCAACCCTTATAGCATGCTACTTAATCATTTAGCCATTTAAAAATATTTTAAAAATTCTTGTAAGTTCAAAATTTTTCCTATAAAAATATTGTTTCAGGCCCAACGTCGACCGCATCTATTTCAGGCCTGATCGGTCGACCGCACCGGTCGACCGGGTCTTGTGGTTTTAGCGTGCACGTTTGTGCACGTCTGCCGGTCGACCGGACCGGTCGACCGACTGACTGACCCTTGCTCTCGGGTTTTGTCGGTCGACCGGGCAGTCGACCAACAGAACAAACTTGTGTTTTTTGTTTAGCCTCCGGTCGACCGAGTCCAATGGCTAGTTTGCCAGTTAGACTGCCGGTCGACCGGCCCGGTCGACCGGCAGCCGCCAGCAGCCCCAATGGCTAGTTTCTTGAGATTTGTTTTCAGGATTTGATTGTGATGTTTGTGTCAGCTATCTCTGAATTTTTGGAGGCTAATTCCTAACCTATTAACCTAGTTTAAATGATGATTTGCTCATGGCAAATCCCTATAAATAGATGGCATTGGTCCCTTGTTAAAATCAAGAAAAATTTCCATTGTTTTAGTTTCCAAAAGAAAGAAAAGTTTTTCAAGCTCTCACTTTCTAAAGTGCATTCTTGATTGAAGTTTTTCAGTGTTTTCAAGCTCTTTCTTACTTCTTTACAACTGAATTTTCTCACTTCACTTCTTGAGCCAAAAATCTTTCCCATTCTATAAGGAGTTGTAAGAGAGAAGTTTGTGGTCTTTTTGATCACCTTGTTACTTGTATTTTTCTTTGTGTTGAGATCCCTCTTGTGTAGAGGTTGGATTGGTGGGAGTTCGGTACTTCGGTCTTGTGTAGACCTCTTGTAATTCCCTTTGCGGATTTAGTGAAAATCCTTCACGGTGGTGGAGGCGGGGACGTAGAGCGGTGGCTCGTATCTTGAAACAAATTACTTGTGTTTGCGATTGGTTTCCTTATTGTTTTTCATTGCTTTACATTATTATCTTGTGATACCTCTTGCTTGCACTTCATTGCTTCCATTTCATTCACTTGCATTTTTCGGTCTTTACTCATCTCAACAAGAAAGCAATTACGCGCCTCAACTCATAATCTAGAGGAATCAAAGAGGAGAAGTTCTAGAACCATTCACGGGGAATTCGGCTTCAATTTCTTGTTTTGAGTGACCCGTTGCATCATACATACATACTTGTTTTTAAAAAAAAATCATTAGATTAGCATTAACACCTATTCACCCCCCCTCTAGGTGTCTTTCAACAAAGTCATCTTTACTTTCCAAATAGAAAAGCTTAGACAAACAAAATTGGGTGGGGACTTAATGCTAGAAAAATCATGAGAAGCCATAAGTATGTGTAAGCAAATAGTGTGACAAACAAATATGAATTTTTTCCTCTAGAATGTTAAGCCAAAAAATAAGAGCACCAAGCTCTGATACTAATTGAAATCACCTAAAAGGGGGTGAATAGTTGATGGCTAACAAATTAGACAATTATGAAAGTCAATGCGGAAATTAAAACTAGCTAACACAATATCAATCAATAAGTACGTATTAGCAATAGATAATAGAGAGAGTTGAGTTAAGAGAGAAAATTTCAAACGCAAACATAAGGATATGTTTTGAGGTTCGAGCCACTTGGTCAATGTCCCCGCCTTTACCACATGAAAGATTTTCACTATACTTCTCTCTTACAACCTCTGTTTCGATCCGGCAAGATCCGAAGCAACAACCCAAGTCTGCAAGCTCTACTGTGACTACAACCTCCACAAACTTCACAATAACAAAAAAGGTAATCTTCTCAAGATCACAAACACTCAACAAAAACAATTCTATAATCTTGTATATAGTGGAAGCTTAAGATTGTATAGGTGAGAAAACTTCTAAAGGATTTGAAGTTATGGTAGAGATTTTTCTATGCGATTGACCGAATGATCGATTTCACACCACAAGCAGAAGGGAGAGTCTGTCTAATGTAATGTAGTATATGAAAATTCATCACAGTAAGTAGACGAGACTCATATTTTACATGAAAAACCCAGAATGGGTAAAACTATAGGGAGAAGAAAGGAGGAATTCATTATTTTCTGTGTGTTACAGTAGGGGTTTATAGTATTCGCTTTTTTTTTACTTTTTTTCTTTCTGGCTTTGTCCTTTCTATATGTAGTCAGTTATGCTGTAGCGGATGGAGCAGATCTTTTTTCATGATTCATGGTCTGCTGTTAAGATCCCTTCATATCTGTTAGGATTGATGCACTTCTTTATTGGGATTGGCATGTTGGGATATCCACCATCATCCATAATTGTTCCCGCTGAAATAGGAGAGGTGTTTAGAATGTGTGGAATACATGGCAATGCAACTATGCTAAGGATCTAGATCTCCTATTGCTGAGCTGTTTCCAATGGGAGTCGGGGAGATGTCTGATTGTTAAGGATGTCGGGGATTAGAAAGAACTCGGGGTCCTCTTCTCAGAGTCACAATGTCTCGGGGTTGGGCCCGATACTCTCTATTCTCGGGGTTGTATATGAGCCAATTAGTGTGTTGGGCGTGTTGACTGCTTGTGGCACTTCTGAGGCGACGAGACACGTGTCTCGATCTCTGAAGTTGGCCAGATCTTGACCACTACAGATTTCCCCCGCTCTTGTGGTTGCCGGAGTTGTGGGAGGGGAACCGAAAGAGGAAAGTCAGTGTAAGTATTTAATGCTTTGAACTCTTCTATAAGTTTCTGGCTTATTACGGTGTGCATACAGATGGCCCATCTGACAGGTATCTTTTCAAATCTCCCAGTTATTAATGGGTGAGATCGTGATTGTGGCAAAGACATTTGAATCTTCAAGGATCCTATTATACCGTAAATCTCGAGACGTGAACCAGTTTCTGAGGATAGAAATTTTGAACAGTAGATGCTTGGGCTTCCTTCCTATCTATAAATGGGGCAGAACTTTGAGGGGAAATTGGTTCTTCTTCTTAATAATCCTTGCTTTCAAAATTTCACATTGTTGGTAGGCACTGATTTTTTTGTTTCTTCTTCGTCTGGTGGAGGAAGAAGAGGAAGAGGATAGATATAGTTGCTACTCTCCTGATGTTCAGGAGTTCGGTTGTCGAGAAAGGTCAGTTTTCATGATGGGGTTGTCGAGGAAGGTCAGTCTTTGCGATGAGGCCTAGTTGTCAGGCAGGATAGGTGGGACTCTTACTTCTATCTGTCTATCTGATTTTTTATCAGATCAGGTAGGGTTGGAGTTGGGGCTCGGCACCTCTCTTTCCTTATAGCGTATAGGAGGGGGAGCACAGGGCATGCTTGATGATGGTTCCGATCCCTTGGTCTGTCCATCTGCACTCCTGATGAATTTCGCTGCTTTGCCGGCAGGCAACTGGAGGGAGGTATGGCGGTATTCTTCGGAATCTCTACTGAAGAGTTGCTTCACCAGCCTTTGCTTTGAGTTTTTTGGAGTTACGGGGCTTGGCATTACTATCATCACTGTCTTGCAGGCTTCAATCTACAGTCCGAGATGTGATCTTCAGTGCTGGTATTTTTCTGGGAGTTCTCGGAATCATTGCCCTCCCGTAAATGGTTGATCATTTGATTAGGAGTCATCTCTTGGATGATATCATGGATGTTATGGCAAAAAAGTGTATCTATTTTTCCTTTCAAGAAAGACACAAACATGTAATAGATCTTGTATTACTCTTGTTAGATGTAACTAAGCTTGCATTTGAATGGATGTAATCGAAAAACTTTATAATAAAGCAGTGAATTTAAATGGAAGTATTATTTGGATCTTACCTGGATTGTCTCATGATTGTTTTGTCTGGAATTGGATGTCTACATGGAGAGTTGCTTTGACTCTGAGATATTTGGAATGCGTTTTTTTTTGGAATGGCTCGGTATGTGATTTTTGAGTGGTGTTTGTCCCAGAGCGGTACTGATTAGTCTCCAAAATTGGATATTTCATACCACATCTTCACATTTATTCAATAATAAATTCTGTTAATAATATCTCTCTTATATATTTCTAGGTCCAAGGCATGAAATGAAGAAGAAGCCCAAAATCCCATTTATTTGGTGATATTTAAAGCCTATAAATATACCTATTGACTTTTGAAAGCTGGATCTATCAAATCTGGGAGCGAATTTTGCCAAACCAACTGGAGGTATAAGAAGTGTTGTGCAGCAAGGCTGCACACCCTGTCGCCGCGCATACGGCCCCAGAAAGGCCGCGAAAATGCGGCAAAAGTCGCGTTTTCATGGCCTTTTGGTGGGGCACGTGTCGATCTTCGACGCGTGGCCCCGTGATGCCTCCCTAGTGCCCCCCTTTGCCTCTAAATACCCTAGGTTTTTCGGAACATAAAGGAGGAGAGTTTGTAGGATTAATTCTTTGCCATGTATGTAGTTTTTAAGGTAGTTTTCTCTCTTTAGTTTAGGTTAGTCCTTCTTCTTCTTCCTCTTTTATATTTTTCATTTCTTGTAGATCTTATAATAGGGAAGAGAGCGGTACACAGGATGAAAGTTAGAGTGCTTGTAATGGAGGGTGATACTCTATGAAAGGTTCTCTCTTTATCTGTACTTGTTTTCTCTAACTCCTTTTACATGCTTAGATAATTTTCTCTCATGGGAATTAACTACTAACCACTAACTTCCTAACTTCTTACTTGATAATCCATATGAATCTAATAGCCTCTACTTGGCCTTGCTCTTACAAGAGCCATTGATGGCTCATGATGATGGATTCTAACACTCTAATATCTAACTCACTAACAAGCTACCTTACTTTATTTCATGCTTGATTTAGTTTTGCTTTGATGATTTAATTGTAGCTTGCTCATATTTGTTGAGTTTGGATGTGAAAGTGATCTTATGGGTCATATTTAAAAAGTTCTTGAACTAAGGACTAGTGATGGCCAAGATACATGTGTGGCAACTATCACTAAGAGATTAGAATGGTTATTGGAGCCATTAGTAGTTAGTAGCTATGAGTTTTCTTTCATATTTGTTTTGTTTTAGAAATAATCATAAAAATCACAAATACATTCTTTTCTTTGTTTCCCACTTCTTTGTTTTCACCGTATCTTTCTCTTTCCATTCTTTGTTTTTTCCTTTTCATTCTTTAAAACATAGAAGAACCGTTAATACACTCGTGAACATATCGATAAAGCTTCTATCGCTTTCTCTTCTTGTGGATTCGATTCATTTAGCCTTTATGCTACACCCACTTTAATTAGTGATTTCAAAAGGACACATTTTGTGCACAGTTTCCCCCGATCAAATTTTGGCGTCGTTGCCAGGAATGAAAATGGTTTGATCTCACATTTTTGTTAACTTTTCTTCTTTATTTTTGGTGTGCAAGTCAAATTTTAGCATATCAGAAATCCACACTTGCTTTTGTGTGGTTGGGTAAAGTTTGTATATTGCTATATTCTGCTGTTAGTTTTCTGTTTAAATTACCTGTGCGTTGTAATAATTAAGAACTAAAATATGGTAATTGGATATTTTAAAATAGTTTAGACATTTGCATCTAGGCACGTGTCATTTTTCATTCCAATATACTGTATTTTGTTCTTCTATTGTTGTGGTCTGGATCGAGGTGTACAAATTACATTGCATATAGTTAGGACAAACACGTGAGTGATTTATTCGCTTTGTGTGTTCACTCTTATCTATATTACACACTTACACAAATTGAAATTAAGAGCAAAATGAATATAAGATAAGGTAGGGAAGTCATTACCCTCCCTTAGCCCAAAAATTACCTCCCCACTCGCACAACCCAAGCCTTAATAAAACTTGCTAGACATTAGCCCTAGGGACATCGTGGACTCATTTAGGAGATTGACCTAAGGGGAAAGTTGTTAGAGTTTGACTCTTAGTAAATCGGTGTTTAAGATTAGGGATTGAAAGGCAAAATCTCGAAGAACAGTGGTTTGGCATAATTAGCCTCGTTGCTCCAGCACGGATACCTCCCACTGTCTTGCCCCTCCCTGGCTAATTAACTTGTGGTTAGATTTCTATAAGGTACCCCCATGGATAGTCTAACCAGTTAGGAGTCGTGTAGGTCTAAGTCAACCTTAGCATAGGCTTGTTCTCTTTTTCTTTTTCTTTTTCTTTTCTTTTCTTTTTCTTTATTTGTTGTTTGTTTGTTGTAAATTGTGAAATGGATTTCAACAATAATTCTTTCAATCTTAATATGAATTCATATTTCACCCCGACCTCATTTGACTCAAATAACTCCAACCCTGCTATGTATAATATGAACTAACCATATAAGCTGGATTGGATTTGTCCGACTCAATATGACCCCTATCCCCAATTCTATGATCCAAATTTTCAAAATAATTTTCACTCTTTACAGAGTCAGTGGGATTCACCGCCCCCGAGTTAGATTATCAATCACCTTGTCCACCATCTTCTTTCTCACATTTTGCTTCACATACTCCTTTTTCAGAACCACTAATTGAAGAAACATCAAAGTTCAAAAGAGTATGAAAGTGATGTTAGAGGCCCAAAAACAATTTGAAATCATGATAGTCTTATCATATCTACAAAATTTTCATACCCGATATAGCTCTTTTCAGAACCACCAAAAGAAAAATCATTGTTGGAAAAAAAACTATAGAATTCGTGCAAGAGTCCGAGCGTCTAATTCAAAATATGGCTGACTTTCAATGTCCACCAAATTTTTATATAAGCAGAATCATGTCATTTTGGAAATTAAGTTTCAATTTCATTATACGAACCTGAACTTGACCAAAATCAAATCCTTGATATTTTAACAAGTTATCCATTCCCTGAAATTGAACTTAAAAATGAATGTGAACCTGAGCTTAAGTTTAGCGATTCGTGTCCAATCCTTGAATCAATATCAACTCCTGTAGTGCTGCCAAAACTAAGTAACATTCTTGAGCCAGTTTTGATTCCCATAATTTCTGAACTTGAATCGATCATTTCACTCATTCATATTCTTTTCGTGGAAGGAAATTAAGATTCAATTTCATTCCATTCATTTGAACTTGCCCAAAATTTTGAGAACCATCTTAACATTTTGACAAGTTATCCTTTTTCTGAAGTTGAACTTCACTATGAATATGATCCCGATCCACAAGTTGATAATTTCTTTTCACCTTTTGATTCAATAATGACTTCGGTATCTTTACCAGATTTTTTTCATATTTCGGAGTCAACATTGAATCTTGTACTAGTACACCGTGAAATTGAATCACCAATATTTTACGATCACATTCTGTTAATGAGGAATATATGTGAACATCAACTTTTTTGATTCATTCCTGAACCAATCTCGACTCCAAAACCTTTACTTGATTTCAGTCAATTTCCTGAGTCAAAATTAGTTCCTGTACTTTTTGAGCCCAAATCAGTCATTCCAGCATTTCACACTCCATTCTGGGACAAAGGTGTTATACAAAAGACTTTGAAATTATTTTAAAATTTTGAAAATAAGATGGGATAAAATTCCAAATAAAAAACATCCATATATATCATAATAATGGGTTGTATTAGAGAGGTCACTGGCGGGTTCCTGCGAACTCCATGCAATTTAGATTGGGTCGCATTTCGTGGACCAATCAGACCATCACTGGAACCACCACCATGAGGTAATTTTTCTTTCTTTTCCATTTGTTTCATGCATATACACATTCACAGATGCATTGAGAACAATGCATGAGATAAGTGTGGGGGAGGGTTTACTAACGTAGGTTGTTCTAAACTTTCTTTCTTTTACACTTCTTTTTTAGAAATTTTTTTAGATTTTTTCTTTTATATAGAAACTATTTTCTTTTCTTTTTATAAAACTTTTTGAAATAAGAGAAATAGTTTTGATTTATTTTAAGAAAGTTAAGAGGTTCTTAGGAATTAAGAAGACCTAAAATTATGAATTCTTAAATTGAGTCAAAATAATAGATCTTGTTTAAATTTTAGGATAAGAAAGTAAGAATGAAAAGATAATTTGATCTCGAATTTTTTGCCTTAGATATATGCACTTCACACTTACACAATTTTTTGGGATTGAAACAAAGACTAAAAATGTCATAAAAATAAAAAAATAAAAACTATAAAAATCACTTATTGAAGCTGGGTAGTCATGCCTCAAGAAGCATGATTATTTATTTTAGTTTTGTGGCCCTGTTTACTCGAGTCCTTAAGCTTGAAGGATATTTTCTCATCCGGTTCTCTAAAATCATCCGATTTGAGAGTAACCGGCTAAAGGTTCACTACCCATGTAAGCTAGAAAGCCTAAGAAAACTAAAGGAAGAAATTTTTTTATATAAATAAATGGCATGAAAGTTATAGGTCGATATCCCAAAAATCTTCACAGTTCACAAAGTGCATATTTTCTAGGAGTTTTATGAAAGATCAAAGAACCGATGCAATTTTAAATTCTTAGATTTAATTTATAACAAGATTTTGCATTTAGATTTAGTTTAAGGAAGAATAATTTATTGTTAGCCTATGATCTTAGAACACTTAAATTTTCGCAAAAAATATTTCAACACTTTTCTCTATTTCAAAATGCGTTTTCAAAATACTAACATTGTTTTTTTTTTTTTACTTTATGGATTTTGAGGGTGTAATCCACTGAAAACCCTCAGGAGACAAAACTTCTCCTCTAAGGGAAACCTAGAGGTTCGGTATGTGGTTCCTGAGTGGTGTTTGTCCCAGAGCGGTACCTACAAAGTTTACCTCCAAGTGGGGAAATCCCAACTACATAGTCGAGCCTCCGAGAGGGAAAATCCCTGCAACGAAGTTTGGCTCGATGTCGCTTTCGAGTAGGGGATATCCCAACTGCGAGCTATGTTATCGGGGCTCTGAGAGGGGAAAATCCCTGCAGAGGAGCTTAGATCCTAAGTGATTGGAATGTTTATAGTATGATCTGTAGTCGCCTTCATGGGTCAATCCATCTCAGGGCATGTAGATCAGGGAATAGGTGTAGCAGTTAAAATGCACACGCAAGCATACGATGATACATAGATAAAAATGACAGATGCGTCATAGGTTTCAAGCATTGAAGAATTTAAAATATCATACCTGTTGCCACATTCCTCTGAGAAATAATTGGAGTATGTTCACATGGGGTTGGTACATTGAGGGGATAATCTGATTAAGGAAACCCTCGTGATATGCCTAAATACATGCGGTCGCATCTTCATCGGTACCTACATAAAAGTGGCCTGAAGTGGGGGTACAACTCATCGATAGATTGGACGCGTCTTCTAGATAAGGGCCCCCACCCAGAGAATGATCCGGTACCTCTAGCATGGAAGCAAGCCCAGCAGCAGAGTTATCCTCTGTGTGGGGGACATCCCACATCAGAGCTGTCTCCCGAGTAGGGAAAATCCCATCTCGAAAAATGGATGTGTGTATGTGTTCGTCTGCCTTAGGTTCAGATGAAGGGAGCCCGTAGGCTGATGCGGGTTGCGACACCGCGCTATGAAAACCTATTGGGGGAAATCCCATCTCGTTGTGGGTTCTGACACCACGCTATGGAAACCAAGTGGGGAAATCCCATCTCGTTACGTGTTTTGACACCGCGCTATAGAAAACAGAGTGAGGAAAATCCCATCTTGTTGTGTGTTCTGACATCGCGCTATGAAAAATTGAGTGGGGGAAATCACATCTCATTGCGGGTTCTGACACCGCGCCATGAAAATCTGAGTGGGGGAAATCACATCTCATTGCAGGTTCTGACACCGCGCTATGAAAAACCGAGTGGGAGAAATTCCATCTCATTGCAGGTTTTGATACCGCGCTATGGAAAATTATTACTGCCTTCCAGTGGGGATTTCCCATCTACGGGGCATGTGGATGAATATTGTGTAGCCTTGTCACTGTCTCCGAGTGGGGATTCTCCATCGTTGGGGTGATTGGATGTACTGTTGTGATAGCCTTGTCATTACGTCCAAGTGGGGAGTCTCTATCATCGAGGCGACTGGATGTACTATTGTGGTAGCCTTGTAACTACCTCAGAGTGGAGATTCTCTATCATCGGGATGATTGGATGTACTTTTGTGGTAGCCTTGTCACTGCTTTCGAGTAGGGAGTCTCCATTATTGGGGCGATTGGATGTACTATTATGGTAGCCTTGTATCTACCTCCGAGTGGGGATTCTCCATCATCGGGGTAATTGGATGTACTATGGTGAGCAGATGTATGATCAGGAAAGATGTACAACATAATATTTTATTCAATAATGAGGTACATAGAATTGAAACTAGAAGGAGGTACGTCCCGTGTGTTCAAGATTCAGGGAGTTAGTTGATATCCTTGTATTAGATGATCAGATGTTTCTCCTAAGGAGGTTGAGTGTTCGGATGTCCAGACCTGGCTTTAGGAGTGAGGATATACTCCTTAAGGTAACCTTGTTTGATGAGCTCCTCCAGGTACTGCCAGAATGGCCAGTATTGGATGGTTGAGTGTATCTTGCCTTCATGGTGGGAGCAGTAATCCTCTGAACTGGGAAGCGAAGGGTTGTGTTGGAGTGGTCTCGGGCGCATGACCGACAATTAATCTTTGAAAGTATCGAAGATTTCATCGATCGAGAGCTTCAACGGAGTGAAGAATTCCATCGATCGGTCACCTCGAAGTGAGGTCAGGGAGATGATCAGGAGTGCTTGCTTCTTGTATGGGGTTGCCCCCAATGTTGGTCTGGAGTGTGGTCTGGAGGTTCGCAATGGATCTTTGATTTCCCTCCGTCAACTCTTGGCTTTGCAGAGTGGTTGGACGAAGCCTTCATCGCCTCTTTACATTGGATGTAAGGCTGAGCTTAGGAATCTTGGCGACGTTGTGCTTCATGAGGTGCTTGTAGAAGGGTGAGCAACCTGCAACCCGCTAATAAATGTAAGGGCGGTAACTTCCTCCCCACAGTTAGAGACTTTGGTGAGTTGATTCTGAAACTAATTAATGTATGACTTAAGGCTATTCCTTGCCTCACTCTGATAGGGAGGAGGTGGTGGTTGTTTCTCTTCGCCTCCTGGCGGGAGGCATATTGGGTGAGGAACGCTTTAGTTACTTCAGTAAAGTTGTGAAGTGCATGGAATGGCAGGGAGTAGAACCAGTCGAAGCCACACCTTTCAGGTTGGTAGGAAAGGGAGACACAAGATGGGGTCATTGTAGGAATGGCCCATTATCTTGTCTTGAAAATGACGGATGTGCTGTACCAGGTTACTTACTCCGGAGTAGTAATTGAATGTTGGAGTGGATAACTTCTTCGACAACTTGCACTCTTGGATATCCTTGGAGATGGGAGACTAGTGGATCTTGACAACAGAGTAAGGTAACACAGTAATCTAGCCTCTCCGATCTGTTTTTGGATTAGCTCGTCCAGGGTGCGGAGGTTGGGAGACCTATTGTTCTCAGGGTCACCCTTCGGTTGCACTGGATTGTTTTGAAGGGCTGTGACTTGGGCCAAGAGCTGTTATTGAGCAGTCATAACCTATCTTACTCCTGGAATGTTCTCACAATCGAGAGCCATATGTTCTCCTTTGCAGTTTGATTGCGCATGTTGTTTCTCATATACTCTTTCATTTCATAGAGTGTCTGGAGGAATTGATCTTCGTGCTGACGCCAGTGATGGGCTTCTGTTGCGATGAGGAGTCTATGTCCTCGGTGATGCGCGATTGATCGCGGGTTGGTGGAGGGACTGTGCCCCAATAGCTTCGATTGCTTTTCCTTTGGACGATGTGCCTCTAGTAGCTTGTCTTCTTGGGGCCATCTTGGTTGTATGAGAGGCTTTTTGGACGATGGGTTTGGTAGGGGAGAGATCTGTGCGTTGGGACTCAGCTCTCAACAAAAGCACCAGTTTGTGGTGGAGATTTTTCTATATGAATGATCGAACGGTCAATCTCACACCACAAGCAGAAGGGGAGTCTGTCTAGTAATGCAGGACATGAAAATTCAACAAAGTAAGCAGACGATATTAAGATTTTACATGGAAACCCAGAATGGGAAAAACCACGAGGAGGAGAGAGGAGGAATTCAAAGGAGGATTCACTATTTTCTGTGTGTTACAGTGGGGTTTACAATATTCTCTTTTTTTTCTTTTCTTTTTTTCTTTCTAGACTTGCGTTGTCTATAACTAGTCAGTTATGTTGTAGTAGATACAGCGGAACTTTCTCTCTGATTCATGATCTGTTGTTAAGATACTTTCATATCTATTAGGATTACTGTGTTTCTTTGTTGCGATTGGCATGCTTGGATATCCGCCACCATCCATAACCGCTTCTGCTGAAATAGGGGAGGTGTTTAGAATATAGGGAATACCATGGCAATGCACTGTGCTAGGGATCTAGATCTATTTCTGAGCTGTGTCCAATGGGAATCGGAGAGATATATGATAGTCAAGGATGTCAGGGATTAGAAGAAACTCAGGATCCTCTTTTCGGAGTCGCGAGGTGTCTCAGGGTTTGGCCCGAGACTCTCTCCCCCCCCTCAGAGTTGTATATAAGCCGATTGGCATGTTGACTATGTTGACTGCTTGCGGTACTTCTGAGGCGCGAGACACATATCTCGATCTCTGAGTTTAGCCAAATCTTGACCACCACTGAAGTGTAAGCTAATACTCTGAGAAGTTTGAATTTAAGATTCTAAACTTGGAAAATCTTTTATCTCTTAATTTAAATCTTGTAAAACTGTATATGGGGATTTTCTACAGTGCCCCTATTTATAGAGCACTAAAAATAGATGTTGAAAACCCAAAATAGCCATTTAGAGATAACCCAGAATAGGCCAAATTAAAATATAGTCATTAGAGACAAAATCAGGCTTTTACACAATTGCTTGTCGATTGGGCAGTCAATCGCCAATGGATGAAAAGAGAGTTGTTGGAGTCTGCGGTTGACCGTTCGGTCCACCGAGCTCAAACAGAGAGCTCTGCAGCTCTATCGGTCGACCGAGATCGACAAATAGAAAGTCATGCAAATCTGTGGTCAACCGGTCAGTCAACCGACATGCACAACTTGGATATGTGAACAAGCCTGTGCATATCCAGTCAACGAGCGATCGATCGATCGATAAGCAAACTCTACTGGCGGTCGACCGTGCAGTCGACCGACGCAGCCACATTTTCAACACATTTTGTACTTAAAAGCTCTTTTGAAAAAACCTTTAAAACGCTTTGTTAAATCTTGCAAAAATAAGTTCATATAAATTCTTTTAACAAAGTTCATGTGATCAAGAATCAACATGACTTGTAAACTCTTGAAACTTCTTTTTGCAATAACAAAGGAATTTTTGAAATAAATCTTTTCAAGACTGTTTTTCTCAAAAATGAACTTCAAAAACAAAATTCAAAACGAAAAATCTTTTGATCTTTTGCAAGAAAAACTTGATATCAATTTTTTTGTATATGTGTATCTATGAGCCTTCCAACTCTAAATAAGATTTTAACAAAATTAAATCTTACATATATAAATTCTTCTATTCTTTGAGATGCTTCAACGCATCCAAACTTGATTCCTAGAGCTTGACTCTCTCTTGAGAATATGGTGAAAGTTCATCTAGAGGGAGGTGAATAGGTGAAGTGCTAATCAAGTACAGAATTTAAAACTTTTGCACTAACACAAATAATTTCAAAGAGGAAGCCGAATTTTTGTTGAAGGGTTTCATAACTTCTCCTCAAGATTCTTTTTTTATAAGAGTTAAGGTTGAGCTCTCTAGGATTGAAACAAATATAAGCATAATATTAAGCATATGTGTAAAAGCAATAAGAGCAATGCAAGATATAAAAAGAGTAAAGTTGAAAGAGATAATCAAACACAAATACAAGGATATGTTTCGAGGTTCAAGCACCAAGCTCTACGTCCCCGCCTTCACCTAGAAATATTTCCACTATTACACTTAGAAACTCTACAAAGGAAACAAATCTCAACAAAAGAGGTGGGATAAAGCAAATGTAGACAAGAGGTGGGTACAAAGCCAAATATACCTCTACACAAGAGGCTAGCATAAAGTAATTTGAGGAATACAACACTTGGTAGTCACTAAAATCACAAAGTAGATATCTCACAAAAATAAGAAATCCTATAAAGATACATAGAAATGATAGCTCAAATTTGTGAGAAAACTATAGGTATTAAAATGAAGCTCTTAAGAAAACACTTGGAAATTTTTTATTGAAAAAATAGAGATTTGAAGCTTGAAACTTGAATTTCCCAAAAACTTATTTTTTTATTTTTTTAATTTTAAACACAAATTTTTCTCAATCAAATATCTTTTCAAAATGTTCAAAATTCTTGTTCAAACTCTCTCAAATGATCCCTGTTTATAGGAATATGGTAGAGATGACAAGGATTTAATCTGGGCATAAAGCAGGTGTTAAAACCCTCAGAAAGAGAAAAAAGCCTGCTTTGGAAATATATTAGATAAAAAAACTAATTATTTCTGGCTGTTTAGCTACAGAATGATCGACCAGGCGGTTGACAGCCAACAATAAAAAAATATGACCGTTGGGGTTACCGGTCGACCAGACGGTCAACCGTTCCCAACACCCAGAGAGCAAAGCTCTCTGGCGATTGATCACTCGGTCGACCGAAATAAATAGAAAGCACTGAGTCACTCTATGGTAAACCGATCAGTCGACCGACATGCACAACCCTAGGCTTGTGCACATCCCGTCGACCGGGCTTAGGCCAAAACTATATTTTGTGTTTTTAAATATACTTTTTAAATACAATTAAATTTAATAAATCTCAATAAATTCTACAAAAATAAGTTCATGCAAACATGTCAAATTACACATATGTGTGATCAAGAATCAACATATATTACAAACATGTGAATTATTTTGGGATGTTAAATAACATTTTGAAAATATAAAAATTGTTTTCCCGAAACTAAGCTTTCCAATGTGTATGAATAGAATCTAATGCAATATAAACTGATATAAATTTGTTTATGATAATATATTCATAAAAATAACTTTTTTAAGAACAAAATTTTAAACTCATGAAACCAACTCATCAAAATAAGTTTCTTAAATACAATAGAAGCACCCATGTATATGGATGAAATCAAATACACATAAAAAAGCAATATGAACTTGTTTTTTATAAATCGATTCATGAAACAAAAAATATATTCTAATTAAATCGAAAAGGGTTAAATCGAAAGCCAAAACTCTTGTTCTTGAAAACCAATATCAAACTTTTGTGTGTGTACTTGAGCCATCATGTCTAATCTAAACGTTACATAAGGTCTAAACATCCTTACAACTAGAGTCTTCTTCTTGATATGATTTTTCTCTCCATCCTGACTCGATTACAAACTTGATTCCTTAGAGCTAGACTCTATCTTGAGTGCTTGATGTAATCTTTACGCACGTGTTAGCTTGAAAAAGGTAAACACCAACTAAGATCTTGATTGAATATTGAAACTTAATAAATACAAGATCATTAGTATTATAACTACATTAGTTAATTATCATCAAAACTAAAGTGATAGGCCTTTGAGCCAACAATTTCTTCCTTTTTGATGATGACATAACTCATGGAGTTATATATGCATGAATAGAGAAGAGTTCAATAAAAGCTCCCCCTTAGCTCATGCATAAACACAAGAACAATAAGATATTCAATAAAATTCTAGATACCAAACAAATTATGAATATAAAACACATATAAAACATATATATGCAAAAATATATATCACATGCATATATAAACTCTAAAATTCTCTCCCCCTTTTTGTCAATTCATCAGTAAAGAGGCAAAGAAAACAATTTATATACGATATAAATCTATGAAGAGCTGAGATGTTAAGTTAAGCCTTTCTGCATACATACATTACATGGAGAAGGGATGACTAAATCCTAACCCACATAAGCATAATATATAATATATAGTTGAGATGTTAAGCTCCTCCAACATATGTGCAGGATATAGAGAAGAGAAGACAATCTCTTTTTTATATAATACACTAATCATAAATTTACATATAGAGGAGTCGTTAACTCTGCTTATATATAAGCAATACAAACTGATAGAAATTTTTTATAAACCAATTTAAAAAACATAGATACATCAATTTGAATACACGAATACCAATAAGAGTCAAGTGAAAATCATGCAAAGGATGTTAATTGAAAATTTAGCATGATACCAAAAGATATCAAATGAAATCAAATGAATAAACATAGATAAACATGGATAAACAAGGATACCAATTACCAAAGCAATTTGAAATGTAGATGCCAATTGTAATAATTGATACCAATTGAAAATATGAACATTTTCTAAAAGAAATATCTTTCTCAAAAAAGATGGAACTAATATACCAATTTAAATTTAAATCTAGAAATTTCTCCCCCTTTTTGAAATAACTATAAAATCAATGTATAAGCTTTAGAAATGATGATACCAATTGAAATTAACATAAGCTTAGGATTAAATAAATGATGCTATAAAGACAAGTATGAACATTATTAAACATGCACAATCAATCATATATATATATATATATATATATATATATATATATATATGTATGTATGTATGTATACCAATTGAGATATCATTCATAATTTAGAGCATACATATATAGATAAATAAGAATGAGAATATAAAAATCAAATATAATGAGAATCATATGTATAACTCATTGAAATCATCAACCTACATGCACATGTCTAGAGTAGTAAACATATACAAGGCATGATCACCCAGCCAACCTCTCACTAAGGGTGGCATTTTCAAAAATAAATAATTTTAAAAATATTTGAGAATAGTTTGAAAATACTATCAAGTGAAGAATAAAAAACTAATTTAAAATAGTTTTAAAAAATTAGTTCAAGATTCTTCAAATATGAAACAAATCATATATATCTCATGAAACATGCTTATTACACAGAAATTGTGACTAAAAATCTATATAGCATATATATGCTCATGAATATAAAATCATTAGCAAACGAAATGGGTGAGTAAGCAATAGTCATGTGAATTACACATTCATGAAGAAAAAATAATAAAGCTCTAAAAAATTCATTAAAACTCTTATAAAATTTCTTTTCAAAACTTTGACACATACAAAACTTGATTTGTAAAAACATGAAAACACAAATCAAAAAAATTCTTTTTCACAAACATGTTATATCATAAAATATTTAAAAATCATGAAAACTAGGACACACAAGTATAATTAAACATGAATTGACTACAGAAATGAAATAGAGCATGTATAGCATGAAGATCACGTGTATCTCAAAGGTTATACATGATATCACATAGTTTTCACAAAACTAGCATGTATAATAAACAAAATAAGATTTACATAAAAATATCAAAATATGTTTGAAAAATAAATTTAATCATAAGTATAAATGTAAGAGTCATCAAAAACAAGGATATACACATATAACTAAACAATAGTTGAGTATACAAAAGATATGAATCAAATTTGGCACAAAAGCAAGAATGTATCTCAAAATCTATACAAGTACATCACAAGCTTTAACAAAAGTGGCATTTAAAACAGGAAATATGTAAATCATGATATGCAAAAAAATCATCAATTTAAGCATATAAAAAAAACATGATGTGGAGGATAAAGATAGTTCCCAATACTCAAAAAAGTAATCTCCAATTAACCAAAATAAGGTGGTCCTCCCACCTAAACTCCTTGATAGTGACGCATCGTTGATTTCTCCATCATGTTCTGATTGCATCAACCACTAAGGTACCAATCCTCTCACATCTTATGAGAGCCCACACCTACATCAAAAATAATCGTTGTGGATTTTGGTACCTATATCTTTTTAGGTCCTTGGGGTTAGTAACTTTTTGAACCCAAACATTGACATTAGAAATATTTATTCTATTATAGAAAAATTGTGACAAATTCCTTTGCGGCCACAATATATACAAGTGTACACTCTAGCATACATGGTGGCATATGTGTGAACATGGTATGCATGTGTATGTCGTGATGTATGTGCACGCATATGTGAAACTTATTTTTTTTGAAACAAGAATTCTAATCTCTTATGATCAAAAGTACATTGGCTCAATGATGAGCCTAAAGAATCAATCCTATCTTTCAAAACACAAATCTCATTTTTCTTAATAGAAAAGGAAATTACATTTGCAAGAGAAACAAAATTCTTTTTTACTTTGGTAAGAGAAATATAAATCTTTTCTTTTTCATTCAAAGCATTTTTCAAAGATACTTTTTCTTTTGAAATTAAAATAATTTTATTTTTCAAAACCTCATTTTCCTTTGAAACAAAATCAAATTGGATTTTTAAAGAATCTTTTCTTTTAAAATTACATCTTTCTCTTATAAAACAAAATATATTTTTGAAGACAAATAATCATTTTCCTTTGAAATCTCTTCTTTATATTTGAAAACACAATCATGCTTTGAAGATAAAAACTCATTTTCTTTCTTCAATTTCAAACTCGTATTTTTCAATAATTTATATTTTTCAAGTAAATCCTCACAAAATATGACAAGCTCTTCATTCAACATATTAGTGTCCTCATTTAACATGCTTGCACATTATCAATATCAGATTCCTAATTTACCTCAAGAGAGTCATTTCCTTGGACTATGAAACATTATTGGTCAGAATCATCTTCACCTGATGCTCTCTCTATATCATTTGAGTCCTGTTCTTTAAGAGAGATCAATGTGTTTCACACTGCAAAACTGGAATCACAATTAGTAACCCTAGTTATATAATCATTGTTAAGAGTTTTCTTAAGTGCAATCATAACTTGAGCATTAGCCTCAAAATAATTGCCATTTTCAATATATAATCTTTTAGTTGTGGCAAGATAAATATGTAATCCAATAGTTTTAGATAAGCACTCATTTTAATTTTTTAAATGTCTATGTTACAAATATCAAACATAGGTAGAGCAAGATAATCCATGAGTGTGTGTCAAAAAATATAATGATTAGCAAATAATGATCACTCATTTGTAGTTAAACTGAATATCAGGAGCACTAGCTAATTATCAATTGAAAGTTCACCTAGAATGGGGTGAATAGGTGAAGTACTAATCAAATGCAGAATTTAAAACTTTTACACTAACACAAATAATTTTCAAAGAGTGAAGCCGAATTTCCAGTAAATGGCTTTAGAATTTCTTCTCAAGATTCTTCTTTTATAAGAGTTGAGGTGCTTCAATAGCTCACTAAGATTGAAACAAGTTTATGCACAATATAAAGCATATATGTATAAGCAATAAAAGTAAGATACAACAAGAGTAGAGTTGAGAGAGATAACCAAACACAAACATAAGAATATATTTCGAGGTTCGAGTACCAAGCTCTACGTCCTCGCCTTCACCTAGAAGGATTTCACTATCTACACTTAGGAACTCCATAAAGAAAACAAACTTCTATACAAAAGGTGGGCACAAATCCAATGAACCTCTACACAAGAGGTAGCACAAAGCCAAGGCATAAAACCAAATACACCTTTACACAAGAAGGTAGCACAAAGCAATTACAGGAATACAATACTCAGTGATCACTAAGACCACAAAGTAGAAATCTCACAAAAACAAGAAACCTTATAAGGATACATTAGTTCAAGTTTGTGAGAAAACTAAAAGCATTGAAATGAAGCTCTTAAAAAAAACATTTGGAAATATTCCTTGAAAAAATAGAGATTTGAAGCTTGAAACTTGAATTTCTTAAAATCTTATTTCCATGATTTTTTAAAACTTTAAACACAAATTTTTCTCAATAAAAAATCTTTTCAAAATGTTCAAAATTCTTGTTAAAAACTCTCTCCAATGGCCCCTATTTATAGAAATATGGTAGAGATGATTAGGGATTTAATCTGGGCATAAAACACGTGTTAAGCCCTAAGAAAGGAAAAATGCCCGTCTGGAAAAAGACAAAAACAGATTAAATAAAAACTCATTGTTTCTGGCTATTAGTTAGAGACAGTCGACCGGGCAGTCAACCGCATCGATCAAAAATATGACCATTGAGGTTGCCGGACGGTCGACCGTTCCCAACATCCAGAGAGCAAAACTCTCTGGCGGCTAACCGCTCGATCGACTGAAATAAACGGA